>JAQFVV010000045.1:306512-906512 GCA_028023455.1 Epiperipatus broadwayi
GTTAACATAGTGCAGAATTCGACCACCACACAGAACAGCAGCACCATCGAGTAGCGAAGCCACTCATGGTACCGAGTTCGAACATAGTTTATCGGTTCCACACTACAATCTACGGAACAACGCCTCTGATGCGACATAAGTAAACACTTCTTTAGGCACGGTGGTCAGGGAGATGCACGAGATTCATGGTATTGTTTCCGAGTTGGCCAACAATCAAACGAATATTAATTCACATATATAATCGAGGAAATATATATAATGGGCATCGAATAAATGAAAACTTGACTACAGACGTACAGTTAAAATTATTTATTTACGTATTTAATAAAAAAAAACATTATTAATGTTATTAATCATATTTTATATTCAGAGTTTCAATAGCTAATTGGCAATTTTACTATATATAAAAGTACATTTATTTATAAAGAGCATTCATTTATATGAAGGCGTAATCTAGCTACCTAAGGTTCCCGAGTGAGTATTTCTAATGCGTACTGTAGGGGCTTTATACTTTGCATTGCAAGAGTCATCCGTGGCGGCGGACATACATTTATTTAATAAAAATATTTATTTTACGACTAAGGGCGAACATTTATTTGAGAGTGGATGACGAAGATAATGCCGAGGCGGAGTGATATAGAGAATGATAAACTAAATAAAGGAACACGTGGTACGCTTTAGAAGGGCGATATAAAATGGCAGCACTGAAACTGCAATGCCGTGAATAAGTTTATAAGGGCTTCGGGTTGGTCTCTGCCTCGACCCGAAGAGGTAAGGTGTCACATGAGCATAACCAGGGACAAGCGGTCCGTGTCGCAATTTGCCAGCTGGCTGCGTGACGGTCGTCAAGCCCTACGGGAACATTATCATGTCCACTTGTGTAGGACGACTGGGGTTAATTCAACCCTATAGAATCCGGAGTATTCACGGCGTGGAATGAGCCATCGTGGCTTCAAAACGTAACACATGTATAAGATCTAAAAGATTATGGTAATATTTAACTAGATTTCAAACTCGGCCCCCCATTATCAACGTTGACTGAAAGAAAACTGGTGACTCTCAAAGAAATGAAATTTCCGTAATTATTCATTAAAATTTAATAATAAAAAAAATATCTAAAAAGGGGACTTATTACAGCGAGCATGCCAGCTGTTACGAAGTAATAGACCCTGCATTACAATAACTGACTCTTTGAATGCGTCTCGATTTATATGAAATTTAAGTTATTTATAAAGCAAATATTAATGACAATTCGACACGCATTCAATGTTCAAGCGATTATGGATTTAGCTTTAAAACTAAGACAATTATGAGAAGGTAATATTTCAATGATACTTATAAATAAAGTGTAGATTTGAGAAATACACACCTAAGAAGGATAGAGGGAGGTAAGCTAGATTATGCGAGAAATTTACAGATTACATTAATTCTCAAATTTTAGTTTCACAAAATTACAATTTTAACATTTAGAAGTTAGACAAATAGTAGGAGATGAGCTATAGCTTATTTACTAGAGTACTCTATAATTTGGAATACACACACAGGTACCTGTTTTATAAGATGTTTTCGTCCATTTGTTTAATAGTAGATTGTTCGTGATTAGCAGTTTTCTTTCTTGTCTTTGGGTTTTTTTTATTGATTTTAACAGCAGCGGCTTTCTTGTTTATTTCAGGCAGCAGATCATTATGGTGTTTTTACGATGGGCAAGGTGAAGTTCGGCATATGGTGGGCCATCTCCCGATGGAGAATAATCTCGGTGCTTACTCGGTCATACCTTGGCAATATCAATTTATTTTAAGATATTTTAGACTCTCCACTCGAGAGCAAAGCTAAAATTCAAGTGAAAGTCTCCAGCAAGTCCAAGATGGCCTCCTTTTTTTTAATCTTGATCTTTTAATTTTTTCTGTTGAGATATTTTTAGGTTTTCTTTATCTTGCCCTCAGGATAATCAATGCTTTTGCTGGTTTTAATTAGAAAGAAATCTGCTGTGCTATTGTTTGTTTTTTTTTTTTTTTTTACATTCGTTAATTACATTTTTTTGGAATTTTCCTATAATTAATTTATTATCTATCACTGACCGATGCTTTTAAATTTTCAAAGACAAAAGGGAATAAAATTATTTTAACTTTAATTAATTATTGCATCAGATTTTGTTAGAATTATTATTTAACGAAATTTAAACTAAGCAATAAATACGAACTTTATAAATTCAAAATAAATGATTAATATTACACAAGATTTATTTAGCTAAAGAAATCTAAATTATATTACTTTATCCGTATTTATTGCCTTTAATTTGAGATCGAAATGTGTGCGTGTTTATGTTGAATTCTACATATATTTATACATTTTTAATATTGTTACACACACCACTCGATACCAAAAGTTTAAATTTGGGTGGGATAGACCGGTCAGTGAGAGACGACAGAAAAAGGTGAAACTTAAGATTCGAATACGAATCTTACTGTTTCATTTCCCCGTACTTCCCGTGAACAATTAAGGAAGAACAAAGGAGGCAAGAAAGGGAAAAAAAATTTACATTACATAATTTAAATACGAAAGAATTATTATTATTATTATTTTTTTTTTTCTACAGATACACATAAATATAGAAAGCAGAGATTACATGAAGTAACGAACAATTTATATACCCGGATCTAGAATTTAAACTTTAATTTTAAAATGACCTAATTTGGCCGTGTCTGGTTAGCAATCATTATAATACTATTAGTTAAACCGATTTTATATATAAAAAAATTCCTAGACTAATATTAATTAACATAATATATATAAAAAAAATTTTAAAGAATAATAATAATTAAATATACATAACAAAATTTCTATATAAAGCCCTATTTGACCAATATAATTTCCATTCAACCAATATTTATCAAGTTCGTTTTACTAAATTTTATACACGGAATGGCCGTCCGAAATGCTCCAATATTGTTATAACCCCGGGTCAGGTGGATAATATATATCTCTCGTCGTTGACGACTGCGGCCTTGGGTTTTCTAATTTTTGTCTTCTATCCGGCGGTTCTTTGGCCCAATGGCTAAAATCTAATGTAGTGAGAAATTCACTCATTTCTTCTATGTCCTTTATACGACTGCCTGCCATCAACTGTTGGATGGCCAGCGGCATGCCACGCTGGATGGTCCCTATGACGTGTGAATCCGAAAAGGCGAACGTTGTAAGGGATTTAAACCGATTCGCTTGGCGGAGGAAAAACTGTGTGTGTGTCTCTTGGGGTATCGTCCCATATTTTTCCTGGCAGAGCGTATTGTAGATACCGCTTTGACGCTCATTGCTCCAGTAACGCTTCATTAACACATCTTTGTAATTTTCGATTGTTTTCGGCTTCCATCTCACCATATTCCACCAGTCCTTGGCAGATCCCTGTAGATGGTAGCTAGCTATCGCTATCTGCTCATCTGGCCCTGTTTTATGAAATTGGAAAAACTTTTGCAAGCTCTCTAAGTGGGCTTGCGGGTTTTCTCCGATCTCCCCTCTAAAGATCTTGATGTGGATCATCTTGGCTAAATAGCTTTGGTGTCCAACGTCCATCTTCGCCTCTTCTTTAATGCTGACTTCCTTTTCCGGTTCTTGTGGACCTTCATCGGTTGGAATGAGGTCTCTCTGCTCATCATATTTTTTTACCTTCACGACACTACCTGTTTGCTCTTCTATCATAGGTTCATCAGATCTCTCTACCTTCATTTCACTCTGCCTGTCTTTAACCTCTTCTACCTTTTTACTAACTTTGGATATTCCCAACTGTTCCCTTATTACTTCTAACTCTCTCACTATAGTGTCTTTAAATTCCTGACATTCCCTGACTCTTCTTTTTTCTTCTTCCTGTCTCCTTTTTGATTCTTCATCGCTTCTTTTTCTCATTTCCTCCTCATACATTTTCTTCACCTCCTGCATACTCCGTCTGAGCACCTCCTCCATGAACCTGAAATTATAGTCCATTGATGCTCTGCATTGTTGCGGAGCTTCCCTTCGCTCGGGTGTCGACTCCAAAGCCTCAGATAAATCTAGCTGCTCTGTATCAGTATTTTCTGTTTCCATTTTCCTATCCATTTTCTTACTATTTATTTATTTATTTTACACTAGTAGCATTTAACTATTCCCCACCGGTATCTTGGCCCTATAATACTCTTTCATTGCCCTCTCCTACTCTACATTGCTGCCTTTAATATACTTAACATATATATCATAACGAACTATTAGTAACGCGTATAAGCCACTGCTGTCTATGACATATATATTTTTACCTTAACTAAATTTTATTGTTAAACATAATAAGCTTCTGCTGTCTCATTTAGCTACTGATTATTATTATTATTATATAAAAGATATTTCATTAGATCCGAGTATTTCGTTCCTTCTTAAATTACACACACATCCCTGCTTTCCCTAAATTTGTTATTACGCCTGCTGTCCCTTCACTCACTCGACCCACATTACTTCACTCGATTTATTTTTGTTATTTTTATTTTTATCCAAAACAACTCTTATATATATAAAACAATTAGCCAACTCGGCAACGAACGCTAAAGGAATTTATCTGCATTATTTTTGCTCAGGGTATCTATGGGTTTTATACTCGAAGCCTCACGTTATTGGCGCCAAACGCTAAAAAAAAATTTAACTATGTAACAGTCAAAACACGTGTATCTCGTTAACATAGTGCAGAATTCGACCACCACACAGAACAGCAGCACCATCGAGTAGCGAAGCCACTCATGGTACCGAGTTCGAACATAGTTTATCGGTTCCACACTACAATCTACGGAACAACGCCTCTGATGCGACATAAGTAAACACTTCTTTAGGCACGGTGGTCAGGGAGATGCACGAGATTCATGGTATTGTTTCCGAGTTGGCCAACAATCAAACGAATATTAATTCACATATATAATCGAGGAAATATATATAATGGGCATCGAATAAATGAAAACTTGACTACAGACGTACAGTTAAAATTATTTATTTACGTATTTAATAAAAAAAAACATTATTAATGTTATTAATCATATTTTATATTCAGAGTTTCAATAGCTAATTGGCAATTTTACTATATATAAAAGTACATTTATTTATAAAGAGCATTCATTTATATGAAGGCGTAATCTAGCTACCTAAGGTTCCCGAGTGAGTATTTCTAATGCGTACTGTAGGGGCTTTATACTTTGCATTGCAAGAGTCATCCGTGGCGGCGGACATACATTTATTTAATAAAAATATTTATTTTACGACTAAGGGCGAACATTTATTTGAGAGTGGATGACGAAGATAATGCCGAGGCGGAGTGATATAGAGAATGATAAACTAAATAAAGGAACACGTGGTACGCTTTAGAAGGGCGATATAAAATGGCAGCACTGAAACTGCAATGCCGTGAATAAGTTTATAAGGGCTTCGGGTTGGTCTCTGCCTCGACCCGAAGAGGTAAGGTGTCACATGAGCATAACCAGGGACAAGCGGTCCGTGTCGCAATTTGCCAGCTGGCTGCGTGACGGTCGTCAAGCCCTACGGGAACATTATCATGTCCACTTGTGTAGGACGACTGGGGTTAATTCAACCCTATAGAATCCGGAGTATTCACGGCGTGGAATGAGCCATCGTGGCTTCAAAACGTAACACATGTATAAGATCTAAAAGATTATGGTAATATTTAACTAGATTTCAAACTCGGCCCCCCATTATCAACGTTGACTGAAAGAAAATTGGTGACTCTCAAAGAAATGAAATTTCCGTAATTATTCATTAAAATTTAATAATAAAAAAAATATCTAAAAAGGGGACTTATTACAGCGAGCATGCCAGCTGTTACGAAGTAATAGACCCTGCATTACAATAACTGACTCTTTGAATGCGTCTCGATTTATATGAAATTTAAGTTATTTATAAAGCAAATATTAATGACAATTCGACACGCATTCAATGTTCAAGCGATTATGGATTTAGCTTTAAAACTAAGACAATTATGAGAAGGTAATATTTCAATGATACTTATAAATAAAGTGTAGATTTGAGAAATACACACCTAAGAAGGATAGAGGGAGGTAAGCTAGATTATGCGAGAAATTTACAGATTACATTAATTCTCAAATTTTAGTTTCACAAAATTACAATTTTAACATTTAGAAGTTAGACAAATAGTAGGAGATGAGCTATAGCTTATTTACTAGAGTACTCTATAATTTGGAATACACACACAGGTACCTGTTTTATAAGATGTTTTCGTCCATTTGTTTAATAGTAGATTGTTCGTGATTAGCAGTTTTCTTTCTTGTCTTTGGGTTTTTTTATTGATTTTAACAGCAGCGGCTTTCTTGTTTATTTCAGGCAGCAGATCATTATGGTGTTTTTACGATGGGCAAGGTGAAGTTCGGCATATGGTGGGCCATCTCCCGATGGAGAATAATCTCGGTGCTTACTCGGTCATACCTTGGCAATATCAATTTATTTTAAGATATTTTAGACTCTCCACTCGAGAGCAAAGCTAAAATTCAAGTGAAAGTCTCCAGCAAGTCCAAGATGGCCTCCTTTTTTTATCTTGATCTTTTAATTTTTTCTGTTGAGATATTTTTAGGTTTTCTTTATCTTGCCCTCAGGATAATCAATGCTTTTGCTGGTTTTAATTAGAAAGAAATCTGCTGTGCTATTGTTTGTTTTGTTGTTTTTTTTACATTCGTTAATTACATTTTTTTGGAATTTTCCTATAATTAATTTATTATCTATCACTGACCGATGCTTTTAAATTTTCAAAGACAAAAGGGAATAAAATTATTTTAACTTTAATTAATTATTGCATCAGATTTTGTTAGAATTATTATTTAACGAAATTTAAACTAAGCAATAAATACGAACTTTATAAATTCAAAATAAATGATTAATATTACACAAGATTTATTTAGCTAAAGAAATCTAAATTATATTACTTTATCCGTATTTATTGCCTTTAATTTGAGATCGAAATGTGTGCGTGTTTATGTTGAATTCTACATATATTTATACATTTTTAATATTGTTACACACACCACTCGATACCAAAAGTTTAAATTTGGGTGGGATAGACCGGTCAGTGAGAGACGACAGAAAAAGGTAAAACTTAAGATTCAAATACGAATCTTACTGTTTCAATATATAGATGTATTTGTGGTTTGTGGATTGTATAACCATCACAAATTCATGTTTATCTTCTGAGGTTATATTAGTCTTACTCATTTAAGAAAGTCCGTTATGAGATAAGGAGTTATTTAAGTAGCATTTTTTAAAATTTAATTGTTAATATGTATCCATTAAAATAATAATAAACACAATATTGCAAATAATTTAATATATATGTACATTCGAAAGTAGAAATTAAAATAAAAAACGTAAATATAAAATTGCAAAAATAAACGTATCGTTTTTATTTTTTCTAAAAAAAAAACTTTACTATAGCGAAAACTTTTAAAAAAGAGAAAGTGGAGTTGGGTGAATATTTATCTCTAAATTAGTGGTATGAAGTTTGTAACACTTTTAAATATTTAAAAATACATTTCAGCGAGAGAAAAACTAATTTAGTGCACTTGGTAATGTGTCCGACTTCCGAGGAAAAAATCCTGATTGATTCCACTTCTAGCACTCCAACTCTCTTATAAACTCCTGAGTAATAAAGCCATTAGATTATTTTTTAGTGACAGAAAAAATGAATAGAGGGACTTTGAATTAATGAATCAATTGATGTATTCTTTTTATCTCTTTCAAAAATGACTAATTAATTTCCATATATAAATAATCTTCCCCATATTCATTATCTTTGTAACTCTTCTTTATTGGTTAAAGCAAACTACTTTTCCATATCCATATATTCCATACATCATTATACTTTTCTGCCTATGTTTCGGTCATATTCTATGGTCATTTTTAAGATCTATATTCTTTACCACAAATATATATAGATCTGTAAATTATTTAAAAATTTACATTACAATTATATAATATTTCTCCAAACGTTTATAAATACATCTGTATTTATAATTTATATATACGAAAAACAAATAATATAAAAATTCATTCAAATAAATTTATATTTTCTGAAAACAAAATAGCTTTTTTCCACTTCAATTTATGTTTATCCAATTAGATAAATTGGAATGAAGATAACTCGGCAAAGAAAAAGCAAATTGAAAAAAATATATGTGTAAATTTGAGTAAAGTGAATTTTTAAATTACTCTTAATTTGTCCAGCATAAGAAATGGTGATCATGTGATATTTATTGGCTTAAAACCAATCCGGCCTAATAGGATAGTGAGAATCAAAGACACCAAAATGTATGGGTACTGAACTGAGTTCAGACCTCTATGATTATATAAGCTAATGAGCTTGGATTGAAAATATTATAGCGTTTTCAGTTTAAGACTCATAGTTTTGTAGTTAAGTAATGAAAAGTGGCTGCTGGAGGGTTGCATTAGATCCTAAGATCTAGGTGCAGTGTTCTCAGATCCAAGGCTCCTCACTGACGAAAACCACAAGCCAGAAACTAGCCTGAGGATATTGGATGAGTAGGCACTAGATGGGGATTTTATGCACAAGCCTTCTGGCATACCTTAATTATTCTGGCTTGCACTGATTGGTAATATGTATAGAGAGTTTTGCCTGTCTTAAAAACAAAGAATAGCAAATTAATGATATACACATGTACATAATTTAAGGTCTTAAAAGAAATTGAGCAGAGGAAATTCCTGTCTATTATACACGATATCATTATAATTGTTACTGTCATGCAAATGTTCACGTGTTAAACATTTACAGATGAATTGTTCGCTAAGAAACAGATAATTACTAACTTTTATCTCTTAAGTATCAGCTCAAAAAAAGTAAACCTATTCATGGAACAAGCAAGTCCGAATATATTACTAAGATAATTTACCGCTAGATTCTCAAAGAATCACTTCAATGCCGATCTATCATCTAAAAAATAATTGGTACTGATATACAAATTCAGTTTGTGAATTCTTAATGTATTCAGATTTATTTATTCTATGAATAGTTTTATATTCTCAGCAATACATATTTGATAAGCCATAAAATTATTTACATGCTCATTAAAAATTCAAGCTCAAGCGATCTTTACACAGTCATCAAATATTAGTTTCAGCTGTAATTTTTAAAACTTCCTCTTCCATTAATGCACAATAAACAGAAATAAACAAATTTTGAACAATATGGAAAAAGACAAATTTATATATATATAAAACAAGGCCTTAGAGAATCAATATCCTCGTTAAAATATTTCTACGTTCCTTTATAATATTTAGGAATATTTAACTGGAAATGAAATCAGTTCTATACTAAATGCATATATGAAGCCTTTTCTTTAACTAACGTTAGAAACGTTTTGACTAATTTATTACAAACAAGGACGAAAAGGATAACAATAAATTCTATGGTAAATGAATAAATAAAATGATGATACTTAAGGATATAATAGTATGGGTTTAATTTATGAATTTGGTTGAATTATTACTATATACATAACTTTCAAAGATAGCTTTTCTAACAAAGAATTTGATGTGTTTTTACTTCTAACTTTAATAAACGTTTTATTACGATATTAATATAATGCTAGTTAGATGATATATAATAAATGCGAATAAGCATAGCAATTTGATATGTTATCTCTATTGAATTAAATGATGAAAATCACTTCTTAAAACAGACATATAATGAATTGATGCGAATATATAGAATTCTATTTTTGTGTAAGTGTAATGATATTTATAAATTTATGTTTCAGGATAAAATAAACTATTTTATAATTTCATTTAATACAATAACTATGTAAAATAAGGACATTTTGTTTTTAAAAAAAAAACTGCAAAAAACCATTGAAAAATCCAATATTTCCCACTCATTCACGATTTCCAGACCTATAATTCCAATTAACTGAAATTTTAAAAAACTTGCAAATATAAAAAATCAGAATAAAAAAATGTTTTGTTCACACACCTATATATTAAAAAGATCTAAAAAGACAAATGTTTGAAACATATTATAAGCATAACTTAAACAAATGTATATTTATTAAACTTCAATAAATTTAATTAATAACTGGTCAATTAAAAATGAATAGAAAATTTTGATAGAATGTATAAAGTCGTATAATGTATGTATTATTTATTCTATATATTATGTTATATAGCCAATTCTTTGAAGTTATATTGGATCTCCATATGACGATTTTATTCTATTATACTGATATTTTATTTTGTTATTGTCATTTTAGTTCCATTATAGAACACTAAATGGGGTTCTATCTGCAATAGTTGGTTAACATTAAAATAAATGATTAACTTTTGAAAACGGTATAAAACCATGTGCCGAAAAAGGCTTTTTATGTGTAATTATTATTAATATATATATAATTATATAGCTGTTGTATATAATTTTTTATTGAAATGAGCAAACAGTTTAAACTTCGTGTCTAATTGTTCTAAAGTACAAAATATAAAATGCACTAACACGCACAAGCACACAAAGCTGAAGACAAAATAAAGAAATGTATATATATATTTTATTTTAATACATATATTTAATTAAGTGGCTAAGCGCTTTCAAGAGTCAGAGCCCTCATATTCATAGCCATTTTGTAAATAGATAAGAAATTGATTAGGAGCGATGTAAATTTATGCAAATGCGATAGTTACGTATTCCATTTCCTGGATATTTTGTAGCAAGAGTCTTTTCTATTTATGGCGTCAGCACCGCATATCAGCCGGTCACGATTGCCAATCTAGAGATCCAGTGGTGGTTTGCAGAGAGCGACACGATCTCAAAAAGAAGATAAAAGAGGCTTACTTTATAGCTAGAGATGCCATAAATAGAAAAGACTCTTGCTACAAAATATCCAGGAAATGGAATACGTAACTATTGCATTTGCATAAATTTACATTGCCCCTAATCAATTTCTTATCTATTTACAAAATGGCTATGAATACGAGGGCTCTGACCCTTGAAAGCGCTTAGCCACTTAATTAAATATATGTATTAAAATAAAAAATATATATACATTTCTTTATTTTGTCTTCAGCTGTGTGTTTGTGCGTGTTAGCGCATTTTATATTATGATTTTTTATATAATTTTTCTATAAGGTGTATATACATATGTACTTACACAATGCACTGTATGTTTTCTGCATCCATATATGTATTCAAATAGTTGTAATGAGTACATAATTTTACAGCTTATCAAAAATATAAGCTAAAAATATAAACCCATTCAGAGAACAAATAAGTTTGAATACTTACTGAGATAATTCAAGGGCAAGATCACTAAAGAATCATTGAAATAAATTTGATTACCATAATATATTCGGACTTGTTGCTGCATGAACAGATCCATATATATATATATGTAAATACATCCATATCCATATTTAAAATACATTATACATGAATTTTACTATCAACAATATATTTTGGAATCAAAAGAAGTCGACACAGAGGATAAATATAATGACATTTTATTGTTAACAATTTTTATTGTACTATTTATATATTTGATTTCATGGAGAGATGCATGTTAAGAATAACGAAAGATTGAAAATGAAATACATGGATGACAGAACAAGCAGGTGTTATTAACATCATTGAAAGAATTAAAAGACTGAAGTAGAGTTGGGCTGGACTTATTGCTAGAAGAGATGATAATAGATGAAATTGAAATCTTAAACAGGATTCCAAGAGACGGTAAAAGACCTAGAAAAAGACCACACACGAGATGGATGAATGAAATAAGGAAGTGTGCTGGAGTGATGTGGAGAAGAAAGGCTAGAAATTGAAAAGACGGACTGAACTTGGAGAAACCTTCATCCTGCAGTGGATGATGGTTGAAAATGATGATTTTATATGTCATTATATCATAGCTCCGAGAAAGACTGCAGGACAGTCGAAATGTCAGATTACCTATAATAAAAATTTTTTTTGCTAAGAAGTGTTTAAAGTTAGGAGTGTAGATTTGTATTTATACAAGACATTTTGAATATAAACAGAGCAAAACTCTCCATACAGTATTGCCACCTGTGCTCATGTGACATTTTGAATATGTGATATGGAAAAATAAAAAGACAATATGTAGCAGAATGAAAACAAAAATTATAATGTTTATTATAATCAAGGTTAATATAAACTTTAGTTTACAGATATGGAATTCAAAATAATTTAAAATTAGTTAATAGTGAAAGCAAGACAATGTGACTGTGTAAATATACATATGAAATGATGCATGTAAAGACTAAAGGGATTACAACATATAATGTTATCAGCCAATGTCCTCTTTATATTTCATTAGATAATAAATCATATTAAAAATATTGTCCACATAATTTTGTAAATTCTTAATTGATAAAATGTTCAAACGTGCAGAACATTGTATAGATTTAGTTTCAACATGATTAAAAACTCCTGACGAAATACAAAACAGTAACATCAAAATAGTTACTTGTTACAAAATTAAAGTGATACAAAAAAAAAAATACAATTTTACTGCCTTCAAAAGGTAAAAAGGATCACAATCTTTATATCAGTCTTTAAATTAAAATATTTCACTGCTTCAACTCACGATATTCATGCATCAAAAATAAATCTCCCTTTTCAAATGTTAAACAAATTTCATGATACACGGTTAAAGTAATGAAAATAAATATAATCTGAAGAATGACATATAAAAAAGTCTTGAATCAGCTGACAATGGAAAGAGAAATTTATGATCAAACACGACGATATGACAGTGGGAAAAATCTACTATGACCGTGCACTCCGTTCGGTTTCCATGAGGCATTCTCTAACAAGAATTCGAGCATGAACAATCCCACGTTTTAATCTCTCTGCAGAACTTTTACTACCAGCATATGTCGGACGAATATCTTTGCCTAAATCCTCTATGACAGCAAGCAGCTGTGCGTATTTGCTTTGAGGCTGTTGCGGTCGAATGAATTGAGGAACTGTACTAGGCTGAGCAATTCCGCCTTCTTCAGTCCTCGGAGTGGGTGGATTACTGAACGCTGCGGGAGAATCAGCTGTCTGGCCTTCTTCTCCATTTTGTTCCATATTTGAACTAGAATTTTAAAAAATCATATTATTGAAAATATTAAGAGAAATTAAATTACCTAACAACAAACAAATCACATTACACTTACCCTGCAAATAAGTTTAAACAATCTTGTGCAGTCTATTTTGTATACGAAAAATAATCTTTCGGTATTAAAATACTTTCTGTAATATAAATTTAAAAAATGATAATAAATGAATTCAATTTTTCAATACTTAGATTCCTCTTATTAAATGTCTTTGGATATGCATTTATATAAGTCTACATATCAAAGGGTGCATAGTAACAAAAATAGAAAAATAAAAGAATATTCAAACTATCTATCTGGATAGTGGAGTTTATTAAATAATAACCAATTTGTGTCAACTTGGTTAAAATCAGAGACCACAAAAACTTTCAGTAACTTATATATTTTCATATAATCAAAACTTACAGGACCAAAACAGCAATATAAACAAAGTTTATAGCAGTATTTTTAAATATTCTATCTTGTTTAATGTAATTAATTTCCATGATATCATGTGAAGTGATGTTATCAACAAGAACCCTCTATTCTAGCGCCATCTATTACAAATCTGAATATACGGTAGAAGTCTACATGGTAGGCAAATGTAATCTCCATCCTCAACTGGTTTCTGGTTATTGCCGTTATCAACAAAAATTTGGGATTCAAAACTAGAACCAATGCAGTCAGGCATTCTGGCAGCCATATTTAAGTCCTTGTTTTGACTATCAAGCTAATAGCCTGAAATTCAAAAAACCTTATGGTTTTGGAACCAAGTTAACCTGCTTACGTAATTAATCAGATATGACACCAGATCAGCAACTGTTTCAGTAACCAGTTCTATTTACTTGGTTTTTCATGTTTATTACAATATTATAAATAAGAATATTTCTATTACCTCAACTTCTAGTTATTATTTAGTGTATAAATTTTTTTTAGCTTAACTATTAATAAGATACCATAATGGAATTTGTAGAAATTCCAAACCAGGAAATAGGCTCATTACAATTCCACTACTTGCCTGAAATTCAACATACATGTGGTTCATAGTTTGTGGCTGATAAATTCCATTTATGAAGCAGATGTGGATAATGACCTTGAATTGTTCTGAATCTCTTGATGAGACTCCAGTTGGATCTAGGAAGCTCAAATCCAGCTGGTTTATTATTGGGATCTGGAAAAAGAAATTTATAGGAATTCTTTTAAACCATAATTCTTCAATTATAGATTCTTGTCTGAACATCTAAAAAACAAAAAAAAAAATCTTAATTTGAGTAGAGTTTTAGATGATGAAACTATATCTTAAGTTATTGGTAAATACAATATGCTTAACAGTTTTTTACACATTTGCTGTAAAAATTTCTCTTCTGTTATCTGGTGGGAAAATATATGAAAGAACAAGAAGTCACTGCAAAAGAATAGACTTCAGCACGACAGTTATATTTTTCACGGTAGTATTTAATTAAATATCAGAAGTTTAGTAAGAGAACTTTTTTTTCTCCCAAAACAGAGGCACAATATTCACCAGCAGAATGTTAATGCTAAGGAAATTGTCTGTAAAGTACTTGCATCAAATAGTAGCCATCAGCTTTCCAAGATTATTCCTAGAAATTAAATTTGATCTAACCTTAAATAAATAAATAAAAAAAGTTAAGCTATAATCCCAAGTTACTTTTAAGCAACATGGGATAGAATTACATTTTAGATGATTTACAAAAGGTTATATTCAAATTACGAGACGATTCCGTTATTTAGATGAAAAATTGAATATACTGTCTTCGTGAATTAGGAATAAGACCCCAGTCTTTGAAAAAACATCTCCAATTTTTTCATATTCTTATTAAAAGACTTTTCTATTTTAGGATGATTTTTCTGTGTCTGGAAGATCTCTGATGAAGATAATAAAGTGAGAGAACTAAACTCTGTTGTAATCGTTCAATATAATTTTGTATCTTATTATGATGGTTATTTAATGTCATTTGAATTTTTCTATTTTCCTGAATTTAAAATTTTTAAAAACTTTTAGAACAATTTTAGGCAAGGTTAGATCAATAAAGATAGCACTAGTTTTTAATTTATTTTGAAAGCCTTTTCCAATGTGATTTGATAATAGATTGCGCGAGAATAAAAACCGGTTACTGTTAAACATCCTATAGTAAGCTGTAAAAATTAAATAATACTGTTTATTTAGTATTGTTAAAATTCTTAAAATACTGAATTTATATTGCAGCTGTTCATTATACAGACTCTTTAATTCCATTATATACATTTATAATTATAAATTTATTAAACGCACATTGATTACGTAAGTAATATTTACTGAGGCTATAACCTCGATAATATGCCTCAGTAAGTATTACTTATATACATTTATATATAATATAATATTAAATCATTTACGCACTTTATCACTGTTTCACAACGCTTTAATTACCACCCTTTTTGACACTTTCGAATGCCTCAGCAATCTTCTTCAGAACTTTCATTTGTTTGGAGATATAAATGAAAGTCCTGAAGAAGATTGCTGGGGCAATCGAAACTGCCAAAGAGTGTAGAAATTAAAGCATTGTGAAACAGTGATGAAGTGCATAAATGATTTAATATTATATTATGTACTTTTGGCAATGCAATAAGAAAGATTAATTATTACATTTATATATACGGTATAATTTATGAATATTCATAATTTGATTTCTAGTTATTAACTCCTAATTTATAAATAATCTAATGCTTCGTTGAAGCGCTATTACATCAACCATAAAGTGCATCTAATCTCTCTTCATGACGAAAAGTAGATCTTGCAATACTTGATATTCAACATCCAGATAAAATTCTAATTAGAAGCCTACACAAATACGACTCTAAATTTTCTCTATTTTGAATCAAAAACACAGAGCACAGATCAATGACTAAAACTATCTAAAATAGAAAATATTTTTGAGGGGTATCGGCTAAAATAAACAAGAAATCTGGGAACATCATCAGTTCCAAACTAAGATTGTTGGAAATATGATTCCTACGATTCATCCTTAAAATCTGCATTATAAAAATTTGCTTATGAAAATAAGAGCTTACAGAAAAGTGGTTTTAGAAACAACAATCTTATAATATTATAAACTTAATACACACACACACGCGCACATAAAAAAAAAACAACCCATCAAATTTAATAAAAATGCCAATAAAATGCAATATACGTAAGACAGATTACAACAACAATTTTCAGAATTATAGGACAAAAAGGAAATTTCGCTTTGAAAATAGTTTTTAATAGAAAATGGCGAACTACAACTATTCATTTTTTTACAACTTTCTTTAAATTTGTTTTTTTTTTTTTTTTTTTTTTTTAAAAAATTGTTTTTATCTTATGTTTAACATTTTTTTAGCAAATTTAAATCTGTCAAATTAATCAAAGAATTAGTCAAATAGTAAAAAGATCAATTTTCTTTCTCTATCTCTAACTCTCTTGAATTGCAATAAAAACAATGTGCGCGTAACTTTCATATTTAGTAACTATTATGTGATTAGTTTTTTATTTAAACATACTTCCTGGCTGATGCTATGACACATGAGAAAAAATACCACTTGATTAATTTAAAATTAACTAAACAACTGTTTGTTTTTTAAATTAATTTTGCCAAAAGATAATTTTCAAAAACAATCAAACAATAATCACATATTTGTTCATAAAAATAACTGAAAAAATTATTTAGATTTTGCCAACAATTTTTCAACTGAAACAAAACACATATACAAGTGTAAAGGTATATGTGTAAAATATATCACAATAAATGTACTTATGTAAACATTCAAATCATTTTGGCATTTCATAAATTACCAAATACAATTATTGCATTCTGATGTTTTGTTCCAATATTTATCCATAAAGTGTAAATTAATGGACGATACAAAATCTTGCACTAAAAGAAAAATTACTACATATTATTAGTACACCAAACAGAATCGAAGAGAAAAACAGACTGCGATTGAAGAAAGAAGTGGATGTAAAAAGTAAAATAGTAGAAAATTAAAGATAATTATGAGCTCAATGACCCCTTTCTTATCAGACCCAAGTCCTGCCATATTAAACCTTTTTTTTATTTTGACAACACATTAACATTCATCTGATCATCCTTTATCCTACAGTTAAGAACAGTTAAGTAACCATATACTGATCATTAATGGACGAGTAGATAGGTTGCTATAGACTACCGACCTGGGGGAAAATCCTAAGCCTATATTTGTGATCTAAAACAAATTTATTTATCTGGTCCAGACATGAATACCAGATGGTGGGAATGTTAAAAATTATATTATCCAAAATTCTTAATAAAAAAAAAAGTTTTTTTATTATTAAAAAATGTGTAAGGTAGTTGACAAATTACTTCAAAATTAAAATCACCTAAGGGAATTAATAAATACAGCTGTCTAAATTTAAAATATAGAAACCTTTAACTCAGATGAAATGCAACATGGTGGCCACAAAAGCTCACTTGAGCAACAAGTAATCTTGGACACAAATGGCTAATTATTCCATATATATATATAGCAAGCTGATTATTAGCATAATAAATTATGTTATTTTTAAGAACATTTTATAAATTAAAAATACAAAGATAGTGCTAATCATGTTCATTTTAGTTTGTTTCCGATTAATAAAAATAATTGAGATAAACGAATAGTTTCAAGAAATGTTTGCAACTTTTACATTTTTGTTTATCTCAATTATAGTTAATTAAATATGCTGCTCACTAAAAATAAAAAGATACACAAGTGTTGATTTATTGGTTAGTAGCAACCGCTAGGCTAAAGGGATATCATGACTCGCTCTGAACAAACTCTATTGATTTCAGATGCTTCATGAAGTCTGAGACTATTTGTTGTTAACATTATTTGCTTTCCACTTCAAGTTTTAGCACGCCTAATAGCATTTGACAAATAATGTGCAATATTACCGTTCAGAGACTAATGCTAGAATGAAGAATTACGATTATGTAACTGAACTAATGAACTGATTTACTAACACCAGTAACACATATGACCTGCCCTTTTTTATATTATAATGATGATATTTTGCACAGATAAAGGAAGAATTTTGATGATCATTAGAACAAGAATTGAGATGCACTATATTTACAGGGATTTTTTTAAATGCTATATCCATTTAACTGACCTCATTTCGATTTGCAGAAAATTATTCAAATTGGTGAAATTAGCAGCTTTTAGAAAATTTTGTGGTATTGATGTGATACCCAGAGCTTTAAAAATAGTAGCGAAACACTGGATTCAAAGTTTTTAATTTTTTTTTTATTAGGAATATACAGTTCAACGAAATTGTACCATCTGATATTAAAAGATGCTTCTACTACTGCATTTTTAAAAAATAAAAAAAATTGCAATCATTGTTGTGGACATCAACTTTTATCTATTACATCAAAGATACTTTCAACGATTTTACAAAACAGGTTGTTTTCAATCAAAGATAAAAACAA
Source organism: Epiperipatus broadwayi (assembly GCA_028023455.1). Lineage (NCBI taxonomy): Eukaryota > Metazoa > Onychophora > Udeonychophora > Euonychophora > Peripatidae > Epiperipatus > Epiperipatus broadwayi. Next base: position 325,118 of record JAQFVV010000045.1, read on the forward strand.
GTAAGTATGTTTTTTAAAGAAAAAAAAAAGCACTACAGATATCGTTTTCGTTGTCACAAAAAATTTAAGTAAAGTGCCATGAGCAAAGCTGAGATCTATATTATTTTTATCATATTTGACTCAGTTAACTGAAAATGTTTTCGGCAATATATGAAATTACACTTCTCCAGAGATTATTCATTTTAAACAACTGCTGCATAATGATATTAAAAGAAAATGTTACTAGTAGTAATGAAAAATCAGATAAAACTTAAACGATAAAAACTATTTCGATTTTATGATAGTGATCTTTCGTACAGTATATAGCTGGCTTACCTATAGCATATAAAGTTTGAAAATAGAGACCTGAACTGATTAAAAGCAATAATAATTTCATTTTCATAGCTTCTAAATAGAATTAAAATATAATGATTACACAATTCTTGTCAATTTAAAAAATAATCTACGTAACAATTCTTAAGAATTTGAATTCAAGTTATAAAAAATTTTAATCTACTAATTAATATTCAAAACTAAAATCCTTTATCTGACCAATTACGATGAAAAATCTCGATAAATTTTTGGATCAGATGGTTGTCAATTTGAAAATGTGAATCTTTAACCAATATTCAACACTAAAATTCTTTATCGGCCAGTTATGACAAAAAGTATCACTAAATTTTCGGATCACATGGTTATCAATTTGAGATTGTGGATCTTTAAAATATCTTGGCGTTTTTTTTTATATAAAAAAGGCAGGTTTGGATATCAAGATGCAATATATCCAATCTGATATGTTTAACAAGTTAAAAAAATAAGAAATATTTAACCAAAGTGATGTAACTATATCAATTAAATAGAACTATTATTACAGTAAATCTGTTGCACGAGTGCGAGATATGACTCCGTCCATTATCACAGGGAATTAAGTATACTGGAGAATTTTCATTTAAGATTGTAGTATTCTGAAAATACAATATCAACAACATTAGATTCATAATTTACTGGATATGACAACATTGAATCTAATATTATATATTATACAGAGGCTAAACTCTCCATACAGTAGTGCCACCAGCGCAAGCCAGAGTAATCGATGGATGCAAGATTTGTGCAAAAAATCTCTATCTAGTGCCCACTCATTCAATATTCCCAGACTAGTTTTCAACTTATGGCTATGAACAGTGAGAAGTTCTGGTGGTGCTACTGAATGAAGAGTTTAGCCGTTGCGTAAACAGCTTGGGTAGGCATAAGAAATGGTAATCATGTGATGTTTAGTGTTTTATAAATTATAAAGTGATGTCTTTGTTGGATTAAGCATGCGAAGCAAAAATCTGTTCACAGAACAAAGTTAGAATACGTTACCAAGGTAATTCTCAAGCAGGATTTCCAAAAAATTATTTAAATGAACTTGTAAATAATGCCTATCTTATGTTATATCAACGCCAATCTATATTATCAAATAAAGAAAATTTTCTCCAATTAATTACTATCCTTGCTTTCCTTATTAAAAATTTACATCAGCCATATTCTTTACGTTTTTCTGCTACCGTTTATCCCCCATCATCCTTCACAATATAACTTTATATAAAACCTTAATTTCTAAACACAAGCTCAGCCCATTTTTATTTCTTCAGTAAAGTATCTTTTCATCTACATTTTTTATTGCATCTTTCTACTTATTTTTCCTTCAAATGAATACACCTCTAAAGCGTCTTTTTTTTTCTTTTCTTCCTTCCTAATTGCTTTTTTTTTTTTTTAATGTTAAACACATAAATGTCAACATTACAAATAGTAAAATGTATGAACAACATAAAACATTTTAAAAATCAAGTCTTCAAAAATAAGGGAAAAGAGAAAAAAAGTGAAATCAAATTAGGTGTTATTTATAAGATAATGAAAACACAAAGAATATTATAACATATAAATATTAGGAAAAAACAACAACAAACGAATTAAAAGTATTAACCTAATAAACTTCACTTTTATATAAAGGTACATTTAAACAAAGTCAAATCAAAATTAAACCACCAAACATCACACACTCTCAGATCCAAGGCTTCTCACTGATGTAAACCACAAGCTAGAAACTAGTCTGGGGATATTGGATGAGTAGGCACTAGATAGGGATTTTATGCTTGAAAACAGAAAGGGTACGTATAATGAAGTTATGGAAGAATAAATATGAAAAAAGTGATTATACAGAAAGTGAATTATTGGTTTTTATGCTGGGTTTGGGAAAAGATAAAGGGGATTTAGATATAAAGATTATAGAGTTGACAAAGATTATGTTGTGGAAATAGGATGGAGCAGAATATGGAAAAATATAGAGTGGGGAATGGAAAACAAAGTGGCCAACAGGTTTATCTGGGCATAATTGCAGAGATATTCTTGACTTCGTTTAACGAGAAGCCACAATACATCACATCACATCACCACTGTGAAATCAAAATTGATGGTTTTTAAACATAATGAAAACACAAAGATTTGTAACATACGAGTATGAAAAAAAACAAACAAATGAATTAAAAGTATTAACTATTTCTATATTTTAGTTAATTAAATTGGGATTCCAAAATCACAGATCTGTTTGGTTAAATCCAAGTTAGAAAATTAATATATATATAGAACTATGAATAATTTAAATGGAAGAAAAATACTCTTCTACCCTTGCATTATGAATAGGTAGCACTCCGCATCAAGAAATAATTTTAAAAGAGCATCCACCCATTCTTAAAGTTTTCCTTAAATAAATCAACACTTACTGACAATGTGGAAATGGATCTCGATCCCATTTACAAGACAGATCTTCAAATCAGAAAATCAGTTTCAAAGATTCGAGGTTATATAATCCAGTGAAAAGACAACATCTCATTTTAATGCATTTACTGACTCTAAGAGTATTATTTATTCAAAAAGCAAGAGTGGAAGAGTAGTCATCTTTCATTTAAATTACTTATATATATATCTACAACGCTATCATGGAAGAAGAATCACAAGACAACGGAAGTAAAATGAAGAAAGCTCTATCCCAGTTAAATCTAGTTGTAAGAGTGGGAACACTTCAGAGCTTTATTTTTGTAACAGGTTGTACTGATCTTACGATTCTTAAAAGCTTGAGAAAACTGATTTAAAATAAATATATCAGTGGGAAATTATATACGAACTACAAAGTTGTAACTTTAAATCATATGGGGAGGGGGTATGTATCTAATAGAGCTTATGTCTCTCGGATTTATTTTTAGAGTAAAAATGAAAAACTAGGAGAACAAGAATTTCATAATCTTTATGCTACATAATACATAGCAGTTTAAAACTAATCTATATTCATATATATAATGGGGATTTAAACCCAGACTTTTAAGCTCCCTATAGTCATTCATTCTATCCAACACAACTGATACACGTAATATACATGTGAAAATAAAATATATAAATGATCTCCAATATATGTATTTCATTCTGAACCAGCACTAATCAGTTGGTCCGGATCATCATCTCCCACACACACATATATATAATCAGTGCTCAGTTTATATTAAGATAGCAAATCTACACACTTTAATGAACAGACTTCAATCCTTTCCACTCTTCAGCCATCCGTATCATTGAAAATCTGATGATAGAATGCTCAAAGTCCTTTGATGCCAATATTAGTCGTACCTATGTTGACCTTAAGTCAATCTGACCCTTCATATGTAGGTTAAGTATATACATTATATATGTATTTCAATATTACATATATGTATGAGTGTAAATTTTTTAAGTTTGTTAATCAATAATGATTGAAGAGTACATTATAACAAGCTTTACTTTGTATAAGAAATTAGTAAAACCTTCCTTTCAAAAGGTTAAATGTCCAAGACATTTGCACATAATATTCTTTATTCCAATCCTCATTAATACCATTCTGAATTTTTTAGGATTGTTAACTAATAGTCTTTGAAGAGTATATTATAACTTTTAGATAATTTAACAAAACAATGAAATCTTCCGACTAAAAGGTTAAGTACCCAAGATAATTACTGTAATATTCTTCATTTCAATAATTATTCATACGATTTTAACATCACGATTATTGCAGTTAAGCTCTGTGTATTTAAATTAAACACGAAAATATATAAAATATCAAAAGCAAAACTAGTCAATAAGTGTATGGAGTACAGTGAGTGGAAAATTATCAACTTCAATAAGATATTATTGTACGTAACACCTATATAAATATTTTCACATTTTTATCAATTGACCTGCTTCATAATGTTTTACAAAAAAAGAACCTCATTTCCTCATGATCAGGGATATCCAACATTGTAACAATAGGCGGGGGGGGGGGGGTTGGATTAAAAAAAATCTACCTGATATTCGACATTTAATTAAAAAGCACTGGTGATACGTAATCTTTTAAGCAAATTAACATTTTTCTTTGCTTTAATAATTATCAGTACATGCACTTATATATATACTGTATAAATAAATAACAGTTACAATTTATGAAAGTGCTATAATTTAATTAAAGCTCAAGTTCAACATTCCAACGTTATAAATTAATTATTGACTTTTTTTTTTTTTCCATTTCATTACTTTATTTTCCCTTAAAAATATACGATGGCCCTAAAAAGTTAAACGAAAGTTATTGCAAAAATAAATATATTTATTATTTTTTTAGAAAAAAAAATAATTTTAATTATATTAACGGAAATCTATTTGAGGAAGCAAAAAAAAATTCAATTACGTTGAGTCCACCGGCAAAATTAATAAGTTACGTTCAGGGAAACAACATCCAAGATTTAGATTATTATCCTAACAACATAAAGCACGTGTTTCAAGCATGAGTTACATTTAGCCGGCTAAACTCTACAAAGTTCAAATCTTTTAAACATGCAACTCCAATACTATTAAAACCGATGAAGACGTAGTAAGGATGCTTATCATTTACAAGTATCATTTGCTAAATCCCCACACTCCTGGGACGCTTCAAATAAATATTTAAAAAAAAAAAAATCGGGATACCAAGCTATATTCCCTCGATTCACTATCATTTTTTTTTTTGAGTCATAAGATCGTAACACAAAAATAAAAGTATTATGAAACTAAAAATTACATTTAACATATAAATTTCAATATTTCAATAAGGTAATGACAGAGAAAAAAATACTACAAATCATACCCTCTATAATTTTCTTAATATTTTACACATACCTTTGTTGCAATTCTTACTGATTCCAAATCGAGGCTCTTTATAATTTATAGAATTTTGTTTACGTATTAGATTCAAGATGGCTGTTTCCAGAGGCCAGGGAGTTGGGTTAAAAAGGATTTTAACAAAATTGCAGACAAGTATTGAAAACGGTCATTATTATGAAGCTCATCAAATGTACAGAACGTTGTATTTTAGGTAAAAATTTATATTTTTTTAATCACCATTTTTACATATTTTTCTTCGCATTTGTGTCCGTTTGTAAATCCGTATAAATCGAAATTTTAATGATTGTTAATGTAGTACCTAATTTAAGATTAATTATTTCATACAATTTACATGTAAAAGTTCTTTGTGAATAGACAATTGTATATTTGGTTTCATAATATTTTTAAACTTTCACATCTACGTAATTCGAACACAAAAATGCTTCAACATATACAAAGTATCTTATTTATTATCCAAATTATTGTTCTCCGTGTGGAATTTATATTTTATGATTAAAAAATAAATATATAATTTGTTATTCTTATACGTGTAGATTAAATTAACTATAATTATTTTAAACTTGTCCGCTATAGAATATTAATATACAGGTAATTGTTTTGATCATTTTACTCATACTTTCCTCCTTGTTTGTGTTTGGGCCTTTTAGTTAAAGATGGAAATATATAAAATTCAACTGCATAATCGGTAACAGATATATTAGTTTATTTCTTTTTCTCTTTTTGTTTACAGTAGGTCCGGTTTTTTTTATATAGAAATTACATTTTATTTACGATTCAACGGAATTATGTAACTATATTTTGTGCTGCAAAAAAGGAATTTCTAGCAATTGAAAGAGTACCATTTTATTTCTCACCGAGGCACTAAAGAACCGAACAGGGTATTCTTAATATATGAATTGTTTTTAGCGCATGAATGTTGTTCATTTAGGTTTGACTGTTCACTATCTTGTACAGATTAGAATGCTATGTTTATAGGCCTTCATATCTGGTTGGAGATCAAAAAGTGCCATGCTCTTTTTTTTTTTTTCTGAAGAACTTGATAGTCCGTGAATGAATATGTGTATTTCTGCATGTGTGAATATTTCTCTTTTACTTATGTCAGATCTGTGCAGTTTAGCACAATGATAGGCTAATGGACTTGAAGGTTAAAGATTTATGAATTGAAATTTAACTTGTTGGCTCGGATACTTGAATTTCACATGATTTTCAGAGCCACTAATTATTCAGTTATTAATTATGACAGAAAGAATTATAGTCCTTATTCTCTGGGAACTTTAAATCATCATAAAATGCTCAAACTGATAAGCAAAGGCCAAGTGCTAAGGTTTTCTGTGTTTTAGATCTAGGCTGCTCTTTGTTAATGACCTCATATTTGCCATAAGCAATTGAGTTTCTGAAAAGCATTGTGTCAACTGGGATAACCTGATGTTTTTTTTTTAATTTAATGTTGAAGAAATTTAAAGGCTTTAATAAAAATTAAAACTATTAAGATGGAGGATTGAAGATTATTAGAGATAGAGCTTTGAGAATTGTCAATAAATTTCCTATCAGCACTTCATTGGTAAAAAGATTTATTTTAGTGAAATGAGACTAATTTTTCATGCGGCTAAACTGCTATTGCAAATGTCAGATATATTTCTAATACATCAAAAACATTTCGATCTGTTTACAAAAAGTAGAGAAGAGATATAATCGGAATGATGAGAGTTATTGTTGAGATATATATAGAGAGAAAGAGAGGTTAATATTTATTTTGATCTTGAAATGATATTTGATAGAATGAATTCCATTATTTTATTGAATATATTGAAAAAGAAAGATGTTTATTGGAAGATGGTTTTTAAAAAAATTTGTTTGTGATTCAGAAGATATATACAGTGATCTGATGAAAAGATGATTGATACTTTTTTGTTACATAGTAACATAATTTGGCCCCTCACCACAAATTTTAAGGCGTTAAACATGTCTGGTATGACAGTGTATTCTATACTTTAACCCACAATGGAACAACACGCTAACATTAAAATTTTATTTAAAATTGGGCAAAAGTATTACTGAAATGATTTGCAATATATATAGCCATGAATCCGTGAGTTGCAAGAATGTTTTCAAATGGTTTGCAAGATTCCATATAGTAGAAGAGCATTGACAATCTACGAAGGTACGGACACGCTGTCACATTTTGTGTTATAATTCATAATCCAGTCACGCTAGTCTCTTAAAATTTTGGGGGTGAATAGCTAAACTATGTCACTAGGTAAAATATATGCATTGGTTCAGAAATGGAGCTGCATTCAGCTTGGAGAGAGAACTGGTCACTTTTTCACTGGTATGTCCTGCATATTAAGGTGGTAAATTATTTTTATCTGGAAGAAATAGATATAGGAAGAGTTAGTGGGTATATCATTTTAGATAAATTGTTGTTTGGATAATCACTGTCAGGACGTGACTTAATTTTATTAGATTTGGTTATGATATAGTAGTATTGACAGACATTCTATATCTTCAAAACTATGTCATTCTTTTTTTTTTTTGCATTGTTTTAGTATTATTTTAAATCTTTAAACAATTCACTCCTTATGCAATTGAATTCAATGTTTTTATAATCTTTTATTGATTCACACTTTCGACTGATTTGCAGTCTTCATCAGAATTGCTATTTAATTGTCAGATTGTATAAGTGTTGAATTATAATCTTCAATTTACTTGTAATTTTTAATCAAGAAAATTAAATAACAATGGTAGAGTGGGACTCTGGAGTTCAGGCTCATGATCCCTGGATCACAGCTCCGCTCATGATCCCTGGATCACAGCTCCGACATTCAGTCACTTCCAAAGCTCAAACTTCTTATGAACTCCCAAGCAATAAAATATTTGATTATTTTATTTAAGCATTAAATTCAAAGGCATAAGGAGCACCTTTTTTTTTTTTTTGAGATTTTGAAATAATTTGCAAATAGAAAGATTGATCTTAATAAAATGTTATGCAGATGATGAAAGCTTGCAGAAAATTTGGAAAGAAAACAAATTTGTTAAAGCGATAGCAATGAAAATAGATAGAGAGAAGAAAGTATTAAGAGTACAATTAGGCATGAAGTTATGGAACAGGTTATTGTTTTTAAATATTTCAAAAACTGGATAAATAATAATAAAGGGATATGCACGCATTGCTAAACAGACTTTTGATAAGGTTAACAGTTATTCTCTGGATCATTGTTGTTTGTCATATAGCTTTATATGGTATAGAAGTGGTAGACAATTAAGAGAAGAAAAAACAGTGGAGGTTTTAGAAATGAGTTTTGCTGGAAAATGGAAATGATAAGCTGGGATAATAGATTAGTAGTTTAGAAGTGTTAAGAAAATAAATAAAACAAAGTTGTTGTTGTTTTTTTATTTTGAGGAAATTATGAAAGATGGGTGAATGATTGTAGGAGGTATGTAGAAAAGGGGATAGAGGAAAAAAGAAATTGATGATTTTTAAAAAAAAAAAAGATTCTTGTGGATGTTTGAAGAGTGGAATGAGAAATTGGAATGCTTTGAAAATAAAGTGGGGTCTTGCAATTGGGCAGACAATTAATGAATGGTAGTGATGAAACTGAGATTGTTTATAATGATGACTATGAAGATTTGAGCAATTCAGCTATTTTAAAAATTATTGGCAGATTTTGGTGCTAGAAAATGGAAGACATTTGAAAAATGAAAATTTAAGAGGGAAACTTGGATATGGGAATGGATATGAGAACCAATGCAACTGTGAATTTTACCCAAAAATAAAAAGTATATATTGCAATTTTTTAAAACAAAAATTTAGGAAATGACCAAATAAATATTTATATAGAAGTATAATGGGATTGAATTATATTTTGAATAATAAAAATATGTACTTCAAGGTATTATGAGCTACATAAGTTTGGCATCCATAACAACCTGATTATTATTATTTTTTTAGCGTACGGATTTAGTTTAAATATTAACGAGATATTTTAAAGATACCTGTAAAGATTTTGACCAGGAAGTGATTCATTAGTGGACAGTTATTAACGATGTGGTTCATAGTATTTGCCCTCATTTTGGTAAATTCTATTTATGAAGTAGATAAGCACAACAACCATAGATTGTTCTGAAACTGTTTATGAGTTGTCTCTAGGAAGATCAAATCCAGCTGTCTTATTTGTCGGATTTGAAAAAAATGCGATGAGAAATATTACTGGTACACTTATGTCTACTTTTTGGCAATGGCTTCCTGTTCTTTCACATATTTCCCTACTGGATATCAGAAGAAAAATTGCCTCACAGAAAATGTATAAACTATTAAGCATATCACATTCACCAATAACTCAAGATATAGATTCACCATCTAAGTATAAACTCAAATCAATTTCTCCGTTTTGAATGCTTAATCAAGAATCTATAATCGAAGAATTGTGATGTAAAAAGTGGAATTCTTATGAAATTCTTAATTAATTTTTTTTTTTTTCAGAAATGATCATTTATTAATGTTTACGCAAAACTTAAAAATCATCAAGAATGATAATAATTCAGTTGATATGCCTTATTTTGAAAAATACTTTGGTATATTTGAAATAGAACTTGTAAATCATTTTAAAATTGGACAAAACACGCAAAAAATTTGTGGCCCAATTAACATTTGCAATCAGTAAGCTTGCATTTTCTCCAAATTTTATTTATCACATACTATTACATAATAGTTAAGTTAAAAATAAAATAGTTTAAATACTTATATTATTGTTCTTATTTATTGTAAAAGTATTGGATTTTCTATTTTTACCCCCCAAAACTTAGATTAAATAAATGTTTTTGCAACTATGGTTTTGCCTTTAAACAAAAGATCTTTCAAGTACAGTATAAAAGTATTAACAAAGCCTACACTTAAGTGTATACATCTAATTATCCGTAATTTATTACAAACATCTATCACCCTTAGCACTAAAGGAAGTTGTCACTAGATAGAATCATTTTTCACCATTGCACAGTATTTGAAGATATTATTGTTAATGAATATATATATACCTGAGCTAAGTTATCTATTTTTATCTCTACTTTTATGAACATTATCTCTTTTATAAAGAGATTATTCTCACACCTGGATGTATCTATTTTAAGATACCTTCATGGATTGTTATAAACAATTCCTTGAATACCTTTACCATTAATAGATTGTTTAGAATTATTTAATAACGAATTCACACTGCAGTCTTTCTTCCAGGAAATCCTCATGATTTCTAATAAATAACTATTTTCATTGATCAATCTGCAAATTTATGATTTAAAATTAAAGAAGTAATTGTTTTTGTTTTTTTTTTTGCTCATTATTATTATAAACATCACCAAAATCGAAAATATAATTCTTATAACTTTATCTTTCTTACTGCATTGCCAAATCCATATAATATTAATAACATTTATATTCTTTATTTTTACAATGCTTTTTTATAACTCACTATGACAGTTTCGATTGCCCAGCAGTCTTCTTCAGATTAATTAACAAACACAATACAAATACATGAATATAAATATACATGAACATATGATTTTACATTATATATCTATATAATTATTACCTTTTTATATATTATACATTTTAATCTTTTATATTCTATATTTATCAATCAATATTTCCTACAATCATACATATATATTATTTTTATTTCATTTATTTTTTTATTTTATTCTTATTAATTTTTTAATATTTAACTCTAACGTTATACATTCATATTTTATATTATTATTATTCATTATATTAACATTTAATATGTATAATTTTCTTTATCCTATAAAGCATTGTAAAAAGTAATAAAGAACATAAATGATATTAATATTATATAATTATAATTATTCTTATAATAATAAATTTAAGACTTCTTAAAATTTTGCAGCATGAAAAACCTTGTTGGGCTGACTTCATTTATTACATTCAGTTGTTACCAGAGTTACTCTGTAGGCATTTGAATTGTATCATAAGTCATGAGACGATTGTCCATTTGTTAGTTCTTTTGCTTGTAAGTCAAAGTTGATAAGAATTTATTACATGTAAATTTATCGGTTCTTGTGATTAAAATTTTGTGTTCTGTATGATTTCATGCAGTGATATAGTGCTCGGATCAATTCAGGTGCAGGTATTTGTGGGTTCGAACTTCTTGTGAACTGCTGAGCAATGAAGCCATTTGTTATTATTTAAATTTTGTTAAGAATAATTGATTTTTGTAAATTATTACTAGTTTAGTATTAAAACACATTCAGTTTAATATATATATAGATATAAAAATTGTGCCAAACATTCTAAATATATTGAAACAGATATACTGTTCCACGTATATATTCAAAAGACCCCCCCCCCATTTAAAAAAGACTAGCATGATTTGTTTTTAAAAAAGAAAAGAAAAGACTTAATAATGGTTAAAAGAAAACTAAAAATTTAAAGAAAGAAAGGTGTCATGAAAATTGACAGCAATGAAAAAAGAAAAATAATTTGGTCAAATTAAAAGGAAAACAAGACAACAAATACGTTTAAATCTGCAATTAAAAAAAAGGTACAAATCTTTCTTTATTAAGATTCGTCAATTTAAGAAAGAAAATCATTATTGATTTTATAATTTTAAATCACGATATAAATAAAAGCTGGCATTTATTAAAATATTACATTTTTAATTTTTGGAATGATGTTGTCGTATAAAGTGTTATAATCGCTTGAGGCAGTCTTATCAAATTGGAAAACATCGCTTATCCTTATGATTTCTTATCTGTCCCGCTAAAAGTAGAGTGTCCAATCCTTAAGAAGAGAAAAGCACTCGGGCTTAAATGAAAGCTGTGCAACAAACCAGATACTGTGGGCAGAGCTGCTTAATCAATCCAGGGATAGAGTATAAATAGTTGAGTTGGAAGTTCAGAGCGGATTCTAAAAAAAATTTTAAAGTGGATTTTTAAAGATTTTTTTGAAAGATTTTTTGAAAAAGATTTTACAAGATTTTAAAGAGATCTTTTTTTTTTTTGAAAAGATTTTAAGAGCATTTAAAGAAGTAAGAAAAGTGAAGAGTTAAAAAAGTTAAAATTCTTATTTAAGTGTTACTCAACTCTGATTTTCGTCACCTTGGAATATAACCTTTACAGCCACTGTTAATGATGGAAAAAGAAAACATTAATAAGGAAATCATAACAATGGAAGGCTAAACGGTAACAGCTTCCTCTCTTCCTCCAAAGCCATGTTTCTTCAAGATTTGCCTGGCTGAACATCACGGAAGTAAATAATGCCATTCAGCTGAAATGCGATCCCTTAATTGAGTGCAGTCGCATTATGGATATGAAGAAACAAACTGGATAAAATAAAGGTAACAATTTCATAAAATATTCAATGCTTATATGTGTTTATAAAAATAAAAAACATAAAACAAAACGTCTTTCTTAAAGAAAATTATGAATAAATATAGCTACGTGAAAATACGTTATATTAATAATAAATAGTAAATACTAGATGTCTTAAATAACGATAATCAAAAGGCATTTTATTTAATACTTATATGTGTTTATAAAAGACAAGACAAAACGTCTTTCTTAAAGAAAATTATGAATAAATGTAACTATATGAAAAGGTGTTTTATTATTGATAAATTGTAAATGAAACTGCTGATGAATTTATGTATAAAAATATACATCTGCAGCAGACCAAGTCAATATTTATGCTAGAATAATTAAATGTAAATCATAAATGCTTAACTGCATATTACTGATATCTAAATAAAATAATAAAATTTATATGTATGAATATATATCTATATTTCAAATTGTAAATGCTATCAGTTGTCTTCATTATTGTCTCTGTTGTCTTCATGTATTGTACTCTTCTCTGTGAATTAACTAAATAACTAAAAATGTAAGTTGTCAAAGAACCTGCATTCTTTAATTCATATTGTACTATTATTGAATGTATACCAAGATACACAATGGACTGTAAATGAAATATTTATTTGAATTAAGTGGAACTCTGAATTAGATGCAAAATGTAAATTGTTAAAGAACTCTCATTCTTTAATTCATATTGTACTATTATTGGATGTATACCAAGATGCACAATGGACAGTAAATTAAAGATTTGTTTGAATAAAGTGGAACTATGAATTAGATGCTATCGGTGGTCTTATTGCATGCCTCTCTGTGAATTAATTAAATAACTAAAGATGTAAATTATGAAAGAACTGTTGAAAGAAAGACTTTATTATACAACAAATTACATCCTCTAAATGCTATTATTGGAAGTATACCAAAGAAACACAATGGACCATAAATGAAATATTTGTTTGAATTAAGTGGAACTCTGAATTAAATATTATCAGTTGTTAATTAAAATGTTGTTACTTAAAATTAATTTTAGTTATCCAGTTATTCAGTTCTATATTATTAATTGCATCACTTATCATTCATTGCACTTGTTCACGAGAATCTCATGCTTCCTGAGCTATGTCTGGCATAACTAGACCTAGGTAAGTCAGGTTGTAGTGAGATGGAACTCTAGTGGCGCCGTTTGGAAAATCAAACACAGAAAGGTCTAGATGCTTCCAGTCTCTATGGTGCTACATCCTCTGATGAACAGGAAATATTGTTGTAGGGTGGGATAACATCTGCATTGGGAAATGCCAATCGATAGTTCCTTCATGCAACATGCTCATCAGGAAATTGTTACAACCAAGGTAATAAAGGGATGACATGGGTCCGGTTACAATATATATTGGTGAAGTTCATGTTAGCATCCTGGGAAAATGGAAAATATCCAATTTTATTTCTTGGTCTTTATATAGATATGGACTTAAAATCCTCCACTCCAATATATATTCTTGAAAGATATATGAAGATAAATGTTTGAAAAAGATAAATTACCCCAAAACGCATTTCATACTGATATTACCCCAAAACATATTTCATACTGAATCGGTATTTTTCAGGTGGGCTGGGTCTCAATATCCTACACTCGTCTTCATCATTTGTTGAGTATTTATTAGCACTACATTACTCACTTTGATTTATAAATATCAAATGTACAGCATTCGTATCCATGGTACTAATTACTTCAGATAAGTACATAATTATTGCTAATCCTTCATTAAACTAGAGATTATCTTTAGCATATTAAATTTAAATCTCAAAGATTAATATCTGTTTTTTTTAATTAAATATACACATAAAATAACTGGATTTCATTTCTCTTTTTTTCACATGTAATATCTTTTTTTAAATATATTTGAAAGATTTAATTTAGCCCACCTTCTTGATATATATGAATATAGATTTCTGGAAAGATAACCTAGATGCATTTCATGCCAAATCGATTCATGATAAATCTATACTCGTCTTTTGTTCCAGCTCTTTTTTTTAAAAAAACCATGTTATTAATTGTAAAATTGTTACAGGGTATCCATTATTTTAAGTCAATTAGATGTTTCAAATAATAGATAATTTATTTATTTTTTAAGTTAAAAAGTAATATAAGCTTTAAAAAAATGTTTTTAATATTATAATATTCTACATATATGATTACTCCAAAAGGACAATAATGCCTCAAAACAATAAATGTTTGTAATTGTTCTCAGTGTACATGTAAATGCAGTTCTGCGGGAAATTATGGAACAGACCAAATATTTAAGTTGGAAGTCATCTATATTCTTTATGAGAAATGCTCTTGAAATGTATAGATATATGCTGTCTGTATATGTTGTAATCTACTATTTACATGTATAGCTTTTTTGCAAAATATAGATGCATTTTTTGGGGGTGGCCTTTGAGTGCTGCATCATCAGATTTTCAATTGGATGGACGGTTGAAGAGTTGGGGTGTGGAGTGGATTGAAGCCTGTCCATTAAAGTATGATGCAAAGATTGAAAACTAACAAATTTATTATTCTATATACTGTATTAACAAATATTTGAATGATAACAATTTATTCAAAATTTTATCATAGTCACAAAAACATTGTAAATAAGATGTTGACATTCAAGTGGGAAGTTGAGCTCAACAGGGTTTTTTTTTTTTAATTGATCAGACTAAGTTTTTTTTTTTACTTTACTCAACTGAGATTCACTCTAAGAATTAATAATTTTTGAATCTATACCATGCTAAACCATAAAAGCAATATTAGGCCGTATTTATTTTGATTTTCCATGTGTGCATTTATTATATTAAAAACATTTCAATAGGAATTACATGCTGGTCATTTATAGTTTAAAAAATTGTGTTTTAAAAATGGATGCAGTATTTCTGCAAAAAAAAAAAAACACATTTTAATTAAAATTTCATTAATTGCTTTATATTTTTAATATTACGTTTCTGAAGTCATGCTTCTTCATATAAACAACAGTATTTAGGAAATGATTTTACTAACATTTTGTTACATGATATTCCTGATTGGTTCATTAAAATTTGATTATATTAGTTTACTCTTTAAAAAAAAATGTCATGAATTGTAATAATTTTAAAAATAAATAATATATTGGCACAATATTATTTTATTTTATCATCAAAAAATGGAAATATAATCCATTATGCTGTTTTTTTTATATAATTTTTATGTAAATAATACAAACTATCATTATATAATAGTAATAGTCATATATATTTACTTATTTTAATAACGAGTTTTTAATCAATGGTCATTTTATTTGCATATTTCTTATTTATAGTTATAATACATAAAAATTTTTTTCAGCAAATATTTTGTTTTTCTTAATGGGGGATTGTAATCTATTTTAAAGTTTCAATTTACATTATATACATATATAAATTAATACACTGTACAGGCTTACACACACCTGCACATATATAATGTAAACAGAGCAAAACTCTCCATACAGTATTGCCACCTGTGCTAAACAGAGTAATCAATGGATGCCAGAAGGCTTGTGCATAAAATCCCTATCTAATGCCTACTCATCCAATATCCCCAGATTAGTTTCTGGCTTGTGGCCTTCGTCAGTGAGGAGCTTTGGATCTGAGAGCACTGCATCTAGATCTTAGGATCTAATGCAACCCTCTAGCAACCACCTTTTATCTCTACTTAACTACTAAACTATGAGAATGAAATTGAAAACACAAAAAATATTTTCAATCTAAGCTCAATAGCTTAAATAGTCATATAGGTCTGAACTCAGTTCAGCACCCATACATTTTGGTGTCTTTGGCTCTTTTACAACCATAGTCACCACTATCCTATTAGGCAGGATTGGTGTTAAACCATTAAGCATCACATGATTACATTTCCTATATTAGCACATTAATTGTTGATAAACAGAGCAAAACTCTCCATACAGTATTGCCACCTGTGCTAAACAGAGTAATCAATGGATGCCAGAAGGCTTGTGCATAAAATCCCTATCTAATGCCTACTCATCCAATATCCCCAGACTAGTTTCTGGCTTGTGGCCTTTGTCAGTGAGGAGCTTTGGATCTGAGAGCACTGCATCTAGATCTTAGGATCTATATGACTATTTAAGCTATTGAGCTTAGATTGAAAATATTTTTTGTGTTTTCAATTTCATTCTCATAGTTTAGTAAGTAGAGATAAAAGGTGGTTGCTAGAGGGTTGCATTAGATCCTAAGATCTAGATGCAGTGCTCTCAGATCCAAAGCTCCTCACTGACGAAGGCCACAAGCCAGAAACTAGTCTGGGGATATTGGATGAGTAGGCATTAGATAGGGATTTTATGCACAAGCCTTCTGGCATCCATTGATTACTCTGTTTAGCACAGGTGGTAATACTGTATGGAGAGTTTTGCTCTGTTTATCAACAATTAATGTGCTAATATAGGAAATGTAATCATGTGATGATATATAATGTAATATAGACATATATAATGACATCCCTTAGAAAATATGACAAAGTAAAATTTATCTTTAATACTATACACAATCATTATACAAGTTGTACAAAAAATACACTATATAAAGATATATAATTTTTCATTCATTTTTAGTTGATTAATTATTACTGTTATATTTAATATAATTGATAAATTTTGCTATTGTTTTTTTTTTATCTTTGCAAGTGTTTGGTTTATAATAATTTTATTATTGGTTCAAATTAATTTTATACACGTAAAAAAGATAGACATCGCTACATGTGTAATGTAAATTAAAATTCTAAAATATGCTACAATTACATTAAGAAGGGCACAAAATATTTGCTAAAAGAAACTTTTACATATTATCCTATAAATAAATATATATACAGGATTATCATAATTACATAATGATATATTATTTGCTTAAATATTTTATTTTATAGTACTGTTCAAAATCTCCCCCCGCCGCCATATATTTACTTTAATAATTGGGTATCCTCATGTTACGCAAATATGACGTGACCTCAGGATCCATCATTAGAATATGATGATTAAAGATGTTAAGATTTTGTAATTAGCTCAATCTTAAAAATGATTGATCCGATAACAGATCCTTACTATACAAACAATAGGAATCACGAAGCAGCAATTGAACAGTAAATATTGTATTGAGTTATAGGGTTGTATTTAGGAAACAGAGAATACGAAATTTTTAAACGATCTATTTAGTAGAATTATCAAATTTGCATAAATACTTACAGAGGAAAGTTAGTGATTAAAATGTAATTATAACAATAAAAACTATGGAATTTTTTTGGTATTGGATCAAATTATATTCAGCGAAAAGTCAAGATTGCGGCGTTATTAAAGATAGAAAATTTCAAGTATGTGGGGAAAATTATGCAAAAAATCTAAACAAGATAGCCCCTAACCATAATAATATTATTTGATATACTTCGTATTTTAAATGAAGAAGTGGAAAAAGTATACTCATGATAGATATTTTAAAAAAAAAACAAAAACAAAATTGTTGGCAAAGTTGTATGTCAGATATTTAAGCGATAAGAATATAATAGAGGATTGTAACCTTGTAATAATAAATAAATAATCAAATGCTTTATTGCTCAGAAGTTTGAGCACTGGAATTGACGATAACTTACGGACTTTGAATTTTAGAGTCGCCATTTATTACTGCATTAAGCCATGCAGGACAATCTTCCGTAGTTACGGACGATGTTTTAAAGTTGTCATAATAATGATACTGGTAATTAAACAGATGAAAATAGCCAGAATTACAGGTTTATCAATTTTTTATCAGTTATAAATATTTATAATTCATTGTTATCCTTTTCATACTTGTTTGTGATAAATTGGCTGAGATGTTTCTAACATTGGCGAAAGCAGAAGTTTATTATATATATATATTTATTTTATTGTTATAATAAGTTTAGCTGAGCATACTTTCAGTTTAGAAAACCAGATGCATAGCATTCTTGGGTTGGCTAGATGCGTATGTTGCAAGCCAATTGAACATAAGATATTTAATGTCATTACAAAGTGTATTCAGAGAATTTTGGAAGCCAATCAAAAAAAAAAATACAAGCTGGGTTTAAAAATGATTATGATGTAGTAAATCACTTGTAAGTATTATAGAAGTTACTGAAGGATTATAGTACAAATTGCCATTGATATTTGATTTGTCGATTATGAAAATGGAATTCAATGAGTCCATTTTGAAAAAATATCAAAAATATAACAGCAGGGATTAGAATAAATAGTAAAACTGCAGTAGTGAAGACTGATCCGTATTAATCTTTTTTAATTTTCACAGCAATTGAATTGGCATTCATCTGATTGGCCTAGATCAATCTATATGATAGTTAATAATAGATACTCCTTTACTGACCAATATTCAATGAGCTGTGTTTGCGCTATTTTCCAACTATCTGGAGAAAAAAGTATAAGCCTGCTTGTGACTTGAAAAAAATTTTCACAACTCATCTAGCTCATATGGGCTAAGGCATGTCACGAGCTCTTCATTTTACTAGATACTTGTTAGACATGCTTTCTTTAAGTGTTAGTTGCCATGCAGGATGGTATAATAGACAGTTGAATGTGTTATAAAAGAAAAAAAGTTATTTATTAATAAAGCATT
The DNA here is from genome assembly GCA_028023455.1 of Epiperipatus broadwayi. NCBI lineage: Eukaryota > Metazoa > Onychophora > Udeonychophora > Euonychophora > Peripatidae > Epiperipatus > Epiperipatus broadwayi. The sequence continues at coordinate 344,300 of JAQFVV010000045.1, forward strand.
AACAATTTTTTGTTTTGTTTTGTTTTTTAATTGTAGGTATAGTTCTCAGGGTCGCTACGAAGAACTAAGTGATTTATTATATGATGGTTCTACTTTATTACTGAAGCATCAACAGGTAATTTTGCTTCATTGCAACACTACTTCCAGTTATTTATTTATTTATTTATTTTTCAGAATTTGTTATAATTTAATGATGAATTGATTAATGCATCTGAGATTCGTCTGCAAATCAGTCAAATCTTTTGGATTTGCAACCCAGCTTTTCAAAAGCTCACTATTAAATCATGAACTATCATCTAGTGTAAAACTCCCCACACTAACTTCGCTCATTACACACGGATTTCACAAAATAATCTCCAATGGTCAGAGGCTTCAAATGCTTGAACTTGTTTATATATTTTGACTACGATATGTTTGAGATAGGAGTTTATTTTAGTGGTCAGTTTTACATCAATGTGATATTTAACTTATTTTCCAATATGTGGGAATAATTTAAATCCACATCACAACACCCAATGGAACAAAAACATCCTTACTCCCTTTCAGTACGAAATTATCAGATAAATGCACATTTAACATAAAAGTATCAGAGATAAAAATTAATTGTTACTTTATTTATTTACAATCTAATCTGCTAACATCTATTTTTTTTTTTACCCTTCATTACTGTACTTTCTAGAAATTCTGTCAGATTTATCAGTCCTTAATATTGAAATTTAAAATTTATAATTGATTAACATTCAAATTCAATTGATTGATTAACATTCAAATTAAATTGTTTTAAAAAGTAATAGATTTTATTTAGATTTAAAAATTAAAATTATGAGTTCAGGTGCAGTTCCATTAATCCGGAATTTTTAATTCCATAGATTTATCTACTTAGTGATTTTGGATGATTAAAAATAATTCATTATTATTTACTGTTTCTAATTATGAGACTTCTGTTTCTTTAAATTACCTATTCACTGCTGAAAACTTAAACAAATGCTGATATTAGAAACTATTAAAGAACCACTTGATTCATGTTATAATAATAAAGTCTGGGAAGCATGTAAATTTAAAGAGTCCCTACCCCTCGTAAAAATTATGAGGGAGCCATTCAAAATGCCTTGAAGATAGAAGTTGCCAAATCTTTAAAAAGCCAGACTGATGATATTTCACCTGTATTGAGTTACAGAAGTCCCTATTCTTGTTTCCATTTTTTTTTTCTTCTTTCATTCAAAGTCCATATTCCTTTGGCAGGAAAAAAACAAAATATTCAATTTTCAAAGGCCTGCCAGGTAACATTATATTTACATGTTTTAAACTGTATATAACGCCATCAAGCGGCCTGGTATGATATAAAAATACACTACGATAAAACTTAATTCAATCTGTTGATTCCTTCCTATGTTGATTACGTATATCGTATGTTGTGCCACTTCAAAGAACAAATTAAATCATGAAATAAATTGTAAATAATCAAGTCTGAGGGGAAATAAAGATTGGAAATAAACAATGTAAATAATATCTTTATCGAATCTATTTCCCATTAGCTATAAAATCTATTTGTAATATAAGTACAATAATTGAACTATTTATTGTTCTGGAGGTCATGTGATGTTTGAACAGCGCAAAAAGTTTGAGTTTCGAAAATATTGCTTTTGATTCTGTCACTACACTACTGCGCTAAATTGCAGGAGGCTATTTAAATAATCAAATTGTTTCTTAATAGTGAGGGTCATCTGATGTTCTAGCATAGGAAGTGACAGGTTGAGCTCCAATCTTGGAACCTTTAGCTCTCGAGTCTATCTTTGTACTATTGCCCTGAATTTTTCAGTGATTACAGGCCCTTTAGTTCCAAGTTTTCCAAAATTTTAAGATATAAATTCTCTATATACTCAGTATGTCCCAGTATAAAAGTGATTGGTTCTCTCGCCAAGTTGCCTACAGCATTTATTTCCGTATCAACACATGTTATATAGCAACGTAGTTCAGCTATTTGCCACAAAAATTTTAAGGTGCTAATGTGTCTATATTATGATTTTATATAAAGTGTGAAATATGTATTTTATCTCTGTAGATCATCTATAATGCTTTTCCTGCCATCACAAAATCTTGCAAACCACTTAAAAACATTCTTTGAACTCATGACTTCACTGCCATATTTGGAACATTTCAGTTTCAATTTTATGCAGTTTAAACAAATTTTTATATTAATGCATTGTTCCATCATGGTTTAAAAGTACAAAATGTGCTGTCACATTTCATATCACAATGCATAATCCAGATAGTCTAGCATCTTAAAATTTTTATGGTGAGTGGGTAAACAATATCGTTGTTATGTAAACATGCATTGATTCAGGGATGATGCTGCAAGCACCTTGGAAAGAGGACCAATCACCTTTTCAATGGACACACCGCGGATTAAGGCAACAATTCCCTTTGTCCATCACCACTCCGCATCTGAAAAACCTGGATCATAATCCCCAAATTGTAGTAAATATTCTCTGTTCATTGCAAATAATCCCGTGTGGAGAAATATAAAAGTCTGCTTCATATTGCCTTTTGCTTAATTCTTATTCAGATATGTTTCTTTAGATAACAACTCCCGTTTAATAATGTCATGATGCAAAACATCTGGGCTATGATCTAGGAATCAAGAAGTCTATTACTCCATCTTTGTGCCAAACAATTCAGTTACAGATTGTTTTGATTATTCATGTAATTTTCAAGTTTTTACGTTTTGATTTCCAAATATCAAACTTATCCCACCCAAAACTTTGACATGTTCTACTCAAGATAAATACATTACTGATTATCATTCATTCAGTATACTAAATATTTACTACAGTAAATAGAGGAATTTGAACTTAGGATTTTCAGTCTATATTCCTCCTCCATTCCATCTTTTAAACAACCGATGCACGTAACCACACACATGTGAAAAAGATAAATCAAATGGGCTGTTGAATTGTTGGAAGGGTGAGAAGATTGAAACCTGTCCATTAAAGTTTAAGGAATTACTATTTTAAATATAAGCCAATTACTGATTGTCTGTATGTTTGGGAGATTGATGAGTGCAGGTTCTGCATGAAATATATAAGGTATCATTTCTCTATTTCACGTGTGTGGTCATGTTTTAGATGGAGTGGAGGGAATATAGACGGAAAATCCTAAATTCAAATCTTTCTGTTTACTATAGTAAACATCCATTATATTGAATAAATAGGTTAATTATATATTGTCTTGGAAATAGATTACATCATAGTATAAGACCAGCCTATCTCTCTTCTACTAATATAAATGAATATATGTAATGGTCCGATAATGAGAGGTTAGCTTGATGTAATGTCTACATGGGTATGAGTACAATATCAAATCTGCGAAAGGCTTTGAGGGTTCCATTGTTGATTTTTGAATGAAATGGATGGTTGAGTTGTTAGAAGGATGAGAAGATTAAAGCCTGTCCATTAAAGTTTAAGGAATTGCTATCTTATAAGTCGGGCAGTGATTGTAAATATGTGTCAGAAAATTTGATCTGGCCCATCTGAAGAATGCTGGTTCTGCACAAAATACAGAGATCATTTATCTTTTTTACATACGTCTGTTGGTTGTTTGAGATTGAGTGGAGGATGAGTATAGACTGATAATCTGGTAATCCTATGTTCAAATCCCTCTATTAATGATTATCACTGCTCATTTATTAAACTAGAGATTATGCCATTTTATTTTTTCTTCTTCACTTTTACCTCCTGGTATGAGTTTGAATAATCAGCAGATTTAAGATGGTTGTTTTTAGTAAATTCCTATCCACTGCCATCTAATCCATCTGTCCAGACCAGTTTCTACCTTACATTTTACCTTAGTGAGTACTATTGGATCTGGATCTAATGGCATATAGATATTTTTCGATCTTGTGCATTTTCCCTTCGGCAGACATCTTTTTTTTCCTATTTGGTAACTATCAGCTCAAAATTTAATAGGACAGCATTGGATAGGAATATGTTAAGCATATATTGATTACTTGAAGCTTATAGTGATTAATGAACTAGAATAGAAGTAGGATTTGCTACTGAAAATTATTGTGTAAGTATGGGTTATGATGTTGATGTTTTATACCCCTCCTGGCCAAATATTTCATTTATAATAAAAAGCTATCTGTTTCACATATAAAGACAGTTTTTAAAAGAATAGTTCGGTATTTCATATCAAACAGAAAAAGGAGTATCTCATAAAGAATAGATAGAAAGAAATCAGTAAGAAATATAATGAAATGACAATGGAGAACAGAAAGAGGAGTATCTCATAAAGAATAGATAGAAAGAAATCAGTAAGAAACATAATGAAATGACAATGGAGAACAGAAAAAGGAGTATCTCATAAAGAATAGATAGAAAGAAATCAGTAAGAAACATAATGAAATGACAATAGATAATGTATTTTAGATGTCCAATGGTATGACTTTAATGGTGTTTTTATTTAAAAACTTAAAAAAAATAAAATGCAATATATGAATACAATTATATTGGTTGCCAGATCTATTTCAATTCTAGAAGTAATTAATTATGTTAAAAATGGATTTCAAAATAAGGAATAGTGAAAAAAAAAAAAAGGAATCTATTTGAGTTAATATAAAATTGATTTTATGAATGATAAAATAATTATTGTTTTTGAATAAGTGACAGTTGTAAATTATTATTTTAAAAAAAAAAAAAAAATCGTGCTCTTATCCAGCAAAACAAATAATTCTTTAATTTAAAATACAAAGGTATTTTATAGTACAAAAGTTGTTTTTCTGAATTTTTAATACTGACTGAAACACACACATTTGTACGAAATTGAAACAGAAGTAACTACGATATATATGAAATTGAAATGGAAGTAAATTGAAGAAAGTAACTGCAATATATATGAAATTGATATGGAATTGTAATTGAAATGGAGATGCAATATATATATATATGAAATTGAAATGGAAGTACTAAACCTTAAAACATCACATGATCACTATATAAGCTATTGAGCTTAGATTGAAAATATCTGTGTTTTTCCAATTTTATTCTCATAGTTTTGTAGTTATGTAGAGATAAAAGGTGGCTGCTGGAGGGTGCAGTGCTCTCAGATCCAAGGCTCCTCACTGACAAAGGCTGCAAGCCAGAAACTCTGGGGATATTGGATGAAAAGGCACTAGATGGGGATTTTATGCACAAGCCTTCTGGTATCCATTGATTACTCTGTCTTGTTTAGACTGGCACTACTATACGGAGAGAGTTTTGCCTATTTTGAAATGGAAGTAACTGCAACATATATGAAATTTAAAAGGAAGTAAATTGAAGGAAGTAACTGCAATATATATGAAATTGAAATGGAAATAAATGCAATATATATGAAATTGAAATGGAAATGCAACATATGTGAAATTGAAACAGGAAGTTACTGCCATATATATGAAATCTAAAAGGAAGTAGCTGCAATATATATGAAATTGAAATGGAAGTAACTGCAATATATATGAAATTAAAACGGAAGTAACTGCAATCTAAATGAAATTTAAAAGGAAGTAACCACAATTTATATGAAATTGAAATAGAAATAACTACAATATATATGAAATTGAAACGGAACTGCAATATATATATTGTAACCCTCCCCGTCATAAACTGCATACTCATAAACGAATCACTACGCACGTTTTTAGGCGTTTAATTCCAATGTAATCTTTGTCTATTACAACTATAGAGTATACTTTCTTCTAATCTCTCTCTCTCTCTCTTTTTCAACCTCAATCTAAGCGAATCTAGAATACACACCTATAAAATTATGTGTTAAACCAAAGATAAGATTTCCTTATTGGCTAAGCTCACATGAAACTATACTTAGAGAAGATCACAAGGTGAGTAATAACTTCTGGTCAAACCAACCCCAAAATCCATAAATATGCAAACAAACAAAAGATTATGAAATAAACTTACTCTTTATCAAACTAATAAATAACTAATGATTAGATCAATGAAATGAATATGAAATTAAAATACAAATTAAGCAATAAGTAAATTAAGATGTAGATAATGTAATGGATAATAAAAATAAATAGAAATTAAATAATAAATGAAATAAATCTGATAATGAATAGAAAAGGAATGAATATGTATTAGAATAATGAATGATTAAGATGATGATAGAATAAGAGTTAATGGATGATCAAGATGATAATGAAAAAAGAGCTAATGAATAGTGAGTTAATTAGGATAAAGAATTAGGATGAAAAGAGAGCAAAGGAAAATGGGAATGACGGGTGAGAAAATGATGATGATGAAAGATGAATTCCAGAACTCTAACTTTGGTATTAAATTAAATGATAATGAAACAATGAAATCAAATATGGATTTCAAGCTCAGCAAAACCAGAATATTCACTATAAAGTCAAAACAAGATATATATATTTCAGATAAAGAAGCAATTGATATTTTAACATTTAATTGACTCTTACAAACCAGTGAATGTTCCTAAATTCAATCCAACTATAATAAACAACTGAATTTAAAATCTATTATAAACTTTAGATTCTGCACTATAAATTCATATAATTTATTTTTCTCAGAGTTCATATTACTTGAAGTTTATTATACAACATATACTTGGGTCAGTGAGAGGGATTTTGCCACTACCCAACTATAATGCACAAAATGATTCTCGATATAAAATTGAATTAATAAACACTTAGCAGTTGTAAAAAAACTATAACTAATATAAACTTTAAGCTTCCATTTGTATGAAATAATTTTCACTAGCTAAACAAAGACTTACTGACTTCTTTCTCTTAAATAAGTAATAACAATGTGATCAAGATCAGTGAATGATAAATCCGCAGGTTCAAATAAAATGATTAAACCCATATTAAATATTTACTCTTTTAGTACATCACATAGAATAGCATATACTTTAGGTTAACAATATTTTATTTATTAAGTAATGAAGCCCTAGATATACTCATAAATGACAGGGCTTAGTAAAAATTTCTCTGATATGCCAATAATTTATACACTATTGATTGATGATGATTTCCATTTAATCATTGGATATGTTGATAGCAAATAACAATAATAATGTGTGTGTGTGTATGTTAATTAGCAATAAGACTGACTACTGATGACTAAGTAAATGTTTAACATAATAAAATTTATTTACAATGGGGCCACAGAGGTTGGCAGAGGGCCGCATCGGGGGCCACTTTGTGGAAGCGAAGGTTAGTGGAGGGCCACACCTTTTTTCATGACACAATAAACATACTACTTTATTCTCTGTATTACCAAAGAAATATTTGTTGGTCCATTCTTCATTAAACACATGACATTCATCACCGATTTTACATTTTTTCGGAGGGTTCATGGTTTCACTAAAGTTGGAAATGCATATATTTGCTAATGCAAAGACAAAATTGAAAGTAACCAGATCAACTGGAAAAGCACTGCACATCATATCTACACTGCGCATGTGGATTGACGTGGCCATCATAGTGGAAAATATGAGATGAATCTTCAGTCACACACAAAAAGGAAATCTCAGCTCAAGGCAGATTTTTCTGATTGTCTTGGAGGGCTGCATAAAACCTCTTAGTGGGCCGCATGTGGTCCCCGGGCCGCTATTTTCCCACCCCTGCATTACATGAAACAAGATTCTTTAATTCCTATAATCAGGGATGAGAATTACTTGATATTCCCATAGCTATACATGTATAATGACAAACTCATAGTGATATCTTTCGTATCCCTATTATTATGAGCTATTTTAAATCTTACTCTATCTTCTAGAATAAGAAAGTTACCATATTGGAATTATCCTACTACTTAAATTACAAAATAATATATATATATAAATTTTTGAGATAAGCAATCTCTTAAATTTCTTAATGGAGTTTTAACTTAGTATCTCAAATTGGATCTATTTAATTTATTAAAATATGGTAAGGGCAATTACCATATGCAATATTATTAATAATTTATCATTATTTACTGTAAAAGATTTATTATATTGATGTGGGACAGACATCATAAGTTAAAATACATATATGACACAAAAATATTGCCTATGTCCAATCTAATCATTTAATAATTAAATGATTTTACCGACCCATCGGCGAATCACAACTTGATAAAGATACTTCTACATTGCTCATGTATACCCCTTGCTATTTTATGTAGAAGTTCTACACACACTAATAAATTTGGTTGGTTTGTTTATAAACTGCTGATGATTACACATCATCATTAAGACACTATCCTAATTAAACAAACACTATGGATATACTGGTGTCTCATAAACTAACTTATTTTATCCTTGCCATTGGATTATTAATATTAATCTTCACTATACATGGAAAACTAACTCTAACTTCGTGAAGGATCTAACAATAAAGGAGGCTCTACAAAACAACTTGGAAGTTGCATAGAAAAACAACATGAAAGTTGTATACTAAAAATGGCCAATTCTAATACCTTCATCGGTATAAAAGTGCGGGCTTGCCTCATCACATAACATAGAATTCAAACCATGGGATTATCCTCTCTTGGGAATTAATTATGCTCTAAGTACTAACTCATAACTAGCCTCAACAATATCATCCTTTCACTTAATCAGCAATGGGGAATTCTCCATCATCCCATGCACACTACTAATATTATATTTAATGCTCTTATTTTAGCATAACTCTTCAGCTAACAGCTGTTACAAATTCTAATTAATGCAATAGCAAGGTAAAACAACAATAATAATAACAGTGGAAACAAATATTCCATTTTACAATACATAAACTGTTAATGTTTGATAAACAAACCACCAATATCTCAATAAAATAACCCTTAACTATTTTAAAACAATTATTATACCTTGTTATAGCAAGTCATGTTTATACAATGATGAATCAACCTACATTTGATATTTAAAATGGAATTTTAATTCATAGGCAATATTAGAAATGAAAAAGGTTTATTAAAATTATTTCTTATTATGGAACTATTGTGTCATGGGGTATATAATTTTAGCAAGTTCAGATCTGTTTATTCCCTTTTCAATATAATATTAGCACTTATTTTAGCCGTATGAGAGATAAATATTCCTCCCTCCTTTCCGATAAACCATATTTACCATTATATTTCCCTTGACATGATAACATAAAATACATGTGATAAATGTATCTCTTTTTATGCATCTCTATACCCTTACTAAGTACATTTTATAGTTTTCAAAATATATAACATATAATATAAAAAAAACCTGATCCTTGAATAACACATGAGTAAGACAAAAAAAAATATATTCCAATATTATATATGTCAATAACAATGATGAACGAACATTCTTTTCCATTAGATTTTATTGTAATTGTTCCAATTTAATCCGATCTTATGAAGAAAAATATCGAGAAGATGGATATGATAAGCAATATTCCTAAGTAAATATAGATATTGAATATCTTGTTTCATAACAACGTGTTCAGACAATATTTAAACACTTTTTAAAGGCACAAAATCTTTTATTAGTTTCCATACACTTTTTAAAGGCACGAAAATTTTTTTTATGAGTTTTCATAATAATATAAACACAATGAGGCATAATCAAGCAATATCTAAAACATTTTTTTTTTTAAAGGCAACACCATTAAACGAGGTTTATCAAGATTTATAAACACATTTTTTTTAAAAAAATCCTAGATTGATTGATATATATTTAATGTGATTCCAGTGTTATAATATTTAGCAATTTGAAAGTCAAACCACTGAATAGACTGAAAATTATTTATTGGTTTATCCTTCTTTTCTATCCGCGCAAGGATTTCTGTTATAATTTTAAATAATTTTAGAACAGCTGAGAATATCATTACTTTACATTTTACACAATCAAGAAAATTAAATAAATACTTATTTATTTACTTCCATCTGACAATACGTATTTAATAATTTATCTTTTTTTTATTTTAAACAACTAAACCATTCGCGGTGAAATATTGAAGTAGACGATATCTCTTCCCAATGACCATACGAAATAATTCAGTCATTTTTTTTTTTTTTTAGAACAAATTATTTTATAGGGTTTAACAATGAATGTTTAATTTATTTAATATTTCTTCTAAAAATTTCCATCAAAAGAATTTTGAATTATTTTCACTGAGAAGATAGTTTGGACAACAAATGTGTTTTTCAGATTACTACTTATAGCGGCGCGAAAATCAAATTTACTTTAATCCTTTTCCTTTTGTAACTTAATAATTCTAATGTTTTTAGTTTTAACTATTTATTAAGATAAATAAAACAACAATAATTTCTTACTTATTCTGTTCTGGTTTTTTCTTCTAAGTGGTTTATATTTAGGCAAATATTTCTTCCAATAATAATAATCACGAAGGTCATTCCGATCCATTCAGCATGTAAAATCCAAAATTATATGGTCAATGAAAGTAGTGCGAGATGACACAGGGTTATTAGTTTTCTACCCTAACATATTTGATTTCATGTAATCTCAAAATTTTCTTTAAAATAATTTTTGAAATTATTCTTTCCAGATTATTACTTTGACTATTTTTTTTTTTTATGAGTAAAGAATTACGTCTTATCTCAATTTTTTTTTTTTAAATAGTCCCCCAGCTTACCAACTTGTTCTAGCCTTTTTTATTTGTCTTACCAATTGTGATTGGTCATAAACAATCCAATCATACTAAATGTGCATAAATTAATATTTTTAATCCCTATAGTGAGGAAAATCTAGATTGATATTTCAATTTAACGCAACATACAATGTATTTAAAATCGTTTGTATATAAAATTTAGAAGAATTATAAATTAATTTTGGTTGTTTATTTTTTTTTTTAATTGTTGTTTAATAATAATGAAAGTTTAAATACTTTCCTATTTTCAAATTGGTTTTATACTAGTAATATTATTTAAACTAGCTACCACTGGAAATTGTGATAAAATATTTACGAGATAAATATCCATTCCATCAAAACCTCCGGTGCATTATCAGTCTAAATCATCATCATCATCCAGATATTTATGAGTAAGCTTTTGTTGAATTGGAAAATATATAATCCAATACGCATTTTAATATATATAACTAATATTTAGACACTACTTTTCAATAATTTTTAAATTATTACAATTTAAAATTTTACACACTGGACGCCTGACTAAAATTTACTACCATGAGCCAAAACATATGGTTACAATATGAAATTGAAACAGAAGTGCAATATATATGAAATTTAAAATTGAAGTAACCACAATATATATGAAATTTAAAAAGCAGTAACTGCAATATATATATAAAATTGAAATGAAAGTAACTGCATTCCCTTCCCCCATGAGTTATGTATAAACTAATAATCAATCATCAATAAATAAAAAGATCTCGCCTATTTTTTTTTTTTAGCTCTGACTGTATTTAATCATGTATTTATTGGTTTATTACAATGAGGAGCATGTACTCTGTGTATAAACCTGATTTAAGTGTGGTGTACACTATTATGGAAAGGTATTAATCATACAGAGATTAAAATCAATGCTACATTTTTAACAACTCTGAAATATCAAATGAAACATCAGTTAAGTAAACGTAGATATAAATAATCATAACTTAGCATACGTGAAATTGAAACAGAAGAAACTACAATCCTCTGTGATCTATGTATCAACTAATAATATTAATGCATTAATTTATACATAACTCATGGGGGTAGCTTCCAGTTTCCTCCATTTCGATTTCATATGTATTAAGCTATGATTACTTATATGTAAATGATATAACAAGTGAACTTAAAGTTTAATGTGAGAAGAGTTATTTGTATTTTTTGTGAAAATGGTTTTAATTTGAATGAAAATTTTAATATCATATTATATAATTAGTTGTAATGTAATTGGACTTTATTTTTTTCTTATTTAAAGCAAGGAAGTGGCATAGATTTAGCGATGCTAATGATTGAAGTGTATAACGCATCTAATACTCCAATTACAGAGGAAAATATGGGTAACTTTTTTTTTCTATATGTATCTATATGTCACGGCACTCATTTATTCTTATGTAAATGTGCATGCAAGGATTTATAAGTGACGAATGTTTGTAGTAGGTGGGAGCAGGGTAAATATAGTGTTTAATCAAATGATATAATTATTCATTACAGAATGTATGTCAATATCCATTATTGAATGATTACACAAATACCTAATAAGATCATCTGGCTATCACTGAATATATTGATGCAAAAATAATTGGTAGGGCTATTTTTCAAGGATCATGTCCATGTTAAAGACAAGTACACTCAGGTTCATCTCGCAGGGCATGCGAAAATACATGTTGCAAATATTTTCTCCATTCCTAGAAGCTTGCCTATTGTTTCAGATTGTATTTAACTTGTTTAATCGCAGCTATTTCGTACATCAGTTTGGTCATTGGCTATATTATTCTACACTGCTTCAGGTTGAGAATTTATAGATATAATATTGTAGTTGCTTGCACTAGTAAGAGCATTTTTGATATTAGTCAGAACATATGAATTTTATTCCAAGACACTTCTTATTACTAAAAAGAAAAAAAAATTGTTTTGTTACATGTTTTAACAACTCATAAACTATTCATAACATTTATTTAAAAAAAGCACAGCAAATATTATCCAAAATTACCTGTATACCTCTTGTCAAATTTATGGCTGGCAATCCAATTTGGAAGATTCAAAAATTTATAGAATGCTTTCTTTAATAAATGTCATGAAATAAATCTGCACAAGATAGTAATGCTGTGTCCACATTTCCAAACTATTTTTTGTTTATTGGTTGTGTATAAACAAGTTATGTTCAAAATCTTAAGGTGTTTTTGCATCTCAGATTATTAGGGTTGATTGTTAAAAAGAACTTAAATTGACTTTTCAATGAGTAAATCTCAAATCTGCTCTTCACTGAAAATGGTCAATAGCTAGATCAATCTCTAGAACATGAATGTAAAACTAACATCATGTTTTTATTGAATATCCGACCTCGCAATGGACAGGTTTGGAATGAGATAAATAGAATGAATTATTATTGCTCCTGAAACAGATAATGAAAGAAAGTAGAGAGGAAATGTGAAGCTTTACATTGGCAATATTACAATGAATTTGGATAAGCAAAGAATATTCATAACAGAAGTAAAAATAGTACATATGTTTAAAAATGTGGAATTATTCATGAGATTCTAATAATAATTTATCTCTGAATATGTGTTCTAAATATCACACTAGAGATTTTAAACTCAGGTGATATTAAGTACTATGTTTTACATATATTGTTTGCCCTATTATGAAATATTTTTTTGTTTATTTACGGATCAGTCAGTAGTTAATAGTTTAGTAATCAACCAGATTTCTCTTACTTAATGTAATTCGTTTGCCACAGTGATTTTACTTATGGATGATTATTATACTTCTAACACAATAATAACTTGGATTTATTCTTATGTTATAACCAATAATTGATATCCATCAAATCAATTAGAAATGCTTTTCTCTCACTATAGTATTTTTGAACGTTATTAACACTTGTATTTAATAATAATAGTTTTACGTTTAATATGTCATATTTGTGTAGTTATATAAGAATTATCATTATTTGGAATATAATTAATTGTGTATTTGTTATTTTTATATATCGATTATTTAGGTACTTACATATTAGACCCGCTGCCCATTTGCAATGGCAGATTGCCATACTTTTCTTTGGAGGGTGGGGGTTTGCGGCGGCATAATGCTTTATTAAAAAGTCAGTCACAACTACCTATTTTTATTTAGTATCATAAAGTATTTATTATATTTGTGTATAAGTTTATACTTTTTGTATCGTTAAAAATTTGACTTTTTAATACAGCATTTTGCCATCGCAAACATCCCCCCCCCCGGAAAAAGATACGGCATTCTGTCGTCACAAATGGCAGCCGGTCTAATCCATAAGTACCATTAGTTACTATATACGTTATTTCAGGGATCCCCAACCCTATGCCCGCGGGCACCATGGCGCCCACAGACCATTTTACGTGTGCCCGCCGCTATCCGAACATGATAAAAAATTATTTATCTGATACAAATAAATTTAATTTTTAAAATTTCTTTTAAATTATTGTATTATATTGTAATCAAATTGTAGGACATACTATACTTTTACAGTGTAAAAATATAAACGTTAATTATATGTTAAAATTTTAATTTTGAAATAAATATTTTTTTGTACATTATGTATATTATTAACAATATCCAACTATAAATTTACATTGAAAAAATAAATGGTGCCCACAATCTGGTTGAAAAAAATAAATGGTGCCCGCCACCTGGCTGGTATTATAGAATGTGCTCTTAAGTGCAAAAAGGTTGGGGACCCCTGTGTTATTTAATAGTAGTATTATGTGAAAATATTTCATGTTATTACTTATTGCTTGTAAATTTTAAAATAATAACACTTTATTAAGTGTAATAATTGTCACTGAATAATTAACTGAATTTTATGTGAATTTTTATGTTTCACAATTTTTAAATTATGTAGCTTTGTTTTTTTTTTTTTTTTTGTATTATATATTATCAAGTCTGAACTAAAAATAATTTTCATTATTATGCCTTTTAGAAAAAATATCTTCAATATTTACATTAATTCAGAGTGATTGTGTAGACCGGTCGCCGTTTGTTCATGCAGCGCTCAAATGGACAAGCAAAATTGATCCCACAAATAAAGGCGGTCATCCTCGGCTACATCAATTAATAGCCATTACATTATGGAAAGGTATCTATCCATATTTTTTTTTTTTGCACTGTAAAGAAAAAAGATTGTTATTAGTATAATTTTTTAATAGTTATTTGCGAAGTGTTTTTTATTAATGTTTGAGTGTAAAATATCCAAATATTATGGATCATGTTATTCAAGCATCAGAAGTGACAAATTAAATTTCAATCCAGAGACATTTGGCTTTTGAGTTTATCACATGATCTTTTGAACAACTAATCATTCATTATATTTTGGTATAAAATAAACGTTTATATGTTTAAAATCTTATACTGCAAGGATTCACATATTTTAATGTAATTAAGACTTCGATTTTTTTTTTTAGAAAAAAATTACGTCCAATCTAGGTATCATTTTATTCATTCAACAGATGGCGAAGGTTGTGCGGCGATGCTAATTGAATATCACATAGAAAAAGGTTTTCCATGTGAAGTAGATCTGTTTATTACTCAGGCTGTTTTGCAGTGAGTGTTAATTATTTTCAATACGCTATTTTTGTTTTTAATAATGTGTGTTTAATAAATTGGCCGAAACATTTCAAACGTTGGCTAAAGGAAAGGTTTATTATATGTATTTATTTTTATTAAATGTAGTGAATGTGCTTTTGGCTTAGAAAACTAGATTCATCGCACTCGTGGGTTGATATGGTAGGCTGCAGTATTTATTGATGAAATACTAATAATATAAATTAGTTATTTAAATATTCCACTTGCTCGAGAGTTGGATACTGGTTTTCATTTTTGTTAATAATATGTTCGTTTTAGCAATAAGCCATGTCTCTTAAAATAATTAGCACTTTATCATTAAATACTGCAGTATACCCAGTCAACTCACGGGTGCTCTGAATCTGATTTTCTAAGCCAAAAGCTCACTCAGCTACGCTTAATAAAAATAAATACATATAATAAAACCTTTTCTTTAGCCAACTTTCGAAAAGTTTCAGCCAATTTATTACAAAAAAAAATGAAAACGATAACAACGAATAATATGTATTTATAATATTCTTGTTACGTTTCATTGGCTTTGGGTGATTGCGTTGTATGTTTTAACATTCTTGTTTTTACTTTTCTTTAACTTTGCTAGCTATTATTATTTTTTCGTTGAATTGTAATTTTTTTCTATTTTATTAGTTTTATAACATTCCTGGCCACAGGATAGAGGTGCCTACATTTGTTAAAAAAAAACTGTGGAAATTGTAATATATAGAAACAGAATTTATTTCAGTTCTGTATTACTATACAGGCAAGTTGACTTAAATCGAAATCATTTATATAGTTTTCAAATTGGGCTGATCGCTTGATAGTGAAATAGAGAATGGTGGCTGGTAGAGGAAAGGGGCATTAGATTCTAAAAGTCCAGAAACTGGTCCAAGATCCTAAGCTCCTCACTGATAAAAGCCATAAGCTTGAAACTAGTACTGGACAGGGATTTATTAAGCACTGTCATCTGCATTTATTATTTAGTAAAACTTACATTAAACGGCACGGCTGTGGTGAAAGAAAGGAATGCTGCTAAAATAACATTGAATAAACTGAAGTCATGTAGATAGAGACATGATATTTTATTAATTTTTTAAAAATATATCAAACACGGTACATTCTTAGTATTAGGTCTTCCGGCAGGCATTCAAAATTATCTCAGACCATAGTTCAAATCCATCTATCTTCCCTCCCGCCTCCACCATTTTTACATAAAATTTTAACTTTGACAATCATGGAACATAATTAGAAAAATAGTTTATTCTTCCAAAAGGTTCAAACTTATTATTCTACGCTTATTGCAACACATTAAATTTGGTAGTAGTATTAATGACTGTACCGTTTGCTTGATGGTGCTCTTGCTAACGAAAAACAATGAAATATAATGTTACCTGGCTGTGACCTTTCAAGAACTAATTGACCTTTACTTGTTTTTTTTTAAATAACATTAAAAAACTAAATGTCTTTTTTTTTTTTAAATAACGATAAATACAGCATCATTTTGACAAAATAAAATGTATTCTTTTTTAACAATGACAAGAACTAATTGACATTTTCATGTTTTTTTTTTAAATAATAAAGTAAATGTCTTTTTTTAAATAGCGCAGACTCAATAGCGATCATTTGTAGGGTAAGAACAGGCCGCTTGAAAGTAGTGTGAATTGTGAGATAATTAGCATAACACACTACAAGGCATTAGTGACTGCCTCAATAAACGGTATATTTAACTGTTTTTGAGTAGCACCAGTGCTGTCAAGCGGCGAGTACGATCGTTGATACTACTACCTTAAATTTTATTTTTAAAAAACCTGCATTTATCATAATGTATTTTTTTAATTTGTTTAAAATGCAAATCACTTTAAAAATTAATTTCTTTTTTTTTTTTACTCTTTTTGTTAAAAAAAATGTTTTTATTAACTGAAATCCGTTAAAAACTTAAAAAAGCACGAAAAATTAAAAAATAAATTTTCTACAGCTTTCACAATATTCTTAGTGTTATGCAGTACTTATATTTAAAGTTATGAAATACTTATATTTAGAAATAGTCTTTGTTACAGTTGTATTTTTATATTGGACTATTTCCATCATCTAATATGGGTGTTGAATGTCTTTAGAAAAATTTCATTTTATTTAAATATTCCAAATACATTTAACTGTTAGTAATATCACAGCAAAAAAATTAGTACATGCATTAACTGTTAGTAATATAAACAGGTTAGTATACGCACAATGTTTCGAGAAGTATTATTCTCTCCTCTCCTTCAGGTGTTGCTGGCCTGACCAGTGACAGTACTAGCGTGGGATCCGAACCTGGGTCCTTAGATTCTTGATTATTGAATTTTAAGGTAACGCTACTGATCAACCGAGCACTGTTTACATGTATGTATGGGAGTTTAAATATTAAGGATAAGAATTTTCTAGGCATCTAGTGATCATTGATTACCCAAGCTTACACTAGATGGCAGTAGAGTGGGCAGCTGCTTTTGTCTTATTTTGTTTAAACTGGGAGTTTAATATTTTAATTGTTATTACTAATAAAATATTTCTGTATTAATAAAACAATAGTGCAGTAAAGTGTTTTTCAGTAAGCTTGGACTATCACCAGTAATAAAGACACTTGCTAGTAATTTATAAACATTACATACGGACCTATTCATAGAACGTTTTCGGGCCGAAAATATTATTAAGATAATTCAATAACCAAATTCCTAAAGAATCAGTTTTAATTGAAGTTGCAAATATCATCTATCTTCTTGTTACATTAATGCCAATCTATTTTGTTGGGTAAAAGATTACCATTTTTATTTGACCTCCACTTTGTTATCTAGTAATAAATCCAGTATTAGCATTCGAAAAATTGAAATTTTTTTTTTTATTAGTGGCCATTTTTGTTTTTATATTAATTATAACAGCTTATAGTTTTAAATATTATTTCACTTTGAAATTCTAATAATATTAATAAGCACATAATCGTTACGGTTTATCAAATATATAGCACTAATAATATAAACCTATTCATAGAAAATTTTGAGTCTGTAAATATTACTAAGATAATTCACAAGTCAGATTCCTGAAGAATCATTTCTGATTGAACTTTTAAATAACACCCAATCTTTTGTAATAGTAACGTTGTTAGATTTAAAATGTTCTATGATTAAGTTTTTAGGTTTATGCCCCAACAAGTTCCCATAGTGAAGAAGTGGTAGAAGATTTTTATATGGATGTACAAAAGGCTTTTGATCAGAGTAAACAACATTTTAAAATTGTGATGGGGGACTTTAATGCTAGAATTGGTAGACAAATGAAAGATGAAAGTGCTGTAGGTAATTTTGGTTATGGTAATAGAAATGAGAGAGGACATAGACTTGTGGAGTTTGCAGAAAAAGAAAAACTTTATATTATGAATTCTTTTTTTTTTTTTGAGAAAAATTTTAAAAGGAAATGGACATGGAAGCATCCAAATGAAGGTACAGCTGAATTGGATTATATTTTGACTAACAGAAAATACATATTTCAAGATTGTAATGTTCTTAATAAATTTAACACAGGAAGTGATCATCGATTAGTAAGATGTAAGATATGTGTTAATGCAAAACTAGAGAGACAAAAATTATTAAGAAAAACAATATTTACAGTTGATATTCCTAATCTTCAGAAACATTCTAATGAATTTAAATTAGAACTCACAAATCAGTTTCAAGTATTAGTAGATTTTGAACATGATTCAGATTTGAATGAAATTAATATGAAAATAACTGATATACTTTTAAAAACTGCAACAAAGATAGCTGGTAGGAAAAAGCAGCAATTGACTAATAAAATTTCTACTGAAACTAGAGAATTTATGAAGAAAAGAAGGAATAAGAAGATATACAAAAATGATGCATTAAAAAGTATTGAATATCTTGAATTTTGTAAAATCGTGTGGAAAAGAGTTGAAAATGATATAAGAAAGTATAATTGTGAACTAGCAAGGAAAGCTGTAGAAGAGAATAAAAGTCTCAAGAGTGTAAAACAACATTTTGGTATTGGTAGGAAATTTATATTTGCAATAAGAAAAAAAGATGGAATTATTACTAAAAAGAGAGATGACATCATGAAATGGGGAGGACTTTTATCAAGAATTATATAGTAATAAAGAACAAGTACCTCCTACATCTATTATATCTTCTGAATTGCCCAGAATTTTAAATGAAGAAGTGAGGCATGCAATTAAATTTATGAAGAAAGAAAAGGTTCCAGATAATAATGGAATTATAATTGATATATTAAAAGAAGGAGGTGAAGAAATAGAAATAACTTTTAGCAAAGTTATATACCAAATGTGTAAATGATAAAGATGTACCAGATGATTGGAAGAATGCAGTATTAATATTAATATTTAAAAAAGGTAATAAAGAATATATTAGAAATTACAGACCTATCAGCCTTTTATCAGTTTTATACAAAAAATTTTATCAAGATAATTACAACTCGTCTACAGAGAACATAGGATTTCCACCAATCAAGAGAACAAGCTGGATTTAAAAGTGGTTTTAGTACAGTAGATCATATCCAGGTATTGAGAGCAGTTATACAAAGGACAAATGAATGTGAGTTGCCATTATGCTTTGGATTTGTATATTATGAAAAGGCATTTGATTCTATGAACATTTCTTCAGTGATTAAAGCATTGAATCATCAAGATATAGATCCAGGACATTGTCATATTTTAAAGAATATTTATAAAAATGCAACAGCAACAATTAGATTATATAATGATACTAGGAAAGTCAACATTGAGAAGGGTGTAAGACATGGTGACTCCATATCTCCAAAACTTTTTACAGCAGTGCTGCAAGAAGTATTTTGTGGATTAAAATGGGAATCTAAAGGAGTGAAAGTAAATGGAGATTATTTAAGTCTTTTAGATTTTGCAGATGATGTAGTTGTTTTTGCAAATAATGCTTTAGAGCTGCAAGAAATATTGCAAGAGTTATCAGATGAAAGTAGGACTAAGGATAAATGTTAAAAAGTCTAAAGTATTGTTTAATGGATTTTCTCAAAATATGAATATAAAAGATTGATTATGGTGAGTTAGAAGAAGTTAACAGTTACAAATACCTTGGTTAGATTATTAATACAAATGGAAACATAATGGAGTAAATTAATCATAGAATTAAACTTCATTGGAGTGCTTTTGGTAGGAATAACTTGATACTAAAAGGAAATATGCCTATGTGTTTGAAAGGGAAGGTTTTTAATAAATGTGTTTGACCAGTTCTTACTTATGGATCTGAGACTTGGATACTTAATAGAAGAGCAATACAGAGACTTCAGACCACTCAAAGAAGTATGGAGAGATGCATGTTGGGAGCAAGAAGAAGAGATCGAAAACGCAATATATTGGTAAGAGAACAAACAGTTGTTACTGACCTCATTGAGAAAATTAAAAGACTAAAGTGGAGTTGGGCTGGGAATATTGCTAGAAAAGATGATAATAGTGGACAATTGAAATCTTAAACTGGATTCCAAGAGATTGTAAAAGACCCAGAAAGAGAGCACATGTGAGATGGATGAATGAAATAAGAACGTGTGCAGGTGTGATGGAGAAGAGAAGCTAAAGATCGGAGAAGATGGGTAGAACTTGGAGAGACCTTCATCCTGCAGTGGATTGATAATGGTTGATGATGATGATGATGATGAATAAGTTGGATAATCCATAAGAGTTTTTTACGTTTCATCTAAATTAGTATTTGAATCTCTAACTTGGTTTGATTAATATAGAAACAAAAATCGCCACAAATAAAAAAGTTTCTCCCTTTTTGAATGCCATTGCTGGATTTATTACTTTGTAATAAACTGGAGGTCAAACAAAAGTGTTAATCTTTTATTTGATAAAATAGATCGGCATCAATGTAACAAAAAGGTGGGCGATATTTGCACGTTCAATTAAAAAGGATTCTTTAGAGATTTGTCTCTTGAATTATCTTAGTAATATTTCTGGATTTAAAATATTCCATGAATAGATTTATATCATTAGTATTATATATTTGATAAGCCGTAAAATTTATTTATGTGCTCATTACAACCATTAGAATTACATTATGGTCAATATTGATCGGATGATTCAGGCTCACACAATGTTAGTGATCAATTACATGCTCGTTAAAATTATGATAATCACATTGCATACAGATACGCAGAAGTGATCAATATCATTGACTGAGTATGAATCATCAGAATAATATTGATCAATTCTGCATATTCGTATGTAATGTAATTCTAATGATTTTAATGAGCACAAAAATAACTTTTATGGCTTATCAAATACGTAACACTACGAAAGTAAACTTATTCACAAAACATTTGAAGTCCAAAAATATTACTGAGATAATTCACAAGCGAGATCCCCGTTGAATCATTTTTAATTAAATTTATAATAATGGCCATTTTTTGTTGTGTAAATGCCATTCTATTCATCAGATAAAATATGGCCATTTTTACTAGGCCTCCCGTTTTTTTATATAATAATAAATCCAGCATTGACACTTGAAAAGGCTGAAAATTTTTAAGCAATGGCAGTTTTTGTTTTTATAATATTCAAGCCAACTCACAATTTCAAATATTAATTCTGATGAAATTCTAACTATTTTAGTGGTCACATAAATAAATTTTATGGGTTATACTAATTGGTCTTTCGGATCTGTATACAATTTTTATGACTTGGAAAATCACTACTGACATAGATTTTTTGTTTTTGCTATAGATTTTATAGTATACACCGGGGTCTCGTTTTATGCGATAAATCGGTTCCACAGAAAACCCGCATTAAAAAAAATCGCACAAAAATAGACTTAACTTACCTTGAAAGAAATCGCATAAAAGCAAAGCAACAAGGAAAAATTACTTTAAAATTCGCATAAAAAAAATAAGAAAATAAAGTACTAATAAAAAATTTCAAATATTTGAAAAAAATTGATAGAAGACAAACTTTTTTTATTAACTATGGTATTTAATTTTACATTTTTTCATACATATTTTAATTATTATCACTAAATGACAATATGCAGTTACTTGTAAATTGGCAAGAAATCAGATTCGTCACAAGAGGCAGCACAACTAGCACCACCTTCAGTCTTGTGCAGTATTAATGGTTTTCTATCGACAATGTAATCGGTGATTAAACTTTGAGATGACGATTTTACTAATTGTTTATGAAGCTCGTGATATCCAGACTGCTATGTCTAGCTGTTAGAGAATGCACTTCCACTAGTGCAAGTCTATATATAACACGCTTCTACAAGTGTGTTAATAATGACTAATGGTTAAATTTTCTTTTAAATACGTATATATATGGAGAAACTTTTAGACAGAAAAAAGTTACAAGTAAAAACTTTTAAGGATATGTTCTTTTTAAGTAGAAATTAAAAGTCCTTAAATATTTTTACTTGTAACTTTTTTCCGTGTAAAAGTTTCTCCATGTTCATACATGTATAAAAGAAAATATAAACACATTTTAAAGATACATTCTTTTTAAGTAGAAAATAAAAGTTATAACTTTTTTCTGCCTAAAAGTTTCTCCATATATATATGTGTATAAAAGAAAATATAAACATACACATACATATCACAGGCATACAACAACTATTTAGCAAGAACTTGTTCATTGCAGAAAACTCATATTTCAGCATTTACTGATGTTTTTCTTTGTTTCATTATATAATGTTCACATTTTGTTTCTATAAATATTAAAAAAAATGAGATCGCAATCCAAACAAAAAATTATACGTTATCATTTCTAGAAAGATTATTTTCAGTTTACAAAATCTCTATTTCTGATTATTTTTAAAAATCTAAAAGAATATTTATTTATTTCTGTTATAACTAATGAAATATGTTTTAAAAGTTTAAAATTTTTGAATATTTATTGCGATATTTTTATACATGTAAGTATAAGTAGATTGTTTAGAAGAAGCTAAGTTTGTCTAAACAGCTTCACACCATATTCACATTAACTGTTAATATAACATTATGTTTTTGGAAAAAAAAAAAGTATTTCAAGTCAAAAAAAGTTATTAATAATTTATATTTCTTGATATCTAATAAATATAGTGAAATATGAACTTCTTTACTGCATAAAAAGATATTAAGAAGAAACATGAATCGCATAACTTCAAAATCACGTTAAAAAAATCCCCATAAAACGAGACCCAGGTGCATTAGTGTTTTCGTTTGAAAGAATTACATTGGTATTAGCAGTAATTAATTATTTTTAGAAGATTTTGACTAATTTAATCTACTTCTATTTATAGGTATCTATGCCTTAAAAATAAATCCACAGCTTCCGTTGCCTTCTACTGTTATGCAGAAAAGCATCCAGCTGTTGCTCAAGGTCCACCGTTTCTTAAACCACTTTTAAATTTTCTTTGGTTTCTTCTTCTTGCAATTGAAAGGTAAGTTCATCAAAGTACTGTAATTGAAAATGTTTATATTATCTTTCATCACTAATAGTATCATAAATTAATTTAATCGGGTGGCCGGGAGTCAAAGTTCGCAACGATTAGGCATTCCAATTCAGAAATGACAAATATATTCACATATATCGTATTCTGGTCCTTTACTTGTTTGACATCTTCTGATGCTGACTTTTACCTTAATAGGGAATGTGTTATTCTTCATCCACTTTACCAACAGGAACATGCTCTTACAATTATAGATTCAGCATTACTCAGGATAATTTACGATCGTTACATGCATCTACTTCACGAATGGAAATTAACAGTCACCGATTTGCTTAGATGAGGACAGAAATAAGCCATGAACTTCGTAGTTAATGTCTGTTGAATGAAAGCCTTAATAAAGACACTACTAAATCGATCTCCTCTATGATATTTATTTATAGTTAAACTATCTAAAAAAAAAACAACTCATACGTTAAATAAATTCTTATTATCACATCCAGGGAGGGAAAAAACATAGCGATTGGTTTTAAAATATTGTTGTTGTATTTTTAAAACTTTCCGGAGCACCTTTCTGCCAGCTTCATTCTATGTCTGTGGCACCATGGTTTACTTCTATATAACGAATATGAAAGCATAATAACTATTCTATATACAAACTAATTTAGTTGAAACGGTTATATCACTTTGATAAAATATCCTGTCTTAATTTGTTAAAAAAACTAACAGTACATAAGAGAATCTGCATCTTCGTAGAGCTATGAGATATTTAAATTGATTCATGTTCTCAAAACTGATGACCATCTTTTTTAAAAATGTTTCTGAAGATTTTTTTTTTCTTTCACCAGTTGATAAAACGCCAGGTTTTTATAAACAGTAAGTGCTAAACCAAAGTCTTCACAGGTTCCATTCATAATATTAGGATCTTTATTAGATCATCTTTTAAATCGGCAAGGATAGCGCAGTCATCATGCTATAGAAACCGAGAAGATGTTACTTTATTTTCACTGTTAATGATTTTAAATTAAAATCCCACTATCGAATGTATATTATATTATCAAATTCTCATAATGGTTTATTATACTGAAGTTCATAAGAAGTTCAAGTACCGGAAATGGCAGCCGGGCTGTGATCCATGAACCTTGAGCTCCAGGGTTTGTCCTTCTACCAATGCGCCGTGCAAGTCTATATCGTATTGTAATACCTGCTTTATGAATCTGCTTATAAATTATTTCAAAGTCTATTGACATAAAAATGAAAAATACACTCGGAACTATTGCACGGCATTAATTAACACTAGTTTTCATTTCAAATGCCTCTGATTTTGCGCTGCCAATCATGATGCTTTGTATTATATAGCAGTTGCATAATATGAATGAACTTCTTTGGGCAACCATTTATTTTCAAACGTTACCCAGATCCTATCTTTTAACAGCGTCATGATTGATCATATTGATAAAAGCAATGTGTAAATTAATCCGTTACTCATAACATTTGTTTTCACCCATCAATAACAACTATATATATCTGGACTGCATTTTGATTCCCTTCAACTGCGTAGAGTCTCTGATAACCACTCAATCTAAGACTGAAAGTAACCTGTTTATTAAATTTTTCGAAGGTATTGTTAAAATGGATAAAAATAGTATTTCCCAATAATTATTGCAGATTTTTTTCTGTTCTCTTAAAGTTTTGTAACTTCAAAGAGTCCATTTTTCCTTAAAAAGAAAAACTCCAATAATTTTGTAACTAGCAGATTATCACGTTTTAAAATTTCACTAGGGATCTCCATCAGATCTCGTAATTATTTGATTTTTAAGATTATAAAATGCTGTTTATAATCTCATCAAGCCAGTCATTTCTGTTCAAGTTCATCGACAAAATAGTCATCTAAATTCTTATAATATTATTCAAAAACCTACAAGTGTACTTCCCACATCTTTAACATAATACAATAATGTTTTTATACAATGTTGGTTGTAAATTTCTAGGAAAGATCTATCTATATATATAATGGTCATCTATCCTGATATCTATCAAGTGTTTCTTATTGCTTGATTACAATTTCATTTGTACAGAAAAGACTCTAATGTGTTAACAGACTTTAGTATAATTATTTACTATGCAACTTTTATAATAAATATAGGGTATTTGAACTCAGACTTTCAAGCACCTTTCAACTATTCACACTATCTCATATCACTGATATACATGATCACCCACATGTAGAAAAGATCAATAATCACCGATATACCTATTTCGTGTTGAACCAGCACTCATCATTTGGTCCAGATTATCATCTCTCACACATTTATAATCAGTGCTCAGTTTATATTAAGATAGCACATCTTCATACTTTAATGGACAGGCTTTTTCCAACTCTTCAGCCATCTATACCATTGAAAATCTGATGATGGAAAGCCCAAATCTCATGCTGATGCCAATATTGTTATCATGCTCGTGTTGACCTCAAGTCACTCTGACCCCTCATGTACAGGACCGTATCCATTTAAATACATAGAAGAAGGATGGGCAGGATGTAGGCTTAATGTGTAATATTAATAATAGTTAGTTATTGTTTACCTTTATTTTAATGCAATTAAAACATTTTTTATATTGCATGATTAACTTTAGTATACATTATTAAAAAATGAACTCTTTGAAGAACTGTTGGGAAAGCTTTTGCCCTGTATTGGACTTTTTAAGGACTAATTACCATTTTGTCTTCGCTTATATATAAGTGTATTCACGGAATAAACAAGTCCAAATCCGTCACTAAGATAATTCACAAGCTAGATTCCTAAATAATCATTTAAATGAACTTTTTAATATCCGACAAAATCTATTGGTATTGGTATTTTTAAAAAAGTGGGCATTATTTACAAATTCATTTTAATGATCCTTTATGAATCTAACTTATGAATTATCTTAGGAACTTATTTGGAATTGTGTGATCCATGAATAGATTTGTATTCTTAGTGTTGCATATTTGATAAGCCGTAAAATTATTTACATGCTCAATTAAAATCATTAGATATATTGGTTCACATGTGGGCATTTTAATCAAAGCTACATTAAAAATATAATTTAAATTTTCTATGCTTTATTCCTTTTGAATGTATATTTTGGCCCTAAGAATACCCTTATTGGATAAGAAGGAAAGGTAAATAATTTAAAACCTTCTCCGAAAATAGTGCTATACGTTAAACAAAAATCCACTGACATCAATCTTTAATCCTAATTTCTAATGAAGTTGACTAAAGTAACTTTTTTTATTTTATATATATATATAGAAAAGAAGAAGATTACATAATAATTGGAATTAAAAGGAAATGTGTAAAATGCAACTTTTAGTAAAGAAAACTTCCAATAGTCTAATCGCATAAATAGTTCATCTTGGATCTACTTTTAAACATTATTGATTCTTATTGGCTACTCCCATAATACACATATGTATTTAATATCATCTAATATAGAAATTAATGTTATTTAATCAATTCTTTGAAGTTATATTGAATTTTTTATATGAAGGTTTTATTCTATTTTACTGATATTTTGTTATTGTTATTATTTTACTTCCATTATAGAACACTAGATGGTACTCTATTTGCAATAATTGGTTAACGTTAAAATAGATAAGTTGACCTTGGAAATGGGCACAAAATCATGTGCCGAAAAGTCTTTTTATATATAATTATTGTTAATAAACATATATAGCTGTTGTATATGATTTTTATTACTTATTATAATTTAGTACATAAATACAGTTCATTTGCAAGGCAAATTTTTCAGTTTCATGTGATACTTGGTAGTATTTTGATTTTAGAATCGTCTTTAACCTAAAACTCTCCCTAAGAACTGTGCTAATCATAGGGAGGGAACACTTCAAAATTAATTTTCTTCCAAGTTATAAAGTAATAGGCAGAATTTATTCAAGTTATGCAAATGCATATTTGCTTAGTGATCTATTTTATCATTATGGAGACTAATACAATGCACTTCAACATATAAAGGCAAAATCACTAAATTTTAAATCTTAATATTGGCTAAGCGCTTTCAGAGCTTGCTTCCTCCATATTCATAGCCTTAATATGTATTAAACTCATTGTATGCAAATTTATGCAAAACAACTCAGACCATCCATTTTTTTGAAATTGCGAAGCACGTGTCTTTTCTATTTATGTCACTAGCAATAAAGTAAGCCATTATAGATTAATAATTGTAATAAACAGAATTAATATAACAAATTGCAGGAGCTAAAAAAATTTTGATGAAAGCTCCACCTATCTTTCGTTTTGGGTCTTTGAATGTCACATAACTTTTCAAACTAATAACGATTTTATTTTTATTTATAATTAAGTCAATGGCTTTTGGAAAAAAATAATTAGTTTTTTAGAGAAAATAATTTGCAATTAGGCTATTATTTTTGTTTTAAAGTTAGGTTCTAGAAGAACATCTTTAATACATCTATGATATCTGAGCATTTTCTTATCTCTGTCAAAAATGGGTCAGTTATCAAGTTTCCTTTTTAGCTATTTTGGCAAATATCTTTTTTTGTGTATGTATAATAAGCTGTTCTGGTGCTCGAAGATTTATGAACTCTTGAGCAAGAAACCATTTAATCACATTTTTATTTTATTCCTTTAAATGAACAAGAAAGTACAAAAGTTTGAAAAACCTAGATAAAAACTTATCGGATCTAAGTGTACGTGGAGTAATTATTTATATGCCACTTTTTATGGAAATCGATTTCAAATAGACATTGGTCAGACAGGATAGTTGATATATAATTAATATACTTTTTAATATACGGAAGTTTAGAATTAGACTGCGCAAAGGTAGTATTAAAAAGATGTGTTTTTGACTGTGAAATTACCAAGGATTTGTTTTCAATGATTCGATTGTTTTGTTTAAATGCAATTCTGCAGGACACATCACATTTAAGCTATGGATGGCAAGTACGTTTACTTCTATTTAAGCTACATTAATGAAAAAGTTTATCATTGAATATAATCTTGGGATTACTGTATGATTATGGTCTCAGAAAATGAACAATGTTTCAAAGAAATGATTTAATCTTATACAAACTAAGATTTCTCTGATAGGTTTTATTGATATTGTAATGAAAGTAAATTGGGATGCTCAAAATTTTGATGGCATATTAAAATCTCGTCAGAAACCATTTGATCCAACAGCACAAGAAATGGCTCCATCCCGTTCATTGATATTGTCACTTTTTTTAGACTTTGAAATAAATCCTGGTTCTACGTGATAACAACTTAATAGTCTTCCATGCCCAGTGCAGATGCTAAAAAACAAAAGTAGCCTCCTTTCTGGTTGCAATGCAAGTTTTGTAATTTCTCATAAAAATCAAATCATTACATCACCACCGTTAGTTGTGAAAACATATATAAATTTGCCAATGAAATAAATAAATGTATTTAAAATATACGAACTATTCTCATGATAAATCCCAAGTGCATAGTTATCGTAAACTTTAATTTTGTATTAGTGCAATAAGGATCACACTGTGTCCAAGAAATTAAGGAATCAGCACACTTCATGTGTGTATATTTTAACATCTCCTTCTTTATTAATTTGAATATCCATAACAATTTTCTAAATAAAGAATTAATGAATGCTTTTATTTTCACATTTTGATTTATGTGATGTCGTTTAACTATAAATTAAGGTTAATTTTTAAACAAAGAACATTTCCTAATGTAGGGCCAACTTCAGTCATTATTGGTCCACTCTAGAATGAAGTCTCCAAGTTTAATCCAGTATCTTTTATCCATAATCTCTTTCTAAGTCTTTTACAGTCTCTTGAGATCCAGTTTAAGATTTCAAAAGCCCATTTGCTATCATTTTTTCTGGTAATATGTCCAGCCTAGCTCCATTTTAATCTCTTAATTCTTTCAATGATGTCAATTTAGCCTATTTGTTTTCTTACCTTTGTATTTCACTTTCGGTTCTACCTAGCTCTTCCCAACATATATCTACTCACTTAGTCGTGCAGCTTAAATTTTTTGTAGTGGTCTTCTGTTAAGAATTAAATTTGAATAAAGTACTTTTGGTCAAAATAAGTTGATAGTAAAAATAATTATGTCTATGTATTTGAAAAAAGTTTTTAATATACCTTGTTTCACCAGTTCTTACATATCTGAGATTTGGACTATTGCAAATACAATCGTTAGTTTGTCTCTTTCAATTCAGAATACGACAGAATTACGATGGGGCTCTTAAATTTTCACAACTACCAACTTTATTGCCTTAGCATTAGGATATGTTTGAGTTAACATTTTTTATTTAATCATCACACGATCACTATTTCTTATGCTAGCACATAACTTATTAAAACAGGCAAAACTCTCCATACAGTAGTGCCACTCAGTGCAGGGTTGCATTAGATCCTAAGATCTAGATGCAGTGCTCTCAGATCCAAAGCTCCTCACTGACGAAGGTCACAAGCCAGAAATTAGTCTAGGGGATATTGGATGAGTAGGCACTAGATGGGGATTTTATGCACAAGCCTTATAGCATCCATTGATTACTTTGGTTGACACTAAATGGCACTACTGTATGGAGAGTTTTGCCTGTTTTTATTTAATCTTCTACATATAAATAATAATAATAAACAAAATGAGTAAGAAAATATTCACACACATTTTAAAATAAAATTAAATAAAAAATATGTTCAAGTTTATATCAGTAAATTAATAAGCCTGATTGATGAAAGTATATGTTTAATCAGTACTATTTTTCGTAGTATAGTTTTCATTTGCCATATATTACCAATTATGAAAGAGAGAGCTGAAAAAGATAGAGAGATTTATCAGCTGACATGAAGTTTATAACAGAATACTTTTTTTTTTTAAAGTGATTATATAAAAATAAATGTACAATATAAAAATTAATTATTATTTATATTTAATATCAGTTTGAGTTTTCAGCAGAGTGTGTGTGTGCTTTCAAGAACAAAAAGTTTATAGTTAGAGGAGGGATAAGAAGTAGATTATTTTTTAATCTACCAAAGTTGCTTATTTGTAAAGGTTTGAATAGAAGTTATGGATGATATCTATTTTTATCTGATTGAAAAATAAAACAAAGAACTAAAAATTGCGCTACTGTTTTTTATTTAACTTATTCTCTCATTAAAGTTGGAAATTGTCAGGGAATCTATTTAAATATATTGTACCGGACCATACTCCCTGCGGAATTCTTTTCCTAATCTTGCACTGAGCATGAAGTGACCAAGATTTAACAGGTAAAGAAATGGATATCAATTTAGCCGATTTCTATACTCATACATATCAGTACTTCCAGCTAAACTGATAGAAAGAGTGGATTGACAAGAATCTTCCGGTTAAAACACCCTTTAGTTGATATCTTATTTTAATGCCCGAATATTTAGAACAATGGCAAGTACACACCTTTGAAAAATCTATTTACAAAATAGACTTTTGCGCGCCACTTCTAGAAAAGAATCAAAAAATGAATTTTTCACCCTCCTAGAAGGGTGTGCAATACCATATGTTCAGCGGAGCACAAGAATAAGATTTAACACCCCGGTAGAGCGATATCCCGTGTGGCTTGCTCAAGTCACTCTACATCTAGGGTCTTCAAATGGGTAAGTTAAATGATTATTACAGGTATGTGGTTGATAAGGAAAGAACACATTTTTATCAATATAAATAATGATCCGAAAACGAAAAAGTTTAATATTATGATTAAATATTTATTTAATCCCTAAGACCCACCACCGTTTCATACTAATGATAATATAATAACAAAATACTAAATAATTAATTACCCCAAACTATATATATATTCGAGGCGTTGAAATAGATAAAATACAATTTTAAATAAGAAAAATAATAAATCCCTAAAGCTATTTACAATGTTTATAAGTAATGGAAGTGGTCTGAGCTCTTTTTACCCAATAGAAATAAATTTTAATTTGTGTGATTTGATATACAGATATGAGATTTTCGGTCATACAGGCATACGCTTTTACTGATAACTTTAAAACCTTTTTATTGATAGGAAATATAATAATGAAAACTATGCATATTTGCACAATGAAATATATCACTAATTTCATATTTTCAACAAGTCAATATGTTGCATTGGCTCAGATACCATATCGTACTCACCATAAGGTACTGTATCTATTTCCGTTTTGCCAAAGATAAATTTCTATACATGTATATACGTGCAGCCAAATTATACACTTACTATTATTTTAAATATAAAGTTATTAGAGTACTTGCTTCCAGGGAACCTATAATAAATCAATCCCTTCTTACACTCATCGTGAGGTGTAGCAGTCACAAAAAAATAACTTAAAAGGATATCCGGTTAAATACATTTTTAGATATTCAGCATGAGATATCATATTTACCGAATATAATAAGCGTATGTACGCATACATATATCTACATGCATATTTATATTTGACGAATTTCAGGAATAACAACAACAGCAAAACGAATAGCAACAACAACAAAAAAAAAATCTCATTGCGATCTTTGCTGAAAATACTAATTTGAAATAGAAAAATTCACTCAAAGGATTTAAGTAAAAGCTTTACCATTTATGACCGCAATAACCGTAAATTTATACATATGCGAGAGACTCTCTCATTTTTAAATGATAAATAATAATAACAAAAAAAATATATCTAATCGGAAATAGAAAAGTTAATTATTTCAATGTTAATAAATATCTTAAAATAAACTTATATCTGCGTCTTCATTCTTCTCCTCTGGGCTGAGTGGGCTTCAAGTTAACTGGCTGTGTGGTGACGATTTCTTTCATTTAGTAAGGCGGCACTGGCCATCCTCCTGGGCGGTTGGAATTGGCGTGGTCACATCTGGGCGGCTTAGGACAGAGAAAGGGCGGTGCACTGGCTAGTTGTCTACCCCACGGTCATTTTGCCGGAATCTCTAGTATATTGCTTCATATCCTCTTTTTTTATATATCTAAATAGTAACGAGGATTTTTTAATAAATTTTCATAGGCTGTCTCCAATAGTTATTCGAATCCACAAAGATAAGAGTTCTTAAAAGAACTGTATAAAGGATTTGTTCTAACGAATGTCACTAATAGTACTATTCATAAATGACTCTCTAAGTAGCTGATCGCTTGGAGAATCCTGGAGCAACGAAAAGAATGACTTGCCCAGAATGGCTGCCAACGAAAGACTGAATCCCACAGCACTATCCATCCCACTAATAGGAACCAATTCAGATATCCCTCTGAGAAGAATGAATCAGCCAATCCTTTTAATCTAGCTTATCACTTAGATTGCAAACATTCCTTTATATTTTTCCGATTAAATTCTACATTTTAAGTTTGACATCCATCTTGAATGCTCAGACCACTTGATTACAGCTATTCATTTCAAAAGAATTTCTATTTAAAAAAAAATAATAACATTTTAATTATAGCATTATCAAACATTTTGCTTTTGGTCAGATTTTTGCAAAAGCAATTAACATTCTTTGTTTATAGAATAAAATTAGTTTTTAGAGGCAGTAATTAAAAAAATGAAAAATATACAAGTATGTTGGAACAATTGCTTTAATTATTTATTTTACTACTATGTTCCAACATTTGATTCATTTGTTTAATAAGTTTGCCTTTCTCTATTTGAATTTTTCAGAGAAAAGCCCAATACATAAAGTGATATAAAAAATATACAAAATAGAAAAATAAAAAAAATACATGAGCTTATTTTAAAATATTTTCCATGTCAATTTCATATTATTTAAATTGGTGTGTGTGGGTATTTTAATGCTCAGACCACTCCATTATCAATATAGCGCATTTATATATTTGTTGTGCTTAATCCATACTTTGTGCAAGGCCATTTGATAATGCCTGGCACAATATATATATTACATTCATGGATAAAAAATATATACATTACTAAAATAACTCACAAGAAAAATTCCCAAAGAATAATTTAAATGAATCGAACAAAATAAAGATATCAAAATAACAAAAAATGGTGATAATTTAAGTGATTTTTTCATAATCTTGCTTGTGAATTATTTTAGTAATGTATTCGGATTTGTTCTTCTTAGTGTTATATATTTGATAAGTCAAAAAATTATTTACATGCTCATTAAAATTATTAGAAAATATATATATTATTGATATTATTAGCGGAAAATTGGCTGTATTTACAATCTTATGCGAGCGATATGAAACTTCCATTAATCGGGATCCCACATATTTTGAGGTAAGAAATATTTTTATCTTCTTAAAATTAAATAGATATAAGTGTTAAAAAATACTTTGCTATTTTATAGACCCATTGTAGTTAATACTATTTGTATATTAGAATAAATTCAGACTTCGCCCTACAATGATTCATTATTTTTAGTCAAGGGGATATTGAAGCTTAAAAGGCAATTACTCAGCAGTTAGAATACGTAACTCTTTAAAAGAAGGTAAATTGAGTTACTAGATCGACTAAATCAACATTAGCAACTGCACTAGTGTTTAAATATTTATATTTTGCATCTGTATTCTGGCATCAGTGTTGTAAAATGATTTATCTGATTACAATTAGGTTGTAATTTTCTGAGGTATAAATGTATTTATAATTGCGAATGTGCATAGATTTGCACGTATATATATTCATAATATCGTCCACATTCTACAACCAATGGCATTTGTACATTTAAACTGAAGTCAATAATTATTATATTAGGAATATATTGGTTTCATAAAAACACAGATTATTTCCCAAGTAGATCTGTAGTCGTCAACTTGAGTTTATTGGACTTGAGCACTGACTTATGACTGTTTTGATTCTAAGAACACAATTAAAAAGCGGGATCTTTTAGATCTTTTTTAAATAATGCTTTTATTGTTATGATTTAAATATTACATATTTAATATTTTAATAGTTGAAATCTATAATCATATGAGATAGCTAGCTATTGTGTAAGTTTGTGGTTAAAACCTATAGAGGTTCCTACCTTCGCATTTTCAACCGCACGTTTTAGATTTATTGCCTTAGTAAATATTAAGTAGCAGTAATTAATTATTCAGTTTCAAAATAAGAATAAGGTGTTGTTTATATACAAATTTTAGTGTAACCTTGTTATTTAATCAAACTGCATTCAAACATGCAAGCAAATCAATAGCTTATCATCATGTCTTCACATTCAGAGACATCAATTATGGTCTCATAACGGTATTTTGTTCCAGAACTGAAAATTCTTCTTTAAAATAAATGTGTATACATACTGGATGCCTGAAAAAATTATTCTTTTATTTTTACTACTTTCTATGTTTTTTTATTAATTTACTTCTATTTTGTATTGACAAAGGGATTCCAGACTAAAATATGCACTAATTTAATAACTCTCATATTCGTTATGGATCATTGAGTGTTTCTTTCAGAAAAAGCATGTTTGTACCGGTGCTTTAAATTGTTATTTTAGTGTTATTGTATTGCACCGTTCCCAGTTTAATTTAGGCTTTTACACACTAGGAAGTACTAGTTAATCAAGCTATGAAAAAGAAAAAATATTTCGTTAACATTTCTAAAAACAGCTATATTTCCTGATTAACTCAATCTAATATTTTATTACGATGTACACTGCTGGGCGGAATCAGTTTTTAATTTGTTTAAAGGGTACCATGGTCATAAAACCCACTGATATCTGTCGCATCACATCTTGTAGATTCGCATCAAATAACTAAAATGCAGTATTTTAGAAACTGCGCTTTTTCTTTTGCTACTTTCCATTGCATCGCAGTTCATAGATTTGCAACAAATAACTAACATAAGATTGTGATTTAGTTTTCTTGTCTCTTAAATTTTTTTATATAAAAGATTTCTTTATGAATTTTCCTCAGGCTTAAACAAGCATGTTGGCAAGGTAATTTATACGTAATAAATTCTAATAAACTAACATTAATAACGCACAGTGAAAAATTGATATTAAAGATAAATATTTTATTATACAAATTAAAATATTTAAACGAGAATTATTAATAAACCGGAAAGAATACACCCTTGCTAATCCAGGTAATATTAATCAAATAATTAAAACAATTTTTAGAATCTTCTTAAGTTTCTTTTAGAAAGTTCCTTGAATAATAAAAGTTAATATCTCTATCGATATTATAAGCTTATAGTTAACATTAGTTTGCAAACAATTTAGTCACAAATCGGGTATGAATAATCTTGCTGGTAAGAATAGATTATGGTAGCATACATGTATTTCTTGAGATGAATGAGCTCGTGGCCTTTGAGTTTAGTTCTTGTCGTCATCTTATATGTCCTGATTTGTTCTAAGGCTAGATTCGAAAGCTTTTCGATTCCACTCCTGCATGACGACGTAGTCCTGCATATGAGTAGTCCGGGATAGGACATTTTCTCTATCCCGGACCCATGGAAACTGCTAGCTAAGGAAAAGATACCAAATTCCTGGCACTGATCAAAGTAATTCTTTTTATACTTGCGATCAGTTTTTAGATTTCTGCGCATATGTTATCTTTTGTTTTTTGTTATCAGACTACAAGTTAATCCTGTGCATTCTTTATTTGTTTTCAGCTACCGAGTCTTTTTTACAAAATATTTCTGCCATTTTTAATTAGCATAATCTTTCTTTTACATTTGAAATTTCTTTTTGTTTAGCTGGATTAGTAATCTGCATGTCTTTTTTATTCCCTCCAATTTTAACTTTAATTAAATTAAATAGATAAATATGAAACAAAGACAACTTTCATTGTATGTTATCTAAAAAATAAATTATACTAACTAAAAAAAAGGAAAATTAAATTGCGTTTTTTAAAAGGTCTAAAATATGGATTTGAAGTTATTTTATCCTTAATAAGTTTCAAGTATAATTTTTTGTTTTGTATTAGCGGTGCTAGCTAAATTTCTGTAGACTGTTCGCAAGTGGCGTGTGGCTTTAAAATCCCCTTTTAAGGGTCTAATACAGCGGGAATGAGAAATATTTCCACATTCATCTCTGTCCTTTCCACACGCACACAAGACTAATGATAAAAAGCCCAAGTCTAAGTATATACAAGCATTGCTCATTCTTTTGAGACTTATTGGCTCATGACGCTTGATCCACCCTCCCTTTTCTCGAGACTCTGCTCTTATAAGACTGACGGGCATTTAAGGACAGTCTTATAACACATACTGGTGTATCAGGACTCTGGGCTACGATTTTCCTCTCTCCAGTATCCGTCTACTCGCTCACTATTTGTGATTTAACATCTATATCAGCAACAATCTTTTTTTTCCTATAGTTATAAAAAAAAAATATTTTTATAGATGTATAATCCGGGCTAAAGAATTACTACTTATGTCAGGTAGTGCTTTTTTTTCTGAAGCCTCGCGTTGGGCAGCCATTGAACCGTTCATGGTCTAATTTAACGTTTACGATTTAGGCCTTCTTTTTACACACTAGAAAGTGCTAATTAATCAAGCTATGAAAAAGAAAAAATATTTCATTAACATTTCTAAAAACATAGCTGTATATTCTGATTAACTCGACCTAATATTTTATTACAATGTACAGTTCTTAATTTATTTAAAGGGTGCCAGGGTCATAAAAGCCACTGATATCCATTGTATCACATCTTGTAGATTCACATTAAATAATTTAAATACAGTATTTTAGAAACTGTGCTCTTTTTTTTTGCTACTTTCCATGGCATCGCAGTTCATAAATTTGCAGCGAATGACTAACATAAGATCATGATTTAGTTTTCTTGTCTCTTAAATTTTTTAATAAAAGATTTCTTTATGAATTTTCCCCGGACATAAACAAGCATGTTGGCAAAGGTATATTATATTTATATTTTTTAAAATAATCTTTATTTATTTTTAATAAACTTTATTTATTTTGAAGTATATACAATTTTTTAAATCTTCATTGCCTTTGCCATTTTTTACTTTGTAGTTTGTTTGTTTGTTATTTTATTCCAGTCTTCTTATAATTTGATTGCAAATGGAGAGGTGATGTGATGTGATGCACTGTGACTTCATCTTATATGGAGTCAGGAATCTCTCAGCAATTATGCCCAGAGAAACCTGTTAGCCACTTTGACTTCACTTTCCATTCCCCACCCCAAGTTTTCCCATATTCATCTATATCCTGCTCCATCCCATTTCCACAATATAATCTTTGTCAACTCCATGGCCTTTATATCTAAAACCCCCTTATCTTTTCACAAACCCAGCATAAATACCAATAAGCCACTTTCTGTATAATCACTTTGTTCATATTTATTCTTCCACAACTTCATTATTTGTACCCTTTCTGCTTTCAGACATTTACATTCAATTAACAGATGCCTAATATTTTCTATGCCTTCCTTATACAACTTGCAAACTAAACCAACCATATTTTTCATTTATGTGTATATTTCCTTGTTGCTAAAGATTCCGTTTGAGCCTTAAACAGTAAACTACTTTCCTTGCTATTATCATAAATTAACACACACCCAATACTCTATTTACTTCTATAAATATTTAAACTTTTTTTACTCTCCATACTAGCTGTCTATCTCTCCACCTCACCTATTCTTTATTAATGCATCTAGTTTTCTATCCCATTCTTTAACACTATAACACTCCACAATTCTCCTAACACAATCATCCCCCCTTTTTTTATAAGTATACTGATATAAATTCTTTATCCAAATCTTCTGCATATCACATTACCTTTCGCACCCACCTTGTTGCCTACTCTTTATTCATAAACTGCAATCTACCGAACATTTTCATTTTACTTTTTGCATCTCTCATGTAAAAACTTGACCATTCCATTTCTCCTTGAATTGCCTCCTTTCTGTCCATACTTCTGCATCTAATACATGTCTTCCTACTTCTCTTTGTACTTTTTCTAAGTAATCTAATGCCCCTTTACTAACACATAAAGCATCATTACCATATGTTAACCCTGCTACTGCCACTTCCTAACTATATCATATTTATTATACAAGAACACTGTTAATATCTTTATCAATCCTTTTCTTTTCTTTGCTTCATTAACTATTTTTTCTCTCTTTCGTCCAATCAATTATCTCCTATCTAATCGAAAACCTCCTTGCATTTCTCCCACTATATTATTTTCTTCCATCCATTTTGCAACCCTTCCAGCCCCCATATATGAGAACACTTTATATAGCATAGATGTTACCACTATCAGTCTAATTGTTTACCTTTCTATGATCCTTATCCTCCCTTTAAATAATAGCCTTACTCTTGTATTATTCCAACTACCTGGAAAATCTCTTCTGTGCCATCTTATTAAAACATGATAGTAGTTTTAATTTTGCCTTCTGCCCTAAATTCATTACCATCTCTGCTGCCCATCCATACAAACCTCTTACCTTTCCATCTTTCAATTTCTTACTTGTCTCATTCTGTTCATTTTTTATAAATCGTATATTTCCATTACTACATACTCTCATATTTGCTGTCACTCTGTTCTTCACATCTTTTCTATATCCATTACATACTTGTTTAATACTATCTCTAATTCTTCTCTAGAACTGCACTCTATTTCCTCATCATTTAGTAATACTAATTCCCTATCTCCTACATTCCTTTTAGTATATTTCCAAAATTTTTTAGTCCCATTTCTCTCATTTTTATTAATATCTTCCAACAGTTTACTACTCATTTTCATTCTCTCTATAATTATCTATTTTAACCAACTTCTTTTTTTCTAAGTACTTTTCCCATCTAGTATTAACATCTTTTTCACTTTCTTTGTTCTTAATAGCACACTTATATTCTCTGTGTGCTTTTTCCCTCTCTTTTACACTTTTACTAACTCTCATTTTCCTATTACCTTTATTTTTCTGAATATTCTCACCTAAACTCCTATTTGCCACTTTTTATATTTCACTACACCTGTCCTTATACTCACCCCCAACCAACTCTTCCATGATTTCTTCAACTTTTATTTTATAGTCTTCTAAATTATTTTTATCATTCACTCTCCATTCACATCTTTCATTATCCTTTCTACTTTTATTACGGTTTTTCATTGCATTACTAACCATTTCTATTATAAAGAAGTTATGATCACTATTACATACTCTCTCTTCATTATCAAACACCTTAATTTTCCATACTTTATTCATTCCCTCTTTCTCTACTAATACATAATCTGTTGTGTGGAATATATTATTTCTAGACCATGTGTATTGTCTCTCATAAATATTCGATAAATTCTCTGACAAAACCTCCTCAAAAGCTGTCCACTCTTATTACTTACATCATCAATTTCTTCAATATGCCCATTCATATTTCTTATAACCATTATTTTCTTCCCCTTTTCTTTGAAACTCTGTATATCCTTAACTGAACATTCATACATGCTACTGTTCCACTCCATTATAGTTTGACTATCTCCAGTGGCTATATACACTACAGCCACCATCCATACTTGTCTTCCTAACATAATCTCAAACCACAAATATTCTTGACATTTAACAGTATTTAAATATTTTTTTGACATAACTCCTATACCACCACACCTTTTTTCTTTTCTATTTATACCCTGCCATACCAAGTCATCCAGAATAGGTTCTTCTTCTCTTAGATGTGTTTCCATTACTGCTAATACCTCAAGCTCTTCATTTTTAATTGCTTTATTTAATTCCAGCCACTTTTCTGGTCTCCTACTACCTTGCATATTCAAATACCCAATTTTAATAATTTCTTCTTTCCTAACTACTCTTTTATAAATTCTTTTGACTCTTTCTTCTCCATTATATTTATAAGTAACTTGCTTACTATTAATTTTACACACCCATCCCCTCTCCACATTTACATTTATATCTAAATCAGCTACCCTTTGATTATTACTTACATTCTGTCCATTCTTCTTTCTGATAATATTGCGATTTAAAACCCCACCCCCTTTTATAAGTTTCCCGAAGTATATTCTTTATAGATTCAAACTCCCTAAAACTTCACTTCCTTGTTTTTCGATATAACTTCCTATTTCCAATAAAAAAGTTCCACACATCCACTTTCTTTCAATAATGATCGATAGATAACCACGAAATTTTCCGACTGTAGGCCTCCAACACATCTTTTTTTTTCAAATAAATCACTCTTTCTTAAATTAATACGTAAAAATTTTTTAGTAGCAAACTTACTAAAAAAACCAACTAATCTTACATACAACTTAGTTATAAAATATTCTTACGTCAACACATATTTAACAAAATAATTTTTTTTAACTTTTATATTTAAAATGGCGAATAAACATTTTTTAAATGTTAACCAATTCCTGATCTTTCCAAATTCGATTATATTTATTTCTCATAATCACAATTTTCTCTCATTTTCATACAACAAATAAACAATCTTTGTATCGATGATCTCAGATGATTTATCGCATAGAAAAATAAACAAGTTCTACTTCTCTTTTAGCTCAGATGTGATGTGATGTACTGGAGCTTCTCCTTAAAACGAAGTCAAGAATCTCTCGGCAATTATGCCCAGAGAAATCTGTTAGCCACTTTATTTTCCATTCCCCAGTCTAAGTTTTCCCATATTCTGCTCTATCCCATTTCCATAACATAATCTTTGTCATCTCTATGGCCTTTATATCTAAATCTCCCTTATCTTTTCCCAAACCCAGCATAAAAACCAATAATTCACTTTCTGTATAATCACTTTTTTCATATTTATTCTTCCATAAAAACAGCATATTGCTCCCTCTAGTGTGAATGGATTTGACTATTTTATATTACTTGTTTTTAAATATTCTGAAAGAACTATTGATTCTGTCAGGTGTTCATATGTTTTGTAAAGAGAAAAGAAAATATTTGTTAACATCGTATTATCTTTATTAGCTAACATAATTTTTTTGTAAGTTGCATACATCATTCAAGTAATCAATTAATTTACTTTGTAATACTGCCATCTGCAATATATAAAGAAAGGAATTTAGACTCTCTAAAGGAACACATTTTTTTGGCATGTTTCTGATTGTGTCCCGAGTTGTTTTTATTTTTTAAATACCATTCTCTAATATGTGATATAACTCATATATATCGTAATATAGCTACTAACTGTTAATTCTTTAAGTATTGTAGATATTTTGTTTTCCTACTAAAATCTATTATCGTGAGTAATGTAAAAGGCTTTATTATATTATGATATAGTATCAAATATGAGATGATGTGATGTAAATTAAATTGAAGGAATGACAAACAGTAGTTTACTGTCATGATTACCGGACAAAAGCTGTTACTTAAGCTCAACAATTAGTACTTGATGGTAATATCCAAATATTCCAATTTCTTTCATCAGGGAATTAACATCGATATTATCCATGGATGAA
The DNA here is from genome assembly GCA_028023455.1 of Epiperipatus broadwayi. Lineage (NCBI taxonomy): Eukaryota > Metazoa > Onychophora > Udeonychophora > Euonychophora > Peripatidae > Epiperipatus > Epiperipatus broadwayi. Next base: position 386,344 of record JAQFVV010000045.1, read on the forward strand.
AATATACTATAACTTTTCTTTTTTTCAATATTTTGCTTTATTAATTAATCATCAGAAGTATTAAATGTGTCAGTTATTACGTACGTTATCATTTATCCATATGTATTTAAATATTAAATTGTCACAGCATTTACGTATTTGTAAACCGAACTGGAATTGACTCATTTCACCCTAGCTATGAAATAAGAAACTCACCATTTCTGTGCCTGCAAACTATACAAAGAAATAGAGCTGTCATCTATTCATTGTGTTCTAGCTATATTAATAATACATGGCCACTCTTTTGCTGACATAGAAGTGGTGAGTTTGTTATTTCGCAGCTATGTTAACTCCAGTTTAATTATTGTTGTAAAGTTATTTAAAATATGACTCTGTCTTTATCCTTTATGTAATTGAATATTGTAATTAAGATTGTCATATTTAGATCCTTATATATCACTTCCATTTCTTTGTATAGTTTCATTGATGTAGAGGTGATGAATTTGTTATTTCATAACTATAGATTAGGCAGCTCAGGTTCAGTTTGCTATTGTGCCGAAGATTGAATTCATTATCGTACAGACTATTTTTTTAAAAATAGTGTTCTTAGATTGTGTAATTTGTTATATGGAGTAATAGCTACGAATAACTAAAATAAAAGATTACACTATTAGTTGTTTTCAGAGATCATGATGTTCGTATGATATTTTAGCGCAACAGTTCCATTTACTTGCTTGAATTGAGATTTTTTTTTTTTTTATGTATGTTATTCAATCGAGAATCGATCCTGGAAATTTTAGCTACTGAATTCATCACTCAGAATACACGGAATATTGCCTCAGAAATATAATCACTTAACGCTAGTAATGTTCATGCTGGCATTGTACTTTCTCTAAGGATTTGAAAACAGTGTTGCTTAGCTTTTACAAAGAAGTCCCAGCAGCAGGCTTTCTAATCGAGCATCTGTGGCCCGCATATTCATCAAAAGATATCGTGCTTTACTTTCGGAAATTTTTCAAACAAAAGCAAGTTAGAAGGGCGGATATTTATTAATCGTGTATAAGACTTTCCTTTAGTCAATATTCTGAGAAGACTTTTAGCGTGGTTTTTTGGCACTTTGCCAACTAAAATGTTCACACGATCCTATCAAATAACTTCTCATTCATTGCTTTGTCTTTCTATGAATTTACATGGTATTTTCTCCAAAAAATGATGACTCGTGAATTGGAAATTGCAATTCGGTTTGCTTTAATTATTTAGTTATGCTATTATATTATTTACTTTATGTGATCAAAGAATGTTTTTCTGTGATTATTGTAGTTGTTTAAATTGCTTGCTTGTATTAGTGTCGGTTCCATTTTTATATGTATCATTATAATTCCCTCCCCACCACCTATTTCTAGCCTTTGATTTTTAGTTGGTGTTCATTTTTATGGCAGTGATGTGTTTCCATTATTGTTTGTTTATATTTTTGAACTTTATTTTGATCTTGTATGGAGCTTCTCACTTTTATTGTAAGTTAAATGCATCTTTTTTTTTTTTCCATATGTCAAAGCATCGGCCGGGAAGCAAACTCACGACAACCGTCTGCAAGTAACTGCTTGCTTGCAAGGCGGCTGCGCTGACCTCTCGACTACCAACGCTTGACAAGTTAAATGCCTTTTTAAATTTGAAAAATTTCAAAATATGAAAAGTAATTTGAAGCAGTGAAAATCAGGCAGTATTAATAGCCCTGAGGCAAAAACTAATATTGGTTTATGGTCTACTTTATATATATTATAATTCAAATTATTAGAATATAAACAAAAGAGTTTGCTACTGTAGCGCTATCTGTAGTAAGCCTGAATAATTATGATTAGCAGATGGCTGTTACCTTTAATAGTGAGACATAGAATTCAAAGCTATTTTTAAGTACTTTGGCTTGGGTTCAAATTGTGAATTTCAGACTAATAGCTTGAAAATAGTAAAATGAAGTTAAAGGTGGTTACTAGATATATAATTGATATACTTCCAGCTTTGAATCCCAAGCTCATTGATAATGATGAAAACCAAAAACAAGTTTTGGTTGAAGATTTAAATGCATTAACATCTACTAATCACTGATTAATCAAGCCTACTGTAAATGACACTAGAGGGAGAATTGCTTTTGTTTTATCATATATTACGGAAAAGATTTGTTACTGTTGTTTTCCACATTAAATTATTTAATCGTTGCATTGAAAATTAATTGTGCAATTTTCTTTTTAATTCATTAGTTTTGTGTATATAATGCATTAATTTATGTTTTGCAGTATTTAGATCGTATTGGTCAATTATTTTTTGGCATGCCTCCTCCACAACCATCACAACAAGGACTCTTAGGTAAGTATCTTTATTGTGATTCAGAAATCACATGTTGGGCAACTTTAGTTAATAGATTTTTTTTTAAAAGAAATTTTGAATGACTTTGAATAAAATACTTATTTCAAAACAAATAAGTTCTGCATTAAAATAGTAACTCATTAGATATTTACCCAACTCCATAGCCATTAATTGTAACTATAAATTGTCTATGAATACCAAGTTGAAATGCCAACCAAATCGGTATCTGACTATTGGTTCTCAATAATGAGACAATCTGCTTTACCTGAGATTCCAAGATCTTAAAACTTTGAATGTAAGGTAACTAGCTTGCTTGTGTAGTTATAGGAATATGACATTAAGCCAACAACTATATACTTCAATGACCTCAGTTATGTCTACTGTAGACCTGCATTCAGAATGTTGTGTTGTTTGAATCTTTGGGCAGTTATTAGCTCAAATAATATAAAAGGGCTGAAGATTACTGCTGAATATTTGGGTTCAAATCCAGTAGTTCTTTAGTAATACTAATGGTCGTAATATAACTAGAGGATTTAGATGTGGCTGTGATCCAATGTCCATTGGTTAGGCAAGCATACAATAGACGGTTCTGAAATAGCAATTTTTTTTTGAGCAGTAGGCTGTATAAGGTATTGATCATCATAAATCAGACCCTATTGCTAAAAGAAAAAATTCACAAACATCATATTTAAATATACTAAAATAGTTATCTTTTTTTAAAAAAAAGAAAATCTGCGTAAGTTTTATGTAATCAGGTATTGCAGTGATATAATTGTGAATTAAGTGTCCGTACAAAAAATCATAAACGGTTGCATGCTGGCCGCGGGTTGTCCTTGCCTATGGTATAGGGTAACTGCTTCTAAGGCAGATGTTAAAGTATGCCGAGAAAGCCTTGTGAAACTTTATCTAATATAAAAACAATTTAAGTTAGTAAATTTTTGAAATTTACTGAAGTTTATTTGTTTTTGTTTTTTTATATATAAAGCAGTATTTTTTTTTTTTCATTTTACAATTAACAAATAATTCACATCGCAGTTATTTTGTATTGCAGTCGCATCATTGCTATACTGGTTGGTTCTTCACATTTGATTCTGAACGGGCACAAAACTGTTTACCTACACAGTATATAGTTTTGCCACTATGCAGTAGGTTATCCAGAAGGAAATGCGATACAAAAACACTAAAAATCATACTACTATCAATCATGAAGATCATTGTCCGAAATATTTGAGCTAAATCAGGAATGTGTACGTGTGCATTAAAAATTAATTTGGATTTAATATTAATGTAGTTAAATTAGACTTCTCAAACCCTCAAGATAAATTTGACTGTTTTTAGCCATTCTATTTTTGATTCACACGTATACAATATTATCAACCCTTGCGAAGAAATGTAAAGCCTTGTTGTATAGTGATTAGCATATCGCCTTCGAATCTCATGACCTGGATTTGAATGTATTTGTTAAATTGGGGGCTTTTTTCATGTGCCTAATTAATTTAAAATGAGGGCACAATTTTTGGATCTGGCTAATGGCCTATAGCGGTTCAATTCAGCACTAAATTATGGTGGTAAATGGATATTTAGTTATTCTTAATTGACAGATATAATCTGTTAGGTCATAAAACAACATTGTGACATGTTTCAGTCTTTAATGCTGATGAGAGAAGTGTCAGACACTGATCCTATGATTTACTTTTATAATTAGAAATAAAAGCATTAACCAGTGCTGTTTATATTATTCATGATCATATAAATTCACCCACTAATTCCAATATATAAATTATACTCGATATACTCATTTTCTTAATAAAGTTTCGCCTATGTTTCGACCATACCCCATTATCGTTTTATAAGCCTATTCCTACAAATATACAGTGAAGCTACCAACTATGCCGTATCAAAGAACATGACTTAAATTATACAATATTCCCTAAAAATATAAAATAAACAAACAAAATAAATCTCAAATTTTGCAAATTTAATGCATTTTACAATCTCAAGCAGCGATTTTCTTTTTCTAAGTACCGTATTTGATCACGTTTAAAAAAATAAAATTTATAAATAAATTTTAAATTAAGCCACCAGTCATTTTTTATTTCTGATCTCAGTATCAAACTATTTTCTTTAATAAAGTTTCTTTGGTTTACATTGAAAACACATTTTTTATTCTTCCTTATTATCTTTTCAGAATTTTAGGTGCAGTATTTCATGTAATAAAATATTTTCTAAGTGTAATGCAAAAAGTTTTACAAAATTTTAGGATATTGACTTTAAAATAGGAAAATAATTAGTCAAGCGTTGGTGGCCTAGTGGTTAGCATAGCTGCCTTCCAAGCAGCTGGTCCGGGTTCGCTTTCCGGTCAGCGCATTTGATATATGAAAAAAAAAAAACATCAAAATAATTAGAGATATCATAATTTCTTGATAAAAAGAGTAGTCTATTATGTTTCTATAAGAGAAAAAAGTTATTTAAAAAAAAGGATATCGCCCTTGGCATATTTACTTGCAATGAATGTCAGACATTTCGTTGGTTATTTTATTTAAAAAATACAATACAGTAATTTTTTTTTTAATTGTTATTTTTCGGTGAATGAAATTATATGTAATTGTATCATCACAATGTATTATTAATAATTAATTATATAATTTTGTTTATATTATAATTTTAATTTATATATGCATACTATAGATATAAAAAGTGTTTGTGTTATATATATATATATATGTCTGTTGAAAAGTATTGTACACTTGCAGGTCAATAAACAATGTGTATTCTATTCTAATCAGTGTTTATCAATGAAATACGAACTAGTGTACGATATTTACGTTTGTACATGAAGGGGCTTAGAACAAAATATTAGTGTAGTTTGTGTCTCCACTGTGTATATATTTATAAATTATTCTAAAATTCATAAAATTATAACTATATAATAATATTAATAATTCTTCTAATGTTTATAAATTGCTTATAACAGTTCTTTCATATACACTTCAATGCAAACAAATTTTCTTAAAAACTTCTTTATTTTCCTTACAGTTTTGACTGTCCAGCAATCTTCATCAGAGCTCTATGCTTCTTCTCTGTTTTAATTAAACAGAGAAGAAGCATAGAGCTGTGATGAAAACTGCTGGACAGTCGAAACTGTAAGGAAAGCAGAGAAGAAGCATAGAGCTCTGATGAAGACTGCTGGACAGTCGAAACTGTAAGGAAAGCAGAGAAGCATAGAGCTCTGATGAAGACTTCTGCACAGTCGAAACTGTAAGGAAAATAAAGAAGTTTTTAAGAAAATTTGTTTGCATTGAAGTGTATATGAAAGAACTGTTTATAAGCAATATATATATATATATGAAGATATGCAAAGAAAGTGAAAGAGAAGAAGAATGTTTGTAAATTCATGTATGTTCTCAAAAGTGATCTCCCAAATTAATTAAATCAACAAAAATTCATTCGTGTAAATTTATACGTTTAAAAGTCAAAGTAAATTTTCATAATTCAATTTACTTTTATTAAATTTCTTTTAATTCATTTTACTTAATATTTTTTTTAGCATGTCTATTTGTTAAATATATATTCTAATTTATATACCAATTTCCTTTTTATTTCATTTTTTTTTTTTAAAAAAACTTAATGAGTTTTTTTATTATTATCAACATTATTTAATTTTTTCCTATTTACTAAAACATTTAATTAATATCTTTACTATAAATACCTACTTAACAGAGCTTTAACATTACTTATATTTAAAACTGGTTTTTCCCTTTCGATATATATTCTTTAATTTATTTATTTTTCCCCAAACTTTTAACATTTTCTAGCATGTTTATTTCAGAATTTAAAGGTTTACACTTTTGCACATTTAAATATATATTTGAATTTTTATCATTTCATCAGTTTAATTTATTATTGCTTTTATAATCTAAACAATAATATAAATATCATTTGTATTTTCTAATCTCTCCTTTTTATTATCATTTTCCATTTATTTTATTTTTATATACTGGTTTAATTTTATTTTTATTTATATTCTTTATTTATTTTTTTTATAATTATTCTTGGATACACTGAACACTATTATAAATTTTTATATATATATATTTGCATTCTTTATTCTTATATATCCTTTTACACTCTTCTTCCAACTTAATTTATTAATTAATTCAGTTAGATAATCAATTTTCTATACTTCATGTTTTATTAATTTATTATTGTAACGTATTCTTATTTCTCTGTTAGTTTTATTAAATCAGTTACTAAATTAAGCGGAGAGAAAAATATTAAAAGAACAAAGATAGTATATAAAAATAATAAATTCTATAAAAAAAATATAAATTTACAGTAGTTTTAATTTATCGAAGAATACTTTTTATTAATATAAATAAGAATTATAAAAATTAGTATTGGCACGTAAAAAGAAAATGGTTGTAAATGAATTGATAAATAATAATTTATTCTTTTATTAATTCATTATTGGAACAAATTTGGTACTAGTTGCATGTCTAGTCTGCCCATTGGTGGAGCCACCCATCCAACATCTGAGAAGGCAAGGAAAACTAATCAATAAGTTTTATATTCTCATAAAAAATCAAATATGAAAGTAATATATTTTATGTCGATTGTATTTTGGATAAAGATATTTCATGCAAAATATTCAGTGAGATATTTTATTAGGGATGGCAGCAAATGGCTGTTGTGGAGACAAAGTTAAAAAGAAACATGAAAGCAATGTAATATATTTGCAAATCTAAAATTAATATATTTAGCAAACAAACTGTGAAAAATTTTTTTTCAATAGCTGTCGCATTTTCACTCGTCACATTTTTTGCAAATATTTATTTTTCAATCATTTTATCTTCACTAAATATATTATTTTCATACTAGTATAAACAACTGTACACATCACTAGATGGCGCTGGTGCTAATGAAAAACACTGAAATATATTGTTACCTGGCCATGACTTTTTAACAAGTAATTGACCTTTTTTAAGAAGCATAACGAGAATAACAAAGTCGTGAAATTTTTTAAGAAGTGATTTTTAAATCAATGATTGATATTTTTTAAGAAGTAAATCCAAAATATCTTTAAAATAAATATATGTGTGTTTCCTTTTTTTTTTTTTTAATAACGAAAAATACAGCGGCATTTTTATAAAATAACTAAATCTATTCTTTTTTAACGACAATAACAAAGCCATTATTTAGGACCTTTTTTATATTTTATTCTAGAAAATATCTTTAAAAAATATTTAAGAAGTCATTTTAAGAACTATCTTTAAAATAAGTCAATGACTGACTTTTTTAAGAAGTAAATCCAAAACATCTTTAAAATAAGTATATGCGTTTTTAATTTTTTGGTTTATTTTAATAACGAAAAATACTGCCGTGTTTTTAAAAAATAAATAAATGTATTCTTTTTTAATAACAACAATAACAAAGCCATTATTTATGACATTTTAAATATTAAACAACGTTCGGTTTCTTGTTTTTTTGCTATTCAATAAGTAAATTACAATTTTAGAATCATACAAAAGCCAAAAAAAAAACATTTTTCCCGTAACATTTTTAACTTCACGTAAGCGATCAAACAACTACACATACTCATTTTGAACATTTTTTGTTGGTCTCGCCAAGATATCACGACTAGCATATTTTACAAGTCATGCTTATAACAAAACTTTCCCAAATTTTAAAACCTTCCAAAGTCAGTTCACAACCACTGTGATGGTTTCAAAATTTGTTGGACGTCATACTACATCCTTTGAATGTAATATAATACTTTATTAAATGACATTGCAAATGTTACATTGACTTCAAATCTACACACTTTCAAATTATACGATAGTGCAGGCTCAATAGCGATCACTTGTACAGTAAGAACAGGGCGCTTGAACCCAGTGTGAATTGCAAGAAATGTGCGTAACACACTACAGGTCAGTACAGGGTGCCTCAGTAAACGGTATATTGAACTGTTTTTGAATGGCACCAACGCCATCCAGCGACGTGTACAGTCATTGATACTAGTACCATTATTTTCATATTTGTTTTCTAAATAATATTTTTTTTTTTTTTTATTTTGCCTTTATATTAAACAACGGTTTGCCATCATTAATAATAAATTTTTTCATTGAACGTTTGCATTGATCACAATATTTGTTTTTCAATCATTGTTTGATTGCTAAACGTATATTTTCAGGGTTTTTTTCTAAATAAATAATTATATGTTTATATGCTCGTTGCAGAAGGAATGTATTTCTTGCAGTCTTTTAACTTACGCTTGTAATATTGTGGAAGCAACTTCTCTTTATGTAGGCGCTAAAATTGACATGCACAAGTGAAGAGTAGTTGCTTCCACAATATTACAGATATCACTATATTATTCCTTTTTTCGCTTATATTTTAACGTAAGAATATGAGTTAAATGAATGGGAAAGATATGTTCTCATGGCGATGATGATACGAAAGTGATTGAAACAGAAGAAAAAAAAGATAATAATAAAATATTTATATGTGTAAATTCAGTGAAAATAAAATAAGATTTAAAGGGGGGGGGGATCAAGAAGTTTTGTGAATTGTTTCTGAAAGCTGGATTAAATTTGGAAAGAGAATTTAAATTTTGTAGTTTTAAATTTAAATTTATGATAATAGAACAGCCAATTAGAAAACATGAATGAAATTTCTATTATAAATTATTTACATTGTAAAAAAGGTAATAAAAATGTTATCTATAGATACAGTAAAGTAAAAACTAGGTTTGAACCACATTTGTAAGATAGAAAATGTTAAAGGAAGATGATTTGAGACTACAAAGAAAGGGAAAAAATAATTTTAAATAGAAGATTAGGTAACAACATAGAAACAACAGTGATCTCATTTGCTTTCAAGTATAGAATGCCAAAGAGCTTAGACCGAGTAATTGATAAAGGAAAATAAAGTATGAGAACCAGTGGTGTGATACTTTGGAAGGAAAGTGGTTATTCTGATGACATAGGCTCTATAAATAATATGCAAGGGATATATATAAGTACTATGTAAAAGCAGTAATTGTTTATTTCAACACCTAAAGTGGCATGTAAATTAAAGAAAAATAAAAAATAATTATTACATATGACTAACATTGTAATCAAAAGGGGGAACACTCTTCTGAAATTTATTACTGCTATCTTTAAATTAATAAATAATGAAAAATTAAGGTATAAAAATAAAGCAAGTCTCTGTGAAAAAGTAACTGTTTTTTGGTAAGCTCATTGAAATGCTATTTCTAAATTATTGCATATGTTATATAGTAATATAGTAAGTTATCACAAAAATTTTATTGTCTGAATCCCGAGTTACTACGTGAAATATGACAATGGGGTTTGCACCTTAACTCATGGTAAAATAACTTACTAATGGTAAGTTTTCTTTTAAATTTGGAAAAAGTGTTATTAAAATTTTTTAAAAGATCCAAATTGTGCATGGCAGAGAAGCTATTAATCACAAGAATTTTTCCAAGTTATTCTGGAGTGAAAGTGGAGGCATGATGGATTTTAGAATGAAAGTGAAGTGGGTTCTAGAGTGGTTCTGGAATGAAGTGTAATTTCTAGAATGAAAGTGTAGTGGGTTCTGGATCGAATATATAATGGCTTCTAGAGTTAAGCTGTAGTGACTTCCAGAGTGAAGGTATAATGGTTTCCAGAATGAAGATATAGTCGATTTTGGAATGAAGATATAATGGGTTTGGAATGACGGTATAGTGGATTTTGGATTGAAGGTATGATAGGTTCTAAGATGATGGTAAAGTGGATTCTAAAGTGAGGTTTTATTGGGTTCTGGTGTTAAGGTATAATAGATTCTAGAATGAAGACATATTGGGTTCTAGAGTGAAGTTATAGTGAGTTCTTGGAAAAAGGAATAGAGTGAAGATGTTGTGAATTGTAAAATGAAGATATACAAGATTCTAGTTTGAAGGGATAATAAGTTCTAGAATGAAGATATAGGGTGTTCTGAAGTGAAGGTTCAATGAGTTCTAAAATGAAGATATAGAAGGTTCTAGATTGAAGATATAGTGATCATCCTAACTAATGCACATTAAATGCAAGTTCCAAAAATTGTCTGATAGTTAGTTTAGCTACTTATCAATTAAAAATTAATTTCTTTCTTAGTAAAACGAACGATTAGTATCATACTTGATTGCATGAATGGGATTAACATATTCAAACATATGTTATAACAATAACTATTCAATTAAGTTTTCCAATATGGCTAAATGTTATTGATAATTTATTTTAAAATGTCAATCCATTTTCCTACAGATTTTGATTATCAGCGTTAGTTGAAAGACGGTGATAATTAGAGATATGGCGTAATAAAAATGTATTAATTTTTGCTTAATCCAAATGATTTCATTTATTTGGATCTGAAATTTACTATGGTTCATAAAAAAGAGTAGGCTTATTTTGAAGTTTAATCAACTAATGCAGAAAATGTTAGATGTTCACTCAAGATCTAGCAAACGTTTCTGATGAATCTCACCTGGTCATTTCATGACTGTAGTGCAAAATCCTTATTCCCTTTAGACATTGCAATATTGGAATAAAAAATTTAATGGTTAAGAGGATTAAATAGAGAAATAGTTGAAATTGGGGTTTCCAAGGGGCGTCAATTTTTTTTAAATTTTGTTAATTGTTAAGATTTAACCAACTTATTTATTGGGCGACTTATAAATATATGCAAATCAGATTCATTTTTTAAGGAATCATTGTGTTTGTGGATATGGCATTTAATTCATGTAGATTGGAGATTACTTAAAACAACTTGATTTCTATTCATATTTGTATTGACTATAAAATACATTTGAATCATCTGTTGTCTAGTTGCTTATAATTTTATTTATATATCTTTTACTTTCAGGAAATTTATTGCAGAGTTTTCTTTTAGACGATACTGAAGATGATGGTGCAGGGGATGGACTTCCTATTTCTGTTTTGAGGCCATCTGGAGCAACGACTCAGTCTGTGAGGGCAGAAGAATTGGATTAACTCAAATCATTGCTAATTACAATCAAATATATACATATATCAACAAAAAATATTTTTTGTGTGCAGTTGCGTGTGGATGTTTTTTTAATATATAACAATTTGCAAAACTGTCTTCATAAAGCAAGTTCGACTTGCTCCATTATTTTGTCATATGCTGTATATACTTGTATCTTTTAAACGCAAGCACCTTTATTTATTTCATTTAGAACATTGCAAAGTTTATTTTGAAAAAGAGAATAAAATGGATGAGCGGATAATGCCTATTTCCAGATGAAATATTTGATCATTTCTTCTAGACTTACAGTGGTATTGTCATCCATTATTACTATTCTTTTTCCTTTCTCGTGTAAATGGTAAATTTATTGCAATTGTAAATAAGTAATAAACATTCTATTATTTTGCAGAATAAATACCAATTATACATTTCACGTCACTTTTTAGGGGAAAAGTTACAATAATTCCTTTATCCCAAAATATATTTTTCTCTCATTTTTAAAATTAACAAGCATTTATAAATATAATTTAAGACTTAAAAAAGGTTTTTTTTAAGTGACTCAATTAAAATGTCTATTACTAAGTGTATTCATCATTCTCTTTATTAAATCAAGGCTCATTTTTTTATATATATTTCTTTTTAATCTTAACCTAGAGAATAAGAAAATTCCCACGTAATTTTTTTTTTGTGGAAGGAGATGGTTAACTAGCATGAAACATGTATGCATTAAAGTCTAACTTGTACAGACATTATATATATATCTTTTATAGACTGAAATAAACTGCATATGACAAAATTATCAGTAAAATTGTATAAGAAGTTATTTGCGATTACACACAAATCTTTAAAAGAAATTTAAAGATGTTCTTTTATTCTGATAAACACAATAAAAATTAAATGCACTAAAAAGTAAAAAATAAATTTTCTTCCACTTTCACTTAATTCGTGATGTTATATTGCAACCAAAATAAAAATGCGCAGCGATCATGTTTGGAAATAGTCTAAGAATATTTCTTAATTGTGAGTGCTGAGCTTTTATTTTGGCCGCATAATAAAGCGGAAGAAAATTATTTTTTTTTGCTTTATAATACTTTTTCCTTTAGTGCATTTATGTAAACAAAAGTGTTTTTTTTTATATATTTATTTTCTACTTTGTAGTTTTATATGTCCTGAAATTAAGTTTAGATAAAATTTAATACCACTAGATGTCACTACTATAAAGTGTACTTTATTTTGCTATTGTTTGCAAATTCTTAAAAAATATATATATTAAAATTGGGAATACATGTGAATGTAGAATTCAGATTGGATCCAAAATTGGGAAATGGATGAAAATCGGGGTACAAGATTTCACAGACAGACAGACAGACTGAAAAATAGTAAGTTAAGTAAAAGTGTATAAAAATGGAAGAATTTTATTTTGTAAACTTATTGTTTAAGATAAGTTGTTTTTATTGTGTGTAAAAAAAAATCTGGGAATTTTATACTGAGATTGGCATGCCTGCAATCACTTGTTTAGAAAGTCAAGTGATATTCAAATATGAAATGGTAATCTGAGCATAATAAATTTATTCAATTGGACATGCCGAGATTTTTCACTGTTCTCAATCAGGAGTAAATCTCAAAACTTCAACTTTTGGGCTGACCCTTATTTATCTTTGGATTAAACTATTCATAGCATTTTATTTATTATTAGCTTTATGGATTATTGTATGTATATATAGATACATATACAAGAGGATTCTGTTTGGATATAGTTCTACAGGATACTATTCGAATGGCATCAAAGAATTCTCCACTTTGTAAATTGAATATTCACAAAATAAAACTTTTTTATAATGCGCTGATTTAAAAAAAAAATGCACCAGTTTTCAAAAAATATCCAATTTCAGTATTGCCAAACTTGAAAGATTATTCTATATTTACACCCGAAACGTGAAATCAAATAATAAGGGAAATAAATATAATTTGTCATTAGGAAAAAATATTATAGTTCCTGAGGTTACTGTTAGCATTTTCTTAAGTACATAGTGATCAAATGGAAAAAGCATAGTGCAAATTAAACTTTAACGAAAATTTATCCAAGTGAAATAAACTACTAATTGCTGAGAATTAATACATTACAGACATTTTTAAATTTGTCAATACAAGATGAAAATTCTATAACAAAAATTTCATGTTGCCAAAAATCTGGAAATTTATATTGCTGTACATGTAACAATGAAAAAATAAATAATTTATACAAAAAGTATTTTATAAAAAATGTGTGTATTTAATTTGATCAGTAATTCATCAAAAAACATTTTTTCTTCACTCACAATTTTAGCTAATTTCATGTAACTTGAAATAAAAGCAATTGGATTAATTAATTTTTGGAACACTCCATGTTTTTATTTCAAGTTTCATGTAACACCTGAAATTGTGAGTTGAAGAAAAAAATTGTTTAGTTTTTTGTTCACTATTGATCAAATTAAATAAAGGCATTTTTTATATGTATTATTTTTTTGCATTTGGATATTCCGCAATGGAATTTGCATATTCATATTTAAAACTGACAATTGCAACAATGTCGCCATATTACCAGTATTCGACGTTTAAATTCGTTAAGTTAAAAATCATTAACAATATTGTTGTATTTATAAAATCAGTACTTTAAAAAGTCAAATTTTAGTTCAACAATTAAAAAAAAGATTTCATCCATCATTTTTTATTTATCTCTACTTTAATTATCTGCAAATGCTTTTAAGTGGATTAGTCAGGAAATGCAATGGAGATCTGATGAACTGGCTTCTTTCTCAAAATTGGGAATCTCTCAGACACTATGCCCAGAGAGATTTGTTAGCCATCTTTCATCCCGTTTCCATTCCCCATTCTAAGTTTTTCCCATATTCTTCTCTATCCTGCTCCATCCCATTTCCACAACATTATCCTTGTCCATTCTATCGCCTTTATATCTAAATTCCCCTTATCTTTTTCCAAATCCGGCATAAAAACCAAGAACTCTCTTTCTGTATGATCATTTTTATATTTATTTTCCCACAACTTCATTATTTATGCCCTTTCTACTTGCAAGCATTTGCGTTCAATTAACAGATGACCAATATTTTTTATGCCTTCCTTACACTAAATCCCCCACTGCTCAAGCCTTAAACAGTAAACTACTTCCCTTGGTATTGTCATAAATTAACTCGCACCCAGTATTTTGTTTACTTCTATATATATTTAAACTCATTTTACTCTCCATACTAGTTCTCCATCTCTTCAACTTCCTATTTTTTTGTTAATGCATCTATTCTTCTATCCCATTCCTTGCCACTATAACTCTCAACAATTCTCCTAACACAATCATCCCACTTTTTGTATAAATATACTGACATAAAGTCTTTATCCAAATCTTCTGCATACCGTACTATCTTCCTCACTTATCTTGTTGCTTGTTCTTAACTCATAACCCAATTAAATACTATTTTGGCTATTCTCTTATTATCCATAAATTGCAATCTACTGGACATTTTCATTTTACTTTTTGCATTTCTCATATAAAAACATGACCATCCCATTTTTCATTGAATTGCTTCCTTTCCTACTTCTCTTTGTACTTTTTCTAAGTAATTAACACCTCTACTAACACATAACACATCATTGCCACATGGTTAACCCTGGTACTGCTACTCCCTTCCTTACAATTCAGGGTATATCATATTTATTATAAGAAAACACTTTAATTTCTTTCTCAATCCCTTTCTTCATTTCATTTATTAATTTTTTTCTCCCATTCATCCCAGCAATTTCTCTGATTACTTAAGACGATTCCCAAATAGTTATACCTATTTACCACATTTAACTTTATATCCCCCAATAAAAATATTTCTCTACTCTTTTCCCCAGCATTTATCAACATTACTTTTGATTTTACTTCACTAAATTCAATCCCCATCTCTTTACTCACCCTTGCACATCATCAGCATAACTTCCATATCTTCCCTACTCTCTGTGCACAAGAACATACAATCAGCAATTAAAAGACTTGATAATATATACTTCCTTTGCCATCTATCCCTCTTTTTAGTCTTTCTATTGCTCCATTTCTTTTAAATATAACAAAATAGATGACATAGGGCATCCCCATTTTTAATTCTGATTCTGCATTTCCTAATACAATTTCTTAATATGATCCACTAAAGCTCCATTCATTCTCAAATTTATTAAACTTACCCATAATCTATTTTTATTTACTTTATCATATGCCTTTTTTATATCTGTAAAAACCATATATAATTGTCTACCTGTGTTCCTACTGATATCTATAAGTTGTGTGACTACAAATAAACTATTTCCTATATACCTATCCATTTTAAAACCTTGTATTTCTCCCACGATATTATTTTCTTTCATCCATTTTGCCACTCTTCCAGTGACCATATATGCAAAAACTTTATATAACACTGATGTTACCACTATCGGTCTATAATTGTTTAACTTTCTGTAATCCTTTCCTTCAAATAGAGGCCTTACTCTTGTATTATTCCAACAATCTGGAAATTCTCTCTTCTGTGCCATCTTATTAAAACATGATAATAGATTTAATTTTGTCCTATTTCCTAAATTCATCGCCATTTCTGCTGTCCATCCATCTAAACCTCTTGCCTTTCCATTTTTCAATTTCTTTCCTGCCTCATTCAATTCATTTTCAGTAAGCCTAATATTTTCATTACTATATGCTTTTATGTTTGTTATCCTCTATCCTTCACATCTAACATCTTTTCTATATCCATTACATACTTATTTGAGTTTGTCTTTAATTCTTCTCTAGAGCTAGTCTTTTTTCTCATTATCTAATAATACTATCTCTGTCTCAACTATATTCTTTCTTTGATGTCTACATAATTTGCACTGGTATTTTGAGAAATTTTTGGATTAACTAAAAACATTGCAAAATTAATAATTCATGATTATTTTTACACAAAAGTTTATATAATATTTAAAAATTGAAAGTATAATTATTACAATATTTTTTATACATATATTTTATTTTTAAAAATAGAAGGTAATAACTTTTAGCGTAACGTTAACAAAGATAATTCATGGCATTCTGTTTAGCCCATGTTATGAAAATTATGGTTAATACATACACCATTGCCATCACTGACTTAAAATAATTTGAGATATAAAAATTAGGAAACAATTTTAATATTGTAAAGCAGAATTTGATAATTTTTTGAGAAGTTAATATTTTCTCATTCATATTAAAATAAATTTCAATTAAAAAAGATTTTATTCTTTTTCTGAAGCTACTCTGCCAATCATTCAATAAGAAAGGTATTTTTGTTGTTCTCATAATCTCATTTTTTCAATATTTGTCAAGTTCAATTGTGAATTTTTCATGCAAACATATATTGCTATCAAATCAAGTTCAATTTTTTGAATTCTATAGAATAATGGTTTTCTACTAAAATCTCAAATTGAAAGCTTACAAAATGTCTCACCAGGGGAACAATTAAATATGATAATGTTCAGAAGAAAATTTCACGTGCCTTGCTAGAGTGTACAGTAAGTGATAAGCTTGTCCATTTGAAATGCTTAAATAAGACTAGGAAGGATGTAAAAGGTGTATAGTTTAAGAAGAAATGGGGGAAAGTAGATAAAGGATGATAAAACACTATATATTTAGTGGAGTGATGAGATGTGGATGACAAAATAAGTAATGCTATGGAGATAGGCAAATAATAAGGAAGATAAGTAAAGAGGTAAAGGATGTAGAAGTAAAATTAAAAGGGTTAGACATGAAGTGTGAACAGATCAAGGAATTAATGAATAGAAATAGTAAGGAAGTCCAGAAAATGGAAGAGAATGCTACAAATGAAGTAGTGAAAGCAAACTGAAACAATCTTCATGGGGGGCTTGCTAATTAGAGGATGTGGAGATGTAATTGCAAGGAAAAATAGAAATGGGTATGTAAGTATGTTTGCCTGGAACGAGAGTTAGGGATGTTACAGGTAAGGGAAAGAAACGGAAGTAGAGATGTGTATGTTATGCTAGGGACAAATAATTTGTCAGAATCATTGGAGAGAGTAATGGATGAGTACAAACAATTGATTAATAGTTTGAATAAAGTTAAAGAAAGAGTAGAAGGTGTATTACTATGAAGATTTGACAATAGGTATATATCAGATAGGTGTGTTCTATGTTGAAAAAATTATGCATGAGAAATAATGTGAATGTGGGGTTTTTTTTTTATTAGTACAAAGGAGTTATGTAGTAAAGATGGATTGCATTTAGCAAAACAAGGAAGTGAAAATTTTAGACAGTTTTAATTTATAAAGAATATAGTTTGGAAAACTTATAAAAGGGAGTGAAGTTTTAAATTTCAGGGTGGTTAGAAAAAAGAATAGACCGGATATAAGAAATAAACAAAGGGTAGCTGATTTAGATATAAAGTAGATGAGAAGAGCGAATGAATCTGTAAAATTAATAGTAAGCAAGTTATTTATAAATTAATGGAGAAGAAAGAGGCAAAGGAATTTATAAAAGAGTAGCTAGGAAAAAAGAAATTGTTAAAATTAGATACTTGAATATGCAAAATGGTAGGAGACCAGAGAAGTGTCTGGAATTAAATCAGTTAAAATGATGAGCTTGGGATAATAACAATAGTAGAAACACATCTAAGAGAAGAACCTATACTGGAAGACTTGATATTGCAGGGTATAAATAGAAAAGAAAAAAGAGGTAATGGTATAAGAGTTGTGTCGAAAAAATATTTAAATACTATAAAGTCACGAACATTTGTGGTTTGCAATAAGGTTAGAAAGACAAGAATGGATGATGGCTTTAGAGTATATGGCCATTGGAGATAGTCAAACTATAATGGAATGGAAACAATAGAATATATGATTGTCTAGTTAAGGATATACAGTTTCAAAAAAGGGAGGGAGAAAATAATGTCTATAGGGGATATGAATGGGCGTATTGAAGAAATTGGTATGGATAATAACAATGGACAGCTTTTGAAAATTTTTTGTCAGAGTGAATTTGAGTATTGAAAATCTATCAAATATTTATAAGGGACAATACACATGGTCTAGAAATAATATATTTCACACAATAGATTATATATTAGTAGAGAGAGAATGAATAAATTATAGAAAATTAAAGTATTTGATAATGAAGAGTATGTAATAGTGATCATAATTTCTTTATGGTTAATAATGTGATGGAAAATAATAATAAAAGTAGAAAAGATAATGAAAGATGTGGATAGATGATAAGAATAAGCTAGAAGAATATAAAATAAAAGTAGAAGAAACCATTGAAGAGTTTCTTGAGGATGAATATAAGGACTCGTGTGGTGAAATAGAAAAAGTGGCAAATAGGGTTTTAGGTGAGAATATTCCAAAGAATAAAAGTAATAGAAAAATGAGAATTAGTAAAAGTGTAAGAGAGAGAGAAAAAGCTTGCAAAGAATATAAATATGCTATTAAAATAAAATGAAAAAGATATTAATATTAAGTGGGAAAACTATTTAAAAATAAGAAGTTGGCTAAAATAGATAATTATAAAGAGAGAATGAAATTAAATAGTAAATTATTGGAGGATATTAATAAAAGTGGAAGAGGTGGGAGTAAAAAATTTTGGAAATAGATTAAAAGATTGAATGTAGGGAAGAGAAATAGTATTACTAAATGAAAAATAGTGTAGTTCAGAGAAGAATTGGAGACAATCTTAAATAAGTATGAAATGGATATAGAAAAAATGTTAGATGTGAAGGACAATGATAACAAACATAAAAGCACATTGTAATTGAAATATTAGTTTTATAGAAAATGAAGGAGGCAGGGAAGAAATTAAAAAATGGGAAGGCAAGATATTTAGATGGATGGATAGCGGAGATGATGAATTTGGGAAATAGGACAAAATTAAATCCTATGCTTTAATAAGATGGCACAGAAGAGTAGAGCTGGAATAATACTAAAGTAAGGCTATTATTTAAAGGAAAGAGTAAGGACTGTAAAAAAATAAACAATTATAGACTGATAGCAGTAACATCAGTATTATATAAAGTTTTTGCATATATGGTGACTGGAAGGATGGCAAAATGAAATGGAAGAATATAATATAGTGGGAGAAATGAAAGGTTTTAGAATGGATAGGTGTATAGGAGATAGTTTATTTGTAGTCACAGGACTTATAAATATGAGTAGGAATACAGGTAGACAGTTATATCTGGTATTTAGACATAGAAAAGGCATATGATAGAGTAAATAGTAATAGATTATGGACAGATATGTTTAGTAAATTTGGGAATGGAGGTTTAGTGGATCTTATTAAGAGATTGTATAAAAATAATTACTATATGCATCAATTAGGAAATATTTATCAGGGTTAAAAATGGGGTGAGACTAAGGCAAGGATGCCTTATGTCACTTATTTTGCTTTTGATATATTTGAGAGAAATAGAGACAGTGATAGACTTAAGAAAACAGGTAGAGATAACAATATATGGCAAAGGAGCGTATATATTATCAGTTTTTTATTTGCTGATGATATTTTGTGTACAGAAAGTATGGAAGTTGTGTTGGAGACATACACAAGGGTGGGCAAGAAGATGGGTTTTAAATTTAGTGCAGAAAATCAAAAAATAATGTTGATAAATGCTGGGAAAAGAAAAAAAGAATTTTTATTGGGGGATATAAAGTTAAATGTGGTAAATAGGTATAACTATTTGTGAATCATCTTAAGTAATCAGAGAAATTGCTTGGATAAATGGGAGAAAAAATTGGTAAATAACACAAAGAAAGGGACTAATAAAGAAGTGTTTTCATATAATAAATATGACAGCAAGAATTGCATGGGAGTCACAGTAGCAGGGTTAACTTACAGTAACAAAGTGTTAGTAAAGGAGTGTTAGATTGCTTAGAAAAAATACAAAGAGAAGTAAGAAGACATGCATTAAATGCAAATGTGTGGATGGCAAAGGATGCAATTCAAAGAAAAATGGGATGATCATGTTTTTATATGAGAGATGCAAAATGAAAATGTTCAATAGATTGTAATTTATGGATAGTAGTAAAATAGTATTTAATTGAATTATGAGTAAAGGACAGGCAATACGATGGGTGAGAAATGTAGTATGATATGCAGAAGATTTAGACTCTATCAGCATACTTGTACAACAGGTGGGATGATTGTGCTAGAATTTTTTAGTATTATAAGGGCAAAGAATGGGATAGAAGAACAGATACATAAATAAAAAATAGGGAAATGGAGAGTAAAAAGTTCAAATATAGAAGTAAACAATATTGGGTGTGAGTTAATTTACGATAATAGCAAGGAAAGTAGTTTACTGTTTAAGGCTTGAACGGGATTGTTAGCAATAAAGGAATATACACATAAATGAAGAAATGCGGTTGATTTAGTCTGCAAATTATGTAAGGAAGGCATGGAAAATATTAGACATCTGCTAATTGAATGTAAATGCTTACATGCAGAAAGGGTACAAATAATGAAGTGGGAGAATATAAACAAAGTGATATGAAAATGGGTTCTTGGTTTTTATGCTGCATTTGGGAAAAGGTAATGGGGATCTAGATATAAAGGCCATAGAGTGGACAAAGATGATGGGGAGGAGTAGGATAGAGAATAATATAGGAAAAACTTAGGGTGGTGAAAGGGAAGGGAAGGTGACCAACAGGTTTCTCTGCATACTGACCGAGATATTTCTGACTTTGATAAAGTCATATCACATTGCAGAAGTGTTATGTAAATAGTGGTAAAGTATTTTGGAAAACTGTGTCCAATAATATTGGAAATTTTTAAGAGGTATAAAAATTTTTTAAAAGACCCAATAACATGAATGAAAATCGAATTAATTAAATCAACTATATTTGAAAAAAGTTATTGGAGAAAAAAATCAACTTTTAAATTCTTTGACCATTGATCTTTGAGAACCAGAAAAGAAGCCAAAAATGAAGAATTTTTTTAAAAAGAAACAACAATTTATAATTTAAAAAGAAATATCAAAAAGATGTCTTTACTATTGCAGGAAAGGTTTTTTTTTAATTTTTTTTTCTGTAAAACATTTTATTTGATTAACAGTAATGTATGTAAATATTATTTATTAAACGCAAGCAGTTGGTAATTAAAGTGAAAAGCTGAAAACATCTCGCATGTGCTTTTAGAATGCTTATATGATAGCCAATCGGATGTAATGATGACTGTATAGAGAGCTCTTAAGTTGCAACACACTACAGATTTTATAAGAAAAAGATGGTTGGGTGAAGCATTGGTGGTTGAGAGATCAGCACAGCTGCCTTACAAGCAGTTATCCTGGGTGAACGGGTTTGCTTCCTGGCCAATGCTATGACACATGAGGGAAAAAGGTGGTTTCACCTTTCTCTTTACTTATATTTCTATATATATGTAAGCCAGTCTGAAGCATTTTGACTTAAGAGCATGAAGCTTTAATCTTCACATTCAACTCACTGCATATTATTTATAAATCAACAATGCAAAATCTTTCAATTTACTACGAAGTAATTTTCAGATCTTATGAATTGACAGTAACGTATGTAATTATTTATTAAGCGCAAGCACTTCGTAATTACAGTCATCATTACATCTGATTGGCTGTCATATAAGCATTCTAAAAGTGCATGTGAGAGGTTTTCAGCCTTTCACTTTAATTATGAACTGCTTGCACTTAATAAATAATATTTACATATGTTCTGTCAATTCATAAGATCTGAAAATTACTTTGTAGTAAATCGAAAGATTTTGCGTTGATGTATAAATAATACGAAGTGAATTAATGTTTAAAGCTTCATGTTCTTAAGTCAAAATGCTTCAGTCTGGCTTATATATATAGAAATTTAAGTAACGAGAAAGGTAGAATCACCTTTTTCTTATAAAATCTATTGTGTTGCGACTCCAGAGCTCCCTATTATACCATCTACAAATAGATGGTTCAAAATATTGGCATTTAAAAGCTAAAAGAAAAAGTAAATTTAAAGATCTTTTAAATTAATGCATTTTAAAAAATTTTTTTTAATTAGTGTAATTATTTTTATTTGGAAATATACAATGAGAGTTCATTTTTCTTGGTTCAAGTTATTTATCCATAGTTTAATAAAAGTTGAAATTGGAAAGAATAAAAAGAAAAACATGCAGATTACTAATCCAGATAAACAAAAAGAATTCCAAAAGTACAAAGATTACGATCAAGAAAATCTTTAGGATATTGATTAAAGATGGCGGAAATGATTTACTAAAAAAAGAACTGTTGCGGAAAGTTAAAAATATATAAGATTATAAACCTAAGCATCATGATGATAATATGCGCAGAAGTTTCAAAACTGGATCGAGGTATAAAGATGACAACTTCGATCTGGGTCATAATTTTATTTTCTGGTTGTGTTCTTAGAATGGAGGTTTCCGTGAGTGACCTGTTGTAGTGAAATGCATCTACACAGGAACACTACTCACTTGCTGAATGAAATTGTCATGCAAGAATGGAAACGAAGCCTTGTTGCTCCAGCTATGTCAAGGAATACAGGATCCCAAAGGAAGACATATATATTATAAGAACTGATACAAGCTTACTAGTAAGTTAAGATTATTTACTCCTGATTTGTGACTTTCTAATTATTGGGCCAATTACCATTAACCAGGAATGATCGTACCGATAGTGACTAATTTTTGATGTTTGAAGGAACTAACTAGCTAGAAGAATTTAAATGGAACAAAAACTTTCATCTGATTAATATTTGGATTAGTGTGTTTTTCTTTTACACTTTTTTCTTCACTAATTCTTGCATAAATATTTTAAATAGATTTTAATAAAATATTTAGTATTTAGCACTCTCTTTGTACTTCTTAATTTGAATATTAGATGTTGTGAATGTTCGTTAATATTTAATTAAAAAAATTACCTTTGCCATTCTATTTAATAGTTATTGACTAAGCTCTGGGAATAATGTTCTTTAAAAAAAATAAAGTTACGGGAAATCATCCCAATCTTTTAGTTACTTGCGTCAAAATTATGGGATACAAGGAAGTGATGTGATGTATTATGGCTTCTCCTTAAATGGAGTCAAGAAGCTCAACAATTATTCCCAGAGAAACCTGTTAGCCACTTTATTTTCCATTCCCCAGTCTTAAGTTTTCCCATATTCTGCTCCATCCCATTTCCACAAAATAATCTTTGTCAGCTCTATGGCCTTTATATCTAAATCCCTTATCTTTTCCCAAATCCAGCATAAAAAACAATAATCCATTTTCTCTATCACTTTTTTCATATTTATTCTTCCATAACCTCATTATATGTGCCCTTTCTGTTTTCAAGCATTTACATTCAATTAACAGATGTCTAATATTTTCTATTCCTTCCTTACATAATTTCCAGATGAAATCTCCCATATTTTTCCACTTACATGTATATTCTCTTGTTGCTAAAGATCCCGTTTGAGCCTTAAACAATAAACTACTTTCCTTACTATTATCATATATTAACTCACACCTAATATTCTGTTTATTTCTATATATATTTAAACTCTTTACTCTCCATCTCTCTAATTCCCCATTCTTTAGTAATAAATCTATTCTTTTATCCCATTCCTTACCACTATAACACTCAACAATCCTCCTAATACAATCATCCCAGCTTTTCTACAAATATACTGATATAAATTCCTTATCCAAATCTTTTGCATACTGCATTACCTTTCTCACCCATCTTGTTACTTGTCATTTACTCATAACCCAATTAAATACTATTTAGCTATTCTTTTATTATCCATAAACTGCAATCCACCAAACATTTTCATTTTACTTTTTGCAATCTCTCATACGAAAACCTGACCATTCCATTTTTCCTTGAATTGCCTCCCTTGCTGTCCATACATCTGCATCCAAGGCATATTTTCCTACTTCCCTTTGAACTTTTTCTAAGTAATTTAATTTAATACCTCTTTACTAACACAATGCATCATTACCATATGTTAACCCTGCTACTGCAACCCCTTCCATATAATTCTAGCTACATCATATTTATTATATGAAAACACTGTTAATTTCTTTATCAATCCCTTTCTTTTCTTTGCTTCATTTATCAATTTTTTCTCCCATTCATCCAAATAATTTTTCTGATTACTTAAAATAATTCCCAAATAACTATATCTATTCACCATACTTAACTTAATATCTCCCAATAAAAATTCTACACCTTCTCTTTCCCCAATATTAACCATAATTATATTTGATTTTTCTTCACTAAATTTAATCCCCATCTCTTTACCCCCCCCCCGCCCGCACATGTCCTCAGCATAACTTTCATATCTTCTTTCCGCACACAAAAATATATCTACAAAAAAAGACCTGACAACATATATACTACCTATTAACAGTATCTCTATCCTTCTTCCTAATCTTTCCATCTCACTCAAATACAACACAAACAAAATAGGTGACATAGGGCATCCTTGCTTTAGTCCCATCCCATTTTTAACTTTAACTGATTTTATATTCCCCAATTGATATATATATAATAATTATTTCCTTATAATTTCTTAATAATATCCACTAAAGCTTCATCCATTCCTAAATTTGCTAAAACTCATATATTCTATCCATAAGTTGTGTAACTACAAATAAACTATCTCCTATATGTCTATCTAATCTAAAACCTTTTTGCATTTCCCCCACTGCATTATTCCCTTCTATCCATTTTACTATTCTTCTAGCCACCATATATGAAAAAACTTTATATAAAACTGATGTTACCGCTATCGGTCTATAATTATTTAACTTTCTATGATCCTTACCCTTTCCTTTAAAAAATAATCTTACTCTTGTATTATGCCAACTACTCGGAAAAACTATTCTGCGCCATCTTATTAAAACAGGATAACTTTACTTCTGCCCTATATCCTAAATTTATTATCATCTCTGCTGCCCATCCATCTAAACCTCTTGCCTTTCCACTTTTTAATTTCTTCTCTACCTCATTCAATTCATTTTCTGCAAACCTAATATTTCCATTACTATATGCTTTCATGTTTTCTGTCACTCTATCCTTCACATCTAACATCTTTTCTATATTCATTACATATCTATTTAAGATTCTAAATCTACACTCTATTCTTTCATCATCTAGTAATACTATCTCCCCCCCCCCTACATTTTTCCTTGTAATGTAATTCCAAAATTTTTTTACTCCCATCTCTTCCACTTTTATTAATATCCTCCAACAATTTACTACTCAATTTCATTCTCTCTATATAATTATCTATTTTAGCCAACTTCTTTTCTAAGTACTTTTCCCATTAAGCATTAATATCTTTTTCACTTTCCTTGTTCTTAATAGCACTTATATTCTCTACATGCTTTTTTTCTCTCCTTTACACTTTTACTAATTCTCATTTTTTTATTACTTTTATTCTTCTGAATAATCTCACCTAAAACCCTATTTACCACTTTTTCTATTTCTTTACACCAGTCCTTATACTCATCTCCAACCAACTCTTCCATGATTTCAACTTATATATTATACTCTTACAACTTATTCTTGTCATTCACTCTCCATCCACATCTTTCACTATTATTTCTAATTTTATTTCTATTCTCCACCACATTACTAATCATTTCAATTACAATGAAGTTATAATCACTAGTCCATACTCTCTATTCATTATCAAACACCTTATTTTATTCATTCCCTCTTTCTATTGTGTGAAATATATTGTTTCTAGACCATGTGTATTGTCCCTCAAAAATATTTAATAAATTTCCAATACTCAAATTCACTTTCTGACAAAATTTCTTCAAAAGCTGTCTATTTTTATTATCTACATCATCAATTTCTTCAATATGTCTATTCATATCTTCTATAACCATTATTCTCTTCCCCTTTTCTTTAAAACTTTGTATATCCTTAACTAGGCATTCATATATGTTACTATTTCACTATTATAATTTGCCTATCTCCAGTGGCTATATAAACTATAGCCACTGTACATTCTTGTCTACCCAACCTTATTTCAAACCACAAATGTTCTTGACATTTAACAATATTTAAATATTTTTTTTGATATAACACCTATACCACCATCCCTTTTTTCTTTTCTATTCACACCCTGCCATACCAACTTTGGCTGCAGAAAGGAGTTTGCTATTAACTGAAAGGAGACCCTTTGATTCCTCTTGGAGGCCTTAAAGGAATCGAGCAGGGCAAATTCCTAATGTCCACTTTATACGTTCTTGTCGTTGCAGCTGTTATTACTATGTGATTATTTATATAGTATACGAACATGGATGGGCTGCTCACCAACATGCATTAACCAGTGTGGTGAGTTTATTGGCTTTTTACCTCTGAGTTTAAGATCAAGAAACACCATGGTCTTTCTTCTCAGTGCCTGATAAGGCAGAATGAATGTTTGTCTAAATGATAAATATTTTTCCCATACATATATGCAATTATGACAGACAAAAATAAAGCATGGCCCTTATTCCCAGGAGGCTGCGGTTGGTGGCCGAAGGCGGAGGGTGCTAAGAATACCCTGATTGCGGACCCAGGCTGCCATTTGATGACGACTTTTTATTTAGGTACTTACAACTGCAGATCACTTTCAAGTGAAGGAAGATTGCAAGAATTAGAAGAAGAACTGTCTTATATTAAATGGGACATTATTGGACTTTGTGAAGTTAGAAGAAAAGGAGAAGAAACAATTGATTTAAAAAGTGGACATATACTCTATTATAAAGGCACACATATTGGAAATACAAGTGGAGTAGGATTCTTTATAAATAAAAAGTGGAAGAACAATATTGTGGAGATTGATGGTGTATCGGACAGAGTGGCAAGATTAGTTATACAACTTAATAGCAGATACCAAATGCAGATAATTCAGGTTTATGCCCCAACAAGTTCTCATAGTGATAAAGTAATAGAAGATTTTTATATGGATGTACAAAAGGCTTTTGATCAGAGTAAACAACATTTTAAAATTGTTATGGGAGACTTTAATGCTAGAATTGGTAGACAAATGAAAGATGAAATTGCTGTAGGTAATTTTGGTTATGGTAATAGAAATGAGAGAGGACATAGACTTGTGGAGTTTGCAGAAAAAGAAAAACTTTATATTATGAATTCATTTTTTGAGAAAAATGTTAAAAGGAAATGGACATGGAAGCATCCAAATGAAGGTACAGCAGAATTGGATTATATTTTGATTAACAGAAAATACATATTTCAAGATTGTAATGTTCTTAATAAATTTAACACAGGAAGTGATCATCGATTAGTAAGGTGTAAGTTATGTGTTAATGTAAAACTAGAGAGACAAAAATTATTAAGAAAAACAATATTTACAGTTGATATTCCTAATCTTCGGAAACATTCTAATGAATTTAAATTAGAACTTACAAATAGGCTTCAAGTGTTAGGAGATTTTGAACATGATTCAGATTTGAATGAAATTTATATGAAAATAACTGATACACTTTTAAAAACTGCAACAAACATAGCTGGTAGAAAAAAGCAGCAATTGACTAATAAAATTTCTACTGAGACTAGAGAATTTTTGAAGAAAAGAAGGAATATGAAGATATACAAAAATGATGTATTAAAAAGAATTGAATATCTCGAATTTTGTAAAATGGTACGGAAAAGAGTTGAAAATGATATAAGAAAGTATAACTGTGAAATAGCAAGGAAAGCTGTAGAAGAAAATAAAAGTCTCAAAAATGTTAAACAACATTTTGGTATTGGTAGGAAATTTATATCTGCAATAAGAAAAAAAGATGGAATTATTACTAAAAAGAGAGATGACATCATGAAATTGGTAGAAGATTTTTATCAAGAATTATATAGTAATAAAGAACAAGTACCTCCTATATCTATTACATCTTCCGAATTACCCAGAATTTTAAATGAAGAAGTGAGACATGCAATTAAGTGTATGAAGAAAGGAAAGGCTCCAGGAAATGATGGAATTATAATTGATATATTAAAAGAAGCAGGTGAAGAAATAGAAACAATTTTAGCAAAGTTATATACTAAATGTCTAAATGATAAAGATGTACCGGAAGATTGGAAGAATGCAGTAATAATATTAATATTTAAAAAAGGTGATAAAGAAGATATTAGAAATTACAGACCTATCAGCCTTTTATTAGTTTTATATAAAATTTTTACCAAGATAATTATAACTCGTCTACAGAGAACTTTGGATTTTCACCAACCAAGAGAACAAGCTGGATTTAAAAGTGGTTTTAGTACAATAGATCATATCCAGGTATTGAGAGAAATCATAGAAAGGATAAACGAATATGAGTCATCATTATGTTTTGGATTTGTAGATTATGAAAAGGCATTCGATTCTATACACATTTCTTCAGTGATTAAAGCATTGGATCATCAAGGTATAGATCCAGGATATTGTCATATTTTAAAGAATATTTATAAAAATGCAACAGCAACAATTAGATTACATAATGATACTGGAAAAATCAACATTGAGAAAGGTGTAAGACAAGGTGACTCCATATCTCCAAAACTTTTTACAGCAGTGCTGCAAGAAGTATTTTGTGGATTAAAATGGGAAACTAAAGGAGTGAAAGTAAATGGAGAGTATTTAAGTCATTTAGATTTCGCAGATGATGTAGTTGTTTTGCAAATAATGCTTCAGAGCTGCAGGAAATGTTGCAGGAATTAGCAGATGAAAATAGAAAAGTAGGACTAAAGATAAATGTTAAAAAGACTAAAGTAATGTTTAATCGATTTGCTCAAAATATGAAAATAAAGATTGATTATGAAGAATTAGAAGAAGTTAACAGTTACAAATACCTTGGTCAGATTATTAATACAGATGGAAACATAATGGAGGAAATTAATCATAGAATTAAACTTGGTTGGAGTGCTTTTGGTAGAAATAACTTGATACTAAAAGGAAATATGCCTATGTGTTTGAAAAGGATGGTTTTTAACAAATGTGTTTTACCAGTTCTTACTTATGGATCTGAGACTTGGACACTTAATAGAAGAGCAATACAGAGACTTCAGACCACTCAAAGGAGTATGGAGAGATGTATGTTGGGAGTAACAAGAAGAGATCAAAAACGCAATGTATGGGTAAGACAACAAACAGGTGTTACTGACCTTATTGAAAAAATTAAAAGATTGAAATGGAGTTGGGATGGACATATTGCTAGAAGAGATGATAATAGATGGACAATTGAAATTTTAAACTGGATTCCAAGAGATTGTAAAAGACCCAGAAAGAGACCACATGTGAGATGGATGGATGAAGTAAGAAAATGTGCAGGGGTGTTGTGGAGAAGAGAAGCTAAAGATCAGAGAAGATGGATTAAACTTGGAGAGACCTTCATCCTGCAGTGGATTGATAATGGTTGATGATGATGATGATACCAACTGTTCCAAAATGGATTCTGCTCTTAAATGTGTTTCCACTGCTGCTACTACCTCAAGCTCTTTATTTTCAATTGTTTTATTTAATTCCATCCACTTTTCTGGTCTCCTACCACCTTGCATGTTCAAAAACCCTTGCATGTTCAAAAACCCAATTTTAACAATTTCTTCTTTCCTAACTACTCTTTTATAAATTCTTTTCCATTACATTTATAAATAACTTTCTTATCATTAATTTTACAAACCCATTCCTTCTCCAAATCTATATTTATATTTAAATTAAATTCCTTTTGCTTATTTCTTACTTTCCATCCATTCTTTTTCATAATATTGCAATTTAAAATCCCACCTCCTTTATAAGTTTCCCGAAAAATATTCTTTATAAATCAGACTCCCTAAAACTTCACTTCCTTGTTTTTCTAAATGCAACCGATCTTTACTATATAACTCCCTCTTTCCAATAAAACAATCCCACACATCCACAAACATTATTTCTCTCACATAATTTTTTCAATCTCTCATTTATAGAACATGCCCTATCTAACAAATGCCTCTTGTCAAATCTTGGTAATAATCCAACTACTCCTACTCTTCCTTTAATCATAGTCAAATTCCTAATCAATTCTACATATTCATCCATTATTCTCTGATGATTCTGATAAATTATTAGTCCCCACTATAACATACCCATTTCTACTACCTTGCTTTTTTACTTTATCTGCTACATCCTTAATTCTAGCTCTAGGCAACATACCCTTACATAACTGCTTCTATTTTCCCTTATCCCCACATTTTCTAATTAGTGAATCTCCTATCAATACTGTTTCATAATCTACTTTCTCTATTCCATCTGTAGCATTTTCTAATATATTCTGCTCATCTATTTCTTCCTTATCATTCCTACTCAATAATTCCTTTATCTCCTCATATTTTATCTCTAATGATTTTAATTTTATTTCTACATCCTTCACTTTTTCCTCTATCTTATTTATTCTTTGGCTAATCATCTCCGTTGCACTATTACTTTCTCCACCCATATTTCCTGACACTCCACTAAAACCATACTCTATCCTATCTTCTTTAACTACATTTTGCTCCCTTTCCAGTCTTTCTCTTTAGACTATCTACACTTAGAAACCACTTTCTCACCTCTTTTATCACATTTACACACTGACTACGTAACTATAAACCTATTATATCCTTCCTAGTCTTATTTAAACATTTCAAGTGATAAACCTCATCACATACAATACATTCTATTGACTATGGCACCATCTTATAAATTAAAACTTTGTCAGTAATTCTTTTGTAATAATTAGGCCAGTTAATCGGGAAATATAGCTATGTTTTTAGAAATAGGAACAAGATATTTTTCTTCACCATAGCTTGATTAACTTTTACTTAATAGTGTGTAAAAGAAGGCCTAACAAAATCTACCAATGCATATAAAACTTTACACTATAATCATTACATCTGATTGGCTGTCATATAAGCATGCATTCTAAAAGCACATGAGAGAGGTTTTCAGCCTTTCACTTTATTGGATTGTCAAAGTTTATTTTAATACAACAGTTTTCGGTTAAGTTTATGTCACTGCAGGGGGACACAAATTTTAAGGCTATATATAGAGATAGAAAGTCATAACCAGTTATTGTTCATACCTGAAATATATATTTATAATGTAATATTTTAATGAGTATAAAGCTACTACTAACTGGAGTAGTGGAATTAAATTAGTTGTTTTATTATTCCAAGAATTTATTTTTCTTTTAAATGGAATTTTATTTATTTTTCATATGAATTTTTTGACAATTAGAAAATTCTAAAAGGGAAATCTTGAGATTCCAGTCAGAAGGTCGAATCACTAATGGCTTTATCATGTCCTTCAATTCTACTACTATATGCGTATATTTGTCACACATTAACTATGCAATTTATATTGTGTTTAGTCACAATTATGTAAGTCATAGGTCCTTAAATTCTATTTCTGAAGCAAAAGGGCATATAACGATCAAGTGCCAATGTCATATAGAAAGAACAAATCTAGATGACTTTACGGTTAAATCTGGAAGTTTTGAAGAATCCCATTAAAATGCATTTTGTTATACCATAATTTTTCAAGTATTTGATAAGGTTTTTGAATGCACATACAAAAAGCAAAGATCTTGATTTAAGTCAATAGCACATCTTAGATGGAGAAAAAGAATAAATCTCAAATACTTGGTAGCTTTTTATATATATTCTGGAAATAACTTATCTCCTGATTTTTCATCACAGAACAGGAAGTGACTGCAAGAAAATGGACTTGAGCATACTAGCGATATTTCTTTTTTAATTTAGTTTAATTGTAATACAAAGAGATTGAAGGATCATAAAGATATATTTATTTTATGTTAGAGATAGCATTGTTGAAGGAATAAAGGATAAAAATAGATGTATTTACTACAAAGAAGATATACAAATAGTGGCAGGATTAACTAAAGGGAGGGGTGGATTAAAAAGATTAGATAGAAATGACAGAAAAATGTTGCTTGTAGTCAAAAATCTTTGGAGTTTTAAAAGTAGAAGAAAAAAACTTTTTGGAAAAATAAAATAATAGAAATAAAACAACTTTTGAAGCTATGAATGGATTGTTTTATTTTGGAAATGATCTATAGGAAGATAATATTTGACCGATTTGTGTCAGTGGTGCCCCCAGTATAATTTTTTTTCCCAGCATCCCTATCTACTTCTTGTATTCTTTCTCCATGTATAATTCATTGTTTTACATAGTTATGATGTGTAATACATCTTAATTAGTTGTAGTTTTTTCAACAAAATAATTACAAAAGTTTTAATTACATATGTACATTCAATACAAAATTGATAAATAATAATTCATTTCAACCTTTATTGATACACTACAGTTTGAAGTTCTCCAAATTATCTGGTACCTATCTTCACAACATACCAGAAAACTTAACTTATTTCATCCATCTATCTTGTATATGGTCTCTACGTAATTTACAATCTCTTTGGTATCCAATTTAAGACTTTAATTGCTCCTCTATTATCATCCCAGTTCCATGTTAATCTCTGCTTTTAAAGATGTCACTAATACCCGTTTGTTTTCTCACTCGTGTATTTTCTTTTTGATCCTTTATTACTCCCAAACACATCCTTCCATACTTCATTAAGAATTCTGAAATCTCCGAACTGCTCTTTGGGTAAGTCCCAAATTTCAGATCCATAAATAATTTGTAAAACATTAAAAACTTTTCAAACACATAATCATATTTTCCAACAAAGATATTCCATCCTAGTTTAATTTAATCCGTTGTGTTCATCTGTATTAATAATCTGACTAAAACATTTGGTAACTTCTAATTCATCATTAAGCATTTTATATTTTCGTCTGGAAAAAACCATTGAACATTACTTTAGTCTTTTATAACATCTCACTTTTATACTTCCAGCTGGTAATTCTTGCAACATTTCCTGAAGGTTTGAAGCGTTACTTGCAAAAACAACCAAATATTAGAAAGATAAACTCATTTCTTTGAGGAGTTTTATACCATTGTTATTTTAAATACTTGCTGATGCCGCAAAGTCTAATTCATGTAAATAACTAATAGAAAATTGCAAAAATAGACAGAACTTTTTTTACAATACGAAAAAAAATTTTTTTGAATGTCGAATAATGTATCGATTTCAACTTCTTTCGGTTTTAAAGAGCTGTTAATTAAATGTATTTTGTGAATTCACATGCCATAGCACCCTGACTGAAAAAGTTTTAACTGATAGAACTAATGTTAATTGAAAGTGAAAATGGATTAGGATTATATACATTATAAATAATAAAAGGTCACAAAGGCCCATGTATGTATTTATGTTCTCTTCCAAAGATTAGTTAATTAATTAGGCACAAACAGTTTGCCATTGCTAATCTTAAATTATTCTAATCTTTCAGTTATGGAGTTGATTCGAAATATGAAGCAAAAAAAAAATAGAAAAGTTCAATTACTGAAAATATTTAGCAACAAATTTTTCATTACAGTTCTGCCATCTAGTGTAAGCCTTAATGATCGATACATGCCATATGGTATTGCTTAATAAATCCCTATTCAGTGCTGTCCTCAAACTAGTTCGGAGTTTAAGCTTTCATCACCAAGTAGTTATGGATCTAATGTATTTTTCTTCTAGCAGCCATCTTTTATTTGTTTTAATATCAACCTACTACCCCAAATCGAAAAACTGTGTTTTCAAAATGAACCTGAAACCTGTTCTGTATAACGCCCACGGGAAACGAACGTTTTGTTTTTCTCTTCGCCGGGAATCCGATGGGGCTAGGTAGACAGGTGTTTTTCCGGGAGCGGGGTTGTCAAACAAATGAAAGCTGTTTTGAAAGACAAAAAGGAAGTTTACATCGGAGGAACGTTTAATGGTGTCTTTTAAATATTTTAATAAATATACGTTCACTAGAAGAGATAAAACATCCTCCTTGTTTTTATTGCATTTTAACAAAATATATAGGTGGAAAAATATTCTTATAAATACAAACTTTAAAATCAGCAGGTTCAAGCACAATCAATCAAAAGGGAGTCGGTGTCCTCCATACTATAACTATACATCCGTACTTGGAATACGATCAAATGTCTTTTGATTGGTGCTCGACGGTCTCTTCTTCAAGTTGCCAAACAATTTATGGTTTGTATTTGAAACCCTTGTAGATTTAACATTTAAAAACAAATTCCAAAATATTTCCCTATATCAATCAAAAAAATAGTTGGTCTTGTTTAGCATCTTTCTTTACTTCATCTGAATAAGATTAGTTTGATGAATGGTGTCGTTTAGAAATATTTGAAAAGTGAGAAGAATGAAAATACGCAAGAACACAAAGATACACCAAGTTAACTATAAAATTAATCAATCAAACATAGAAATTTGAGAACTCGTTATTTCGGTTCTATTGGAAAAATTGTACAAAATATGAATATTTTATCAAATTTTACTTAAGTTGTGCAGATTTAAATTTGAATAAGCAACTAAAAAAATATATTCGAGAAAAGAGGGAGTAAAAGTGGGGTTAGTTTTGTTTGCGATTATTTTAAATTTGAATGCATTTAAAATTATAATTATATATTCGACGAAAGAGAAGTACAATAAAGTAGGGGCGCCCCTCTTTGGAAATATCTCTTCTTTTTCCCTAAACAAAAAATTAAATTTGTAAAATTTACACGTGACTAATTTTTGTAATAGGTCAAAGCAAATTTATTGTTGAATATTATATTTTTTACTGGTTCTTTGTTTTGTTTAAAAGTTTTATTTTACCAACAAATAATATATTAGATCTTATAGGTTGCAAACATATTCAAGAAAAGAGTTCTCAAGAGGAGATATTCTTTTCCATCAAAAGTCCATACTTTTCATAAAATTTGCTGAGAATCATTGTTAAATTATATTTTTCGATTTGTTTTTCTACTCTTTCTGCAGTTGTTATTTTTTATAAGGTGCTTTTATTACTTATTTCTCGGGTTTTTAGTGCTGTCTTTGGCTATTTCCTTTCCCTACATATATATAATAGATAGAAATAAGTATTGAATCTTAAACTTTTATGATATAGAAATTATTTACTATTATTATTACTATTTCTTTTTTTTACTGATGAGGAAATGGTTTTCAAATTACTGGTTCTTTTATTTTCAATTACTAGGTTGGTTGGTATATTATCTTTGTTTTTTTCATCTTTTATTTTTTAGTTTCAGTTTCAAAAGCTTGGAATATTTTATTTTAGAAAGTGGTTTGTAAATAAAAAAATGTAGTTTATCATATTTTCTTAGTCTTTATTCAAAGATAAGTTAAATCCATTGCTACCTACCAATATTCATGGTAAAGTTTATGTTAAGTGGTGTAATGAATATTAAAAAGTTTTGTGTTTTTAGGTGTTAGAAATATATATGTAACCAAAATAATATCAAATATACATTTTCTTTACTTTTATTTAAAAATATTATAAAAAATATTTTATTATTTAAATGTGTATTTTCTATAAATTCATAAACTGAAAACTATTAATGATTTTAAGATTGAATGGGTCAAGATTTATTTAAGGTCTTTTGCTTACCTGTGGTGGTGGGCCCAAAATTTCAAATTTTTTTAATTGTTAATTCAGTATGTTTGTAATTTATGTGAACTTTTTTTTAAATTGAGAAATAAAAATGATTTTGTGTTCTATAAAGTGGAATGTTGTTGATATTTTATTATTTTTGTTATATAAGAATAAAATATTAAAAATGAAAAGATATATTGCAATCTTAAGTGATTTGAAAATCTTCCATGTATATCATTTGTCTTTTTTCTTCGATCTTTCAAGTGAGGTTAAGTGAAGATCTCTTATATTAAATGGGTATTTTGGCTTTGTGAGTTAGAGAAAAGGTGAAGGATTGATTTAAAAGTGATATGTCTATTATAAGGAAATATTGGAAATACAAGTGGAGTAGGTTCATTATAAATAAAAAGTAAGAAAATATTGTGGAGATTGATGGTGTATCAGACAGAGTGCAAGATTAGTTATACAACTTAATAGCAGATATAAATGCAGATAATTCAGGTTATGCCCCAACAAGTTCTCACAGTGTGAAGTAGTAGAAGATTTTTATATGGTGTACAAAGGTTTTGATCAGAGTAAAAAATTTTAAAATTGTTATGGGAGTTTTATGCTAAATTGGTAAACAAATGAAAGATGAAAGTGTTGTAGGTAATTTTGGTTATGGTAATAGAAATGAGAGGGTAGCTTGTGGGTTTGAGAGAAGAAAAACTTTATATTATGAATTCTTTTTTTGAGAAAATGTTAGAAGGAAATGGATGGAGATCAAATGAAGGTACACAGAATTGGATTATATTTTGACTAACAGGAAATACATATTTCAAGATTGTAATGTTCTTAATAAATTTAATACAGGAGTGATCTCGATTAGTAAGGGGTAAGATACATGTTAATGTAAAACTAGAGAGACAAAAATTATTAAGAAAAACTATATTTACAGTTGATATTCCTAATCTTCAGAAACATTCTAATGAATTTAAATTAGAACTTACAAATCGGTTTCAAGTATTAGTAGATTTTGACATGATTCAGATTTGAATGAAATTAATATGAAAATAACTGATACCTTTTAAAAACTCAACAAAGATAGCTGTAGAAAAAAGACAATTGACTAATAAAATTTCTACTAGACTAGAGAACTATGAAGAAAAGAAGAATATGAAGATATGCAAGAATGATGCATTAAAAAGAATTGAATATCTCGAATTTTGTAAAATGGTGCGGAAAAGAGTTGAAAATGATATAAGAAAGTATAACTGTGAACTAGCAAGAAAAGCTGTAGAAGAAAATAAAAGTCTTAAGAATGTAAAACAACATTTTGGTATTGGTAGGAAATTTATATCTGCAATAAGGAAAAAAGATGGAATTATTACTAAACAGATGGATGACATTATGAAATTGGTAGAAGATTTTTATCAAGAATTATATAGTAATAAAGAACAAGTACCTCCTATATCTATTATATCTTCCGAATTGCCCAGAATTTTAAATGAAGAAGTGAGAAATGCAATTAAATGTATGAAAAAAGGAAAGGCTCCAGGTAATGATGGAATTATAATTGATATATTAAAAGAAGCAGGTGAAGAAACAGAAAAAATATTAGCAAAGTTATATACCAAATGTCTAAATGATAAAGATGTACCGGATGATTGGAAGAATGCAGTAATAATATTAATATTTAAAAAAGGTGATAAAGAAGATATTAGAAATTACAGACCTATCAGCCTTTTATCAGTTTTATATAAAATTTTTACCAAGATAATTACAACTCGTCTACAGAGAACCTTGGATTTTCACCAACCAAGAGAACAAGCTGGATTTAAAAGTGGTTTTAGTACAGTAGATCATATTCAAGTATTGAGAGAAGTTATAGAAAGGACAAATGAATATGAGTTGTCATTATGTTTTGGATTTGTAGATTATGAAAAGGCATTTGATTCTATAAACATTTCTTCAGTGATTAAAGCATTGGATCATCAAGGTATAGATCCAGGATATTGTCATATTTTAAAGAATATTTATAAAAATGCAACAGCAACAATTAGATTACATAATGATACTGGGAAAGTCAACATTGAGAAAGGTGTAAGACAAGGTGACTCCATCTCTCCAAAACTTTTTACAGCAGTGCTGCAAGAAGTATTTTGTGGATTAAAATGGGAAACTAAAGGAGTGAAAGTAAATGGAGATTATTTTAAGTCATTTAGATTTCGCAGATGATGTAGTTGTTTTTGCAAATAATGCTTCCGAACTGCAGGAAATGTTGCAGGAGTTATCAGATGAAAGTAGGACTAAAGATAAATGTTAAAAAGACTAAAGTAATATTTAATCGATTTGCTCAAAATATGAAAATAAAGATTGATTATGATGAATTAGAAGAAGTTAAGAGTTACAAATACCTTGGTCAGATTATTAATACAGATGGAAACATAATAGAGGAAATTAATCATAGAATTAAACTTGGTTGGAGTGCTTTTGGTAGAAATAACTTGATATTAAAAGGAAATATGCCTATGTGTTTGAAAAGAAAG
The DNA here is from genome assembly GCA_028023455.1 of Epiperipatus broadwayi. Lineage (NCBI taxonomy): Eukaryota > Metazoa > Onychophora > Udeonychophora > Euonychophora > Peripatidae > Epiperipatus > Epiperipatus broadwayi. Next base: position 424,727 of record JAQFVV010000045.1, read on the forward strand.
GTTTTTAACAAATGTGTTTTACCAGTTCTTACTTATGGATCTGAGACTTGGACACTTAATAGAAGATCAATACAGAGACTTCAGACCACTCAAAGAAGTATGGAGAGATGTATGTTGGGAGTAACAAGAAGAGATCGAAAACGCAATGTATGGGTAAGAGAACAAACAGGTGTTACTGACCTCATTGAAAAAATTAAAAGATTGAAGTGGAGTTCGGCTGGACATATTGCTAGAAGAGATGATAATAGATGGACAATTGAAATTTTAAACTGGATTCCAAGAGATTGTAAAAGACCCAGAAGGAGACCACATGTAAGATGGATGGATGAAATAAGAAAATGTGTAGGGGTGATGTGGAGAAGAGAAGCTAAAGATCGGAGATGGATTAAACTTGGAGAGACCTTCATCCTGCAGTGGATTGATAATGGTTGATAATGATGAATATCAAGTGAATACTATAGGTTTTACTAGGTGGCAATATGTTAATACATTGTGTAAGCACAAGAAATGGTAATGTGATGTTATAATGATTTAACAACAATCTTAGCCATAGGATGTTGGTAACTATGGTTATTAAAAAAAATCAAGACACCAAAATATAGATCTGAACTAGGTTTGGATCTATATAACTATACAAGCAAATTAGCTTGGATTGAAAACAACATTACTGTGTTTTCAGTTTGGACTTGTAGCTCTATAATTGACTAGAAAGATAAAAGTTGACTACTGAAGGGATGTATGAGATTCAAAAATCTAGATGCAATGGTCAGATCCAAGGCTCCTCACTAATGAAACTAGGAACTAATCTGAGAATATTGAATGAAAAGGCACTAGATAGGGATTTTATGCACAAATCTTGCATTCATTGATTACTAAGACTTGCACTGGGTGGCACTATTGTATGGAAAAAGTTGCTATTGAGTTAACAGATTGTGTAAGTTTAAAAAATGGTGATCATGCAATATTATATTGGTCAAAGTTATCATAAAATTTCACATATTCATATAAAATGCTATTAAAAAATTGACAAAAATATCAATTTTTAATATTAAAACTTTCATTTTCAGAAATGTATTAAAAATCAACATTTAGAAATTGTAGTCAAATAGTTAACATAATTGAAAATAGACTAGTCTTAAGTAATTTAAGACCTGTCGAGCCATTTTGAGTTACTGAATAATATTCTTTTTTTTTATATATTGTTGTTTCAAATCTAAAAATGAAATAAAAATTTTTAAAATTAGTGACATTTACCAAACTCTGATATACATTAAATCTAATATCAAAAATGAAATTTAATGAAGTCCATTAAAAAAACATAACAGTTATGCAAAAATACATCAAAGTAGTCCACACCTAAACAATATCAAGAATCTACCATGGCAACCTTTTTTTGTGAAAAGTTGCCTTAAGAACACACTTGAGATTCTTGGTATTGTTTAGATGTGGACTGCTTTCACATATTTTACATTTATAAACCAATGCTTTATTATCTAAAATATATGTTAATAATTATACATAAAGTCTTTGTCAGTTCATGATTTTATGCCCTGTAAACCTATAATCAGTTAATATTAAAATAGATGTTTAACATTTGATGAGGGCATAAAACCATGTGTTTCAGAGATGATTTATATGCAGCTAATAACATTTTTTTTTATAATTTACATTAAATCTAACCTACAAATAAATAGAAAAATTAGGTGATTTGTATCAGTTAGATGGGACAGCAATATTTTTTTTTCTATATATTTTTATAACAAGAATATGAGGATAGGATATTGCAACTAATAAAAGTTTTTTATTAAAATGTGATTATAAAAAAATGTGTCAGTATTGAGAAATTTTGATAATTGGAAATGGGGGGAGGTATGGCTTTGCAAGCTAATGATGCCCCAGATGATGTATAGTGGAATGAACTTCAGATGTGACGGTTAACTGAATAATCAATGAATAGTTCTTGACAAAAGTACTTTCTGCTACATTATCTGACAAGATGTTGCCTTATATGGCAAGATATTTGTTTATCCAAAATAGGCAGTTTTCAATGCAAATAGTGTTCAGATCCCTCTTTGTTTTAGTCATTTAAGTTAATGGTTAGAGCCCAGTCATCATGAATTTTTCATGCCATTGGTTATTTCCCCATACTAGCCACGAGTGGATGTGTTTATGTAACAACATTATCATCCTTCAACTACACACAATTTTTTAAACTAGACTCTCAAGAATGAAGAATATGATGATAGAAAGTTTTAATAAACTGGCAGTCCTTAATGAGACAGAAGTTTTACCTTGACAAATTCTGATTTTAGGTACTCTACTTAGCTATTCCCTTATTTACTATGGAAATGGATTTTAAAAATGTGGTTTAAAACTAGCTTACTTAGTTTGGCTAGGTTATTATGTGAGTACTCGTAAAAATGATAGTAATGATCATAATAGTATAAAGGAGGAGGCAGTAGTGGTACTATTTCCTAAATATTGATAGAATGTTCACACTTGGTGCAAATTCTTCAAAATCTAAATAGAATACATTATTGGTAGTTAAAGGGCTGACAAGATTTAAAATTGATATTGTTGTAGTAGAATGAATCCTTTCTGTGAACGTTTAATAAAAGAGGCGCTACAAGAAAAGCAAATCAATCATTGAAAAGTGATAGTTTAGTGCTGGATTTGCCTTAAAGACTAATTGTTTCTTCTACACTGCCAATTCCTTGATGTATCAATGAAAGAATAACGATACTAAAACTTGCTTGGAGAACAGTATTTGTGCTCATTTTATTACTATCTGCACTCCAATTATTAAGAATGTTTTTTGCCGGATGAAAAACATTATTACATCTATACTACTATAAGATCAATTTTTTGGAGACTAATGCATAATGCTATAAAAAATATATTTAGCCGAAAGTTGTTAAAAATATATTATTTTTTAATTTTTGCACGATATATGGGTTAACTAGGCAAAAAAATTGCTGCAAAGGAACATGATTGCAACCGTACTCAAAACAATCGCATTTAATAGATTATATTATTGTTATGAATCAGAATGAAAGACATTATAGAAATACTTACACATGTAGGCTGTTCAATACACTTCAGGAATGAAATGACAGATTAAAAGACAGGACTTATTTTAATCATACAAGAAGCTTGATGTTTATTCTTAGAAGCATCTACTATCTGGGCTAAATTTTATCAACTTAAACACTATAATTTGGACTTCATTGAAAGAGTCATGTTACTGAGTCAGGAAATACTCTTATGGAGAATGTTATGGATGCAAGTAAATTCATTTTTGTATTCACTGAAAAAAGATATTCTCTGACATTACCATTAATGACTTGACTAAAAAAATAATGTGGAATTTCATATTTGGCACAAAAATTCAATTTGAAGCTTCTTAATCAATATCAAGATTTAAAGACAAAAGTTCAATGATTTAAAAATAATATGAAGGATTAAAATTTCAAAAGAAATACTAATATTTGCTGAAAGTATTCGGTTTATATTTTTCTGATACACATGGATCTGGAAAAAACAATGGCATAATCCTATTAAATCTATCAATGGCATTCTCTTATATGATGGTTATAATTTGAACTGTTTGAAGGAATACGTTGATCATCTCTCGACTAATAATGCAAGAATTGAGATGACAACTTCTAATGATAAATATACCAATTTACATTTGAACAAAGATACCCAGCTTAGTGATAAAAATATTCTCCTTTGTACTTTTAAAAGTGGAAAAGCTGCATATAATTTTAAATAATAATGGCAATGTATTTGTTTGTGGAAAAAAAATTGGAGTTTTTTAGAAAAAATATAAGAAATGATGATAATAGATGGACACATGAAATCTTAAACCAGATTCCAAGAGATTGTAAAAGACCCAGAAAAAGACCACGAGATGGATAGATGAAATAATAAGTAAGTGTGCAGGGGTGATGTGGAGAAGCTAAAGATCGAAGATGGATTGAACTTGAAAGACCTGCATTCTGCAGTGAATTGATAATGGTTGCCAATGATGATGATAAGAAGTTGTGCTGCCTGACAATGTTTCAGCTGTTCGAATTTAAAAAAATAAAAGGAATAAACAAAATTGCATATCATTGTTAATAATATTTGTCTAAATCGCATGTTGTTATTAAATTAGTAATAATTTGAAAGTTTGCTAGTCTTTCACATGTGCCTACTGTTGTTTCTCAGACAGCCAATCAGATGTTAAACAGCGTTCTGAAGAGCGATCAGGCCTTGACACATGACAAGAGATTTTGATAAGAAAAGAATGATACCACCCTTCTCTTTATTTAACTTTATATATATATATAAGCCAGTCTTAAGCATCTTGGCTTGAAAGCATGAAGATATAAACATATTCACTTATTACCGAGTTTTTAATTTACGATATTTTTGTTTACTTCCCTCTGGATGAATGCATATCATCAGATACTTCAATGTAATTTTAGAGAATCAAGAAGCACTATGGACATAGTCTCTATTACTATACAAATGCAAGAAAAATGTTAGAATTTACGGAATGATTTAAATATACTGGTTTCATTTATTTGGTCAAAGCATTTAATTCAATTAATTGAACAGTTTTGTGACATTAATTGATAAGCAATTCACTCCTGTGTTTTGTAATCGTAGTTTATAATCGTAAATTGGTTATTACAAATATTTAATATTGTATTTTCATAAGTTAATAAATAGAGTTCATATTTTCATTCATTTTACAAACATTTTAGGCTCGCCTTATCAAAATGATTCAACAATTTTCCTACACAGTAAAAACAAATTAAAATTTATAGGATTCTAATCAAGTAAAGAGCATTTTTCTTTAAATAAATTAAAAAAAAAAAAAAACTACTAATTTTAAAATATCTAACAAATTACTATTCATAAATTTGTCCGTTACAAGTTTATAATATATTTATATTTTGTTTACATTTTATGTACATTTATTCCTACATATATATATAAAATTAATGGAAGTTTTATTTTAATGTGATCCCAATTAAACCTTATCATTATTTCTGAGACATTGCATCATCCCTCCCCCACCATGCATTTAAAAGTTTAATGTTTAAGATTTTTTCCAGAAGCAATTATCCGTGAACAAATATTTACTTTGCATATAATATATAATGTAAAAGTCTATTAAAATTTATTATATATCATTAAATGATGTAGTATTAGAATTGTATTATAGTGACAAGCAACTATTTACACTAATCAAGTATTATTATTTTGATCATTATGTTACGTGGTTTAGTGCATAATTCTGGATGTTAAGATTCATGTATCACAGGCCAATAACATAATCATTTCCAGTTGGAACTTCTTACAAACTTCCTGAACAATAAAGCATATCAATTATCTATTTTATTTGATCATGCCCATAGTCAGAAAACTTAATAAATTGTAATTCAAAAAATAACTAAATGGTCAGTTGCTCAAGAGATCATGCGACATTTAAGCACTAGAAGTGATTAGTTAAGTTTAGATTCAGGAGAATTTATCATTCTATTACAGAGCTCAGATGATAAATTATATTAATAATGTGAGTACTTAATAAATTCTGACCGTGAAAATTTTCCCAAAAAATACGTCACTATTTTTCTATGACAAAGTTTCATAATAAAGTAAATCATTAATAAAAATAATAACAATTGAATGAAATGAAAATAATTTGAAGAATAAGGCACGTATCTAACTAAAACTAATAAAATGGGTTATATTAAATTGTCTTAGAGCAATATTAATAATTGACTACTTGAGATGCATTTAGGCTACTAAGAATACATATGTTATATTTCAACATTTGCTATATCTACACAAAAAATTAAGTGAAATTGAAAATTTTTGAATATCAACAATTTGGATTTTCTTAGTTTACATAAAATATTGGATTTCCAACTTATATTTCACTTTGATCTTCACAGATTTTCTTGATCTTAGTGATGAAATTTCTCACTATTGGTCTAGAAGCTACATTATTTGAAGATGAAAATAAGTGTCCTTAAGTTCATGAGATAAATTGCACAAAGATATCATCTCGCATATGGCTGACAAAAAAACATGATTTTGCCTTTTTACGTAATTTCCTTTTATAAATATTCATACATACACATAATGCATATAACATGCACACATTGTAACATATAAATTTACATGTATACACATACCATGTTAAGGTTCTGCTTGACATTCACATGACCTGGTTCATCAAACTCGGATCTTTTTTTCTCAAACAGCCGGTTGATAGCTAATCAGACTATTAATTTAAAATGGTCAGCAAACAGGCATTCAACTATTCTTAACTAGAAAACAAAAGGATAAAAACTATCCAAGCTCTAATCAACCGGCAAAGTTGCAAATAATTTCTTCTTCTTTACTATTTCTCTATAGTTTATTATTTCCACATGCACAAATTATTCATTTTCTACTTATCAAACTTCATAATAATGATAATCAAATGTCTTTATTGTTTGAGAGTTTGTAAGAAGTTGAAGTGACAGAGCCAGATGAAAACTGTGTGTCTGCCACTCTATACTTATTGCACCAAATCACACAGACTATCCTATCTATATATGAAACATTTATATATACACTGTAATTATAAATTGCATAGTAGTTCAGTCTTCATTTGAAAAATGAACTGACAAAAGTTTGTCGGTTGAATTTAATACCCATGAAAACAAACTTTTCTCATTATCACTTGAATTAAAAAAAAAAAAAGTCAAAATAATAAATCAATTTATTTATATTTTCATATACATCTATACGATTGTTACAAATTTTAAAACAACAAATTATAAATGATGACTGTCGATGTTGGAAGATATTACTGCATGAAGTTCTTGGAAGGAGGGCAGGGAGGTAAAAGTTTACCAATCAATTCTGACTGTAATTTTCTATAAAAATTACGTAACCTTAAAAATGGAGATGAGATGGCTCAGTTCAATTTTTTCAAAGTATTTTATTGTAATTTAATGATAGACGCTATGATCTTGCTTTGAATAATGCAAAAAAAAAAAAAAATCAATTTAATCAAACCTGAGCAATCAATGATCATGAGTTTACATGAATAGAATGTGATGACAATTTTTTATTTATTTATTTTTTTGACATTTTTGGCAGATAAGTTTCATTTTAATAAGTTTGTTTAAATAATCCAAGAATAAAAAAAAAATGCAATATTCCTATCATCTGCCAGATCTTATATGAAGCCCGACTACAGATAGTCAAAAAATTGGATAATTTACATTATCAGGAGATAAATTTCCAAACATAAAAGTCTGAAAAAGTCAAATTATTAAAAATGTTTCTGTTGCACACACTGAAATTTTACTCCACAATAACTCTGAGTCGAAGTCCTTTTTTCTGTTTTGTTTTACTCCTTCGTCTTGTAATGCATTAACTGGAATGTACCACACTTCAAGGTTCATTTTGAAATAAAACTAAGAACAGCTTAATGTGTACTTGTTAAATGTATGCTACAAGCATCGCTAAGAGGTCCGAGTCGTCCATGTACATCTACAGCCCTTACAGCAAAATGGTACTTATGACCTTCTACAAACTGAGTTAAAGTACAAGCCATAGGTAATGGTAATGCTTTTACATCTCCTACTTTTTTCCACAAAGCAGTATTTGGAGGTGTATTGCCTTCCTGGTAAGCATATAATTGGTAAGATGCTATTTTTGCATAGGATGGAGATAAATTCATATTCCATGATAAGACAATACCTGTTTAAAAAAATACAAAAAAGATCAATCAATATATTAAAATTGCAATGCTATAGTAAATACAGAAACAGATAATAATAAAAAAGTGCATGATATTATCAGAAACTAAATAGTTTCTGATACTATAATCGATGTGATATACCCACCAGATGGAACCACACAGTAAATACCAATGTCCGTGTATGTGTGTGAATGGGGAAAAAATTGATAAATGAAACAAAAGAAAAGAAAGGGATTGATAAAGAAATTAACAGTGTTCTCATATAATAAATATGATGTAGCTAGAATTGTATGGAAGGGAATGGCAGTAGCAGAGTTAACATATGGTAACGCATTATGTGTTAGTAAAAGGGTATTAGATTACTAAGAAAATCAATGAGAATTAAGAAGACATGCATTAGATGCAGAAGTGTGGACGGCAAAGGAGGAAATTCAAGGAGAAATGGGGATGGTCAAGTTTTTATATGAGAGATGCAAAATGAAAATGTTCGGTAGATTGCAATTTATGAGTAATAAAAGAATAGCCAAACTGGTATTTAATTGTGTTATGAATAAAGGGCAGGAAACATGATGGGTGAGAAAGGTAATGCGATATGCAGAATATTTGGATAAAGACTTTATGTCAGTATACCTATACAAAAGGTGGGATGATTGTGTTAGGAGAATTGTTGAGTGTTAAGGAATGGGATAGACGAATAGATGCATTAATAAGGAACAGAGAGATGGAAAATAAAAAGAGTTTAAATATTTATAGCAGTAAACAAAATATTAGGTGCGAGTTAATTTATGATAATAGCAAGGATAGTAGTTTACTGTTTAAGGCTCAAACGGGATCTTTAGCAACAAGGGAATATACATATAAGTGGGAAAATATGGGTGATTTAGTCTGCAAGTTATATAAGGAAGGCATAGAAAATATTAGGCATTTGTTAATTGAGTGTAAATCCCTGAAAGCAGAAAGGGTACAAATAATGAAGGTGTTGAAGAATAAACATAAACAAAGTGATAGCTTATTGGTTTTTATGCTGGGTTTGGGAAAAGACAAGAGGCATTTAGATATAAAGGCCATAGAGTTGACAAAGATAATGTTGTGGAAATGGGATGGAGAGGAATAGAGAAGAATATGGGAAAATTTAGGGTGAGGAAAAAAGTCAAAGTGGTTAACAGCTCTCTCTGGGCATAGTTGCTGAGAGATTCCCGACTCTGTATAAGGAAAAGTCACAGTGCATCATATATCTGTGAGATGCAAAAAGTAAAATGAAAATGTTTGGAAGATTGTAATTTATGGATAATAAGAGAATAGCCAAAATAGTATTTAATTGGGTTACAAATAACAGGCAGGCAACAACATGGGTGAGAAAAGTAGTACAGTATGTAGAAGATTTGGATAGACTTTCTGTCAGTATTCTTGACCAAAGGAGGAGATGATTGTGTTAGGAGGATTGTTGAGTATTATAGTGGCAAAAATTGGGATAGAAGAATAGATGTATTAATAAAAATAGGGAGATGGAGAGTAAAAAGAGCTTAAATATATATAGAAGTAAACAATATTGGAGGTGAGTTATAACAGCAGCGAAAGTAGTTTACTATTTAAGGTTCGAACAGAATTTCTAGCAATAAGGAAATACATGCATGGATAAATATGGGTGATTTGGTCTGCAGGTTATGTAAGGAATGCATGGAAAATATTAGGCATTTGCTAATAAAATGTAAATGCTTACAAGCAGAAAGGGTAGGAATAATGTTGTGGAAGATAAATATAGACCAAGTGATTATATAGAAACCGGATTATCGATTTTTATGTTGGGGCTGAAAAAAGGGGAATCTAGATACAAAGGTCATGGAGTAGACAAATGGAATAGAATTGGGTAGAAAAGAATATGGGAAAAACTTAGGGTGGGGAAAGGAAAGGGAAGATAAAGTGGGTAACAGGTTTTTCTTGGACATATTGGTAGAGTGATTCCTGATTTCGATAAAGGAGTAGCCATATCACATAACATCTGTAAATTCAATAATAAATACATATGTTTTATTTTCTTATCAATTATTTAACTTCTGGTCATTGTTATGCGCAATGTGGTTCCATTTCGTGGGTAAATCACATACTTCAAGAGCACCATGTGAGAACAATTTAAATTTTTAAAATCTTAACTATTCTTCCTGAAAAAGATAACTAAAATATTTTAATTTCAGTAACAATGATGATGATATTTATAGAAAAATTATTAGTTAGTTTAGTCCTCTGGCTAAAAAAAAAATAAAAGTATAGTATTGAATAACGATAATTCCACATTCCTGGTATAACAACTTTAAAACGATTTTTTTGGATTTAAAAAACTCATACTGAAACAACACACTTCTCTCATTAAATACCATATCTGTAAAGCATTTTAGGATGCTAAAATTCTTAAACAAATATTTAAAAATAATAATATCTTACTTTTAATAAAAAATAATTTCTAACATATTATAAACATAGAAAGATTTGTAAATAAATTTTATTTTATAATGGCAACATTTCTTATTAACAGAATGGTAATGAGGTCCCTTGCCATTTAGCAAATGAAGTTTTTTTTTTATTACTCATGAATGTATACAGTATAGCGAGACAAGTCAGCATATTATTACCATTATATAGAATGGGCCAAAAGTTATTTCACTGTAATATAATTTTTATTAATATTGCTACATTTTATTAATTATTCGTATTTTATTAACACAATCAATTAACCATTTACAAATTGAATTAAAAAGAAATTTATAATAATAATATGATAAAATAGCTAGATACATGAGTAGATAACTTTCTGAAAGTACATGCTGTTTGTAAGTTCATATTTCTAAATCTTACTAATAAACATGTTCTTTCCTGACCAGAGAGAATTTCACTAATCTTTTCAAATAATGAGATAGTATTAATCATTAATGTAGGACTGTCTAGAAAACTTTGAGTATCAGGATACTTTTAGATCAGCTATCAATATTGGCCAAAGATGGGCAGCACCCCTTAAGCATTTTTTTAATCTTGAGAACACCTTTACCTCACAAGATGACCTAGTATATGATAGCATTCCCCCTTCCTCTGAGCTCATTTTCTTTACATCAGAAACAGTGCTGAAATGATAATATTCTTGGAATAAAGATGATGCAAGTAATAATATGGTCAATCAGTTTCAGCATTTATTCAGATTCCCTACTGGATTACAAACTTGCATCCGAACACTACAAAGCCTGCATTAAACAAACAAAAAAAATTTACTTGGAAAATAAAGCAATAAATTTCTATGTGAAACCAAATATAATGCTTTTTTTTACATATTTGAATTTTTAAATTTATATTTTTTATGCTTTGTATCCCCCCCCCTCCCCCTCCATATGATACTCTAAGACACTGTCTATTCCCTTCCTAAAAGTAGAGATGGTCCTTGTGATGCAACAAAAATATCCACACACAGTACAATATAATAAGGTCTTGATTAATCAACTGCTTACAATGTAAAAAAACATGAGAAGTAATGAAAGCTTTTAATAATCCATCTTTTACATGAGATAACATAACAGCAAAAAAATACATACAAAGAATTATAATTTGATGTGCAAATTAATCTTTACATGTTGCAATAATGTATTTTCTATCCAGATTAACATAGGTAATTTTAATCTGAGTTAGAGAAAAATATGTTTGTTATTTCAACAAAAATTAACATACTTTTATTTAATGCAAAAAAAAAACCCCTCATAAAGCAGCTTCACTTTGAAAAGCAAATTCATCATATGTCACATTAAGGAATAAATTTAAATTTTCTTTAATTAATAATCTTTATATCCGTAATTCTGTGTGCAACTAAAGGGCATCGGTTTGTCAACTGGTGCTAGGAATTGGTTACAAAAATGATGATGCAGCAGCAACACTCTTCATAAACAAATTTGATTTTTGTACAGTGATACTTACTTATAATTCTTTCATTTTTGTTATATTTTTATAGAATGACTTTTTGCAAAATGGAAAAAATACCAATACAGAAAAAAAAAAAAAAACTAAGGATCCCAAATTAATAATATTATTTCTAAGTTTTAAAAAGAATACAAAGCATTAGAAATCTGAGGCTATCATATTTCACAAACTTTAAGATTTCTATCTGTCTAATTTTTTCTATGTCTCTTGGAGGCCTTTCTCCTTTCTGCATTAAAGCTTCAAAATGTCAGCATTCATTTAGGAAAGCGGGTGGCACAGATTGCAACATCAATCTAATGTCTTCCTGTACAGGTCACTTCTATACTGCCCTCTATCTCATTATATCTAATTATTCCATTTTTATTTTCACATATTCCCAGTTCTTTTAAAATCAAAATGAGGTATTATCAAAATATTTTTAGATTTCTAATATGATCACACCATTTTTTTTCTTGCTTCCCTATTAACCACATGAAACATATTTAATCCCTTTACTTAATATATCTTTTTCTTCCTTGGTAATTTTATGTTTATCAAAGTGCAAATTTTATCTTCATGATTATTTCCTTTGATTTTACATTTCTTTACATATTTTAATTATGTCTAATTTCTGTATTTTTATTTATAAAATTTCTTTAATCTTAGGTAGTTTTCTAAAAAAAATTTATTCTTCCATAGTTATTTTGTTTGTCAGATTCATTTCAATCTAATAATGTATTTATAAAAGCTTCATCTTATAATATAATTTTTATTAACAAACACCTCCTCTTAAAATCGATATAAAATAATTAATAAATATTAAGGACTTATTGATTTGATTTTTGTGATATTTTATGGTATAATATGTATTTATATATATTTGGTATATATTTTAAAATGTGCTATTTATTTATGTACTGTATATAAATGGGGCATAATACATGTACACATAGTATAATTGATGTACATATATGGTATTAATTTTTATTAGTGATTTATATGTAATCGTGTAAGAGAAAACCAACATTCAGACATGTGCTATTGTTAAACAAATTCACCTTTCTTATTAGTTAGAATGCTTATTTTATTAAAATTAATCAACCTTACAGTTTCGATGAAGACTGCTGGACAGTCGAAACTGTAAGGAAAATAAAGAAGTTTTTTTTTAAGAAAATTTGTTTGCATTGAAGTGTATATGAAAGAAATAATATAAGCAATATATAAATTTATATTTCCTAAAATTTAATACTAAACACATATGAATTGAAATTTTTGAAAAAAATTGTATACTTATTATTAAAAAAATCATAATATATACAGACAATTTATTTTCATGTAATTTTTACCTATTTTAAAAAATGTAATTCTATCAAAAAAGAAACATTATCTAAAACTTAAAAAAATAGGTTGCACATGGCTGTTTTAGTCAAGTGGCTTTAAAATAATATGAATAACTAATTCTTCAGCAGTCTTTCTTGCAAAATATACATGCATGGTTGCAGTACATGTAGCATTTCTTTAATTTCTTTCACTGTAAAGTTATCATTTTTCAAAATTTGAACAAATCTAGCATATGACTTCTAATATTTTAGTTCAAGTTGCTAATGGAGAGAGGGGTTTGAAAACCACAAGCACTGGGAAGTAGATTATATTTATAGTTTCTTTTATGCATTTTCTTTGAAAAAATTTTAAAATGATAATCTTAATTTTTTTTAAGAAATAGATTTCTGATATTTCTAATGACATTTTAAACTTTATTTTACTTGTACTAAGATGGGTTTTTTGGGTGGGAGTGAGGGTGGAGGAGGTAGAATTTAGTGCTATCTAAAGAAAATTGGTTTTTACCTTTGCCAATTCACATATTCATTGTATAATTTTTTTTTTTCAATTTTTTTTTTATTTCGTCACTAATAGATGAAGCCATCTATTGAAAAAAAATTGATATCCATAGTTGAAAATAAATCTTATGATAATATATGTTCAAAACTAGAGAGGGACATGATTGTTACAATTTCTTTTCTTTTTTTTTTAAGTGCAATCATGATAAAAACTAGATAAATATACTTTTTTTAAATTCAGTTACTTAATATTTATTACTAAAATAATGCTTTAATTATTTATTTATTTTCAAACTGAACAAGACGTGTTCCTTAAGTTACTGATAGGACAGGTATTGTAAGGTATTTGCAAATTCTGCTTTATTTGAAAATGCTTTACAACATATTTTTCATATTCTATTTTTATTTCAGAGTTACGTATAATTTGCATACGATGAATAAAAATACCATTTTTTTTAAACAATTATATTCAAAATAATTAGATCTGAATATTTAATCACAACATAATGACATTGTTTGAATAGAATCAATCGCAGAAAGGATTAATAAAAAATATGTTGAAAATTATTTCTTTCCTGTCATATACTTTATTCAATCGAAGTGACATACATATGGAAAATAAAACTGTTAATCTTCAATATAATGCAAACATTCATCTACCGAAGAAGGGTTGTCAAAATGAATCTCTGGTTAATATCAAATACCCTTGGGTAATCAGTAAAATTAAATAATCTATTTAAATACATTTCTATATTATATAATCATATCTATTTATTAGTTATTGAAAAAAAAAAGAAATAATAAATTCATTCTAGAAGATTAAATTATTACCCATAGTGATATGTTGGTTTATACTAATCAGCAGACATAATAATGTCCGCATTTATTTATTTTCCTCATAAAAAGACATACTATTTACTGTCCAAATCCTTTACACTATACAATGTTTATTTTGAATGTATATTAATTTTAATTAATAAATATCTATTTGTTGTTTTTTGTTTTAAGATTTATATTCTTTTTAAAAATAAGAAAATGATTAAGTTCTCGGGAGGTTGGTTTGAGCATCAAATAAGAAAAGAAGCACTTGAGTCCATTATTCTTTCTAAATGATTTATTTAATGTCCATCAATAGTCGGCAAAAATGTAGTTTGTGAGCCACATGCAGCCCCCAAAACTATTCTTAGCAGCTTCCAAGATAATATGAATTATTGATTCCCAATCTCATTTTCTTACATTTTTATATTAATAATCTATAGTAGTATAATATGTACCAGTATCAGAATATTTTATTTGTGAATCCTTTAAAGGTAGGCAAAAAACCCAGATATTTTAAACCTTTAAATTTTAAATGTTACCAATTAAAATAATTGATTGTTATTGTGAATTTTATTGGCGTATTTGGTTGGTAAAAAATGTTTCAACATTTGACAGCTTGAATAGCTCTGCCAAAATTAGTTCCAAAGTGATTACTTTGGCATTTGAATTAATGTTTAAAAATATATGAAAATTAATATATGTAGCTCTTATTACCAAAAAAACTTGCCCATTCTGGGTATATATGATTGCCTTTAGAAAACTTTCTCTAAACCCCTTTGAAATCTAGTAAATATTCTGTAACAAGTACTAGCTTTCTTTGTTAAAAATTTGATTTCACTTTACAACAATTTTGACTATTTTTTTCTTGATATATCAATTACATTTGGCTCATATGACAAATGTTGAAAATTATGACTGCTTGACAATGAACATTTGCTCAAACAGCAAGGTAATTCTAATATATACATATTTACACACGAATATGACCGCCTTTAAATTACAAACAAATAAAGATGCATATTTTATTATAGCAATGTAGAGTTTTACTTTCTATTAGAAAAAATCCAAGAGTCAAAAAAAAATGTTCAAATTTTGTAAAAAGAAATATCAACAATGTTTGAATTATTCTCAAACAGAAATAATTTTAGTAATGATCACCGAGAGTTTAATTTAGAACAATAAAGATTTCACAGGTTCATTTTTTTTTTTTTCTGAAATGTATAGCCAAGGGTACTCACTCACGCAAAAATTATCACTGCTATATAAAACAATTTTCCCTACAGAATCTATTTACTTACCACTATCCACCCTTGAAATTTTCAGGCTTGGTTTTGGAGGTAACCTTTTCAAATTGGGGGCTGAACCGGTCATTGGTGAACCAGAAAATGAAGTATTCTGAAAAACAATTATTATTAAAACTACATACAGTAATTTATAATTTTATATAACAAATATATATATATTTAGAAAAAAAAACAATTCAAATTTCGAGCATCTGTGAACATTTTTGTAAGAAAAGATTTACTTCAGGATAATTTTATAAATTAATCATTTGGTACGGAAATATATATATAAATATTCCTGTATTTTTTTGTTATAATGCACGAGGTAAATGAATATATCCCTTGTAGCTGTTATTTTACCTAATTTATTGTATGGAAGTGAGACATGGATCCCCTAACAATGTGTAACATAAAGGCACTAATTGAATGAACAATATATTTTATAGTGAACTTGAGCATCATTTTGATAAAAAAAGGGCAGCCATTAAAATTATAAAAACTATCTGTTTAAAGCAGAGCAATATTTATTGCTTTCGTTGGGGAAATAATATTAATATCATTTACTTTCTTTATTACTTTTATTAACAAAGGATATTATACTAACACTTGAGAATCTCAGTTCCAAAACATACACAGTAATATTTTAAAAACCCTACTTCAACGTTTAACTATTGAGTAACTGCCAAAAAAATTTCACTAATATAGATTGCCAAAATTTATTAATCTTAACTCTAGACTTCAATACACTGCAACAAATTTAGAATTACATTGCTATATAGTATACCTGGCTACATATAGTTTTGTCCTGCTATTAAATACTTATCTAAATTCCTCATACTGCGTACATTAGTTTCACCATTCACAATTGCATGACAAAATGACAAATTCGCTTCTAATCAAATAATTATTTAATAATAACTACATAAAATTAGATTATAATGTGCAACTAAAATTAAAATTATTAATGAAGAGATGTGAGAATATGATGATGATGATAATACAATCAGTTCGGGGTTGTTGTTTTTTTTTTTTTGGGGGGGGGGGGGGGCGTCAAATGATATGACATTTTAATGTTGAGATTAAAATCAGCCAAATCGAGTGTTTATGTCTGTAATAGTTCATTAACATTTGAAACGAGCACCAAATCAGATGCTGAAAAAGGCTTTTTATGTATATAAAAAAATTTGATATTTATATAGCTATTGTAAGAATTTATTATTTTCTGATTATTATTTTATGGAAGAACAGCATAAAGATATTTATTCTTTTCCAATTTGATAGTTAAGATTAATATCATTTTACTTTTCAAATGTATTTAATTCAGTTAATTTTTTAATAACAATCTAAAATAAGCTTAAAACAAAAATTAATAAACACGAATGCAGTGTGTAAATTAATCATAAAATCCTCAGTTCTCTACTAATATAAATCATTATCTATATATAAAACTATACTTATAAACAAAATATGTTATAAAATTTACTGTACTCTTCCAAGCTAAATAGTATCTCAATATTATGAAAGATGGGGAGATATCTTCTATCCACTAGCAGCAAATTAACCTTCATTTCTTTATCATACAATTAAATATTAATAAAAGGGGAGATAGAGGAATCATTTAATAATTATAAAATTATTAGTTGCCAAGTATCCATATTATTAAAAATATGTTTACACATAAAACTTGCTTTACGACAACATTTTCAGTATGTTGTAACACTAAAGATTTATATATATATATTTTCAACCCTAATTATGTAAGTCAGGAATATGCTGAACTATGATTTGATTCTACTATAATTTATCAGAATTTATTTTAACTTTGAAATGAAAATAAATTCATGTGATAAATAATGAGTTCCAAAATATTATCACGAGTCCTTTAAGTTTATTGCAACTTAAAAAGCATTTTCTTGATATTAAAAATTGTTTTCAAGCATTGGTGATCGAGAGGTCAGCGACGGCTGTTTTTCAAGCAATTGCCCAGGTTAGCAGGTTCGCTTCCCGGCTGATGCTATGACACATAAGGGGGGGGGAATTGTTTTAAAAAAAAATGTATTTGTGTAATAAAGTAATATTTTTTCAATACACACTGTTAAAACTATTATGCATAACTATCTAGTGTAATGGTGGCGAACCTTTTTACGTATGCATGCCAAAAATTTCCAAAAAATATTTATTGAATAATTGGCGTGCCATACACTTATTAAATCAAAATAATATCAATAATAATTCAACAAAATTTCTAAATAAGCTAAATACAAGAGAATGATATTTATTTAGAAGAGCACAAGTTGAATAAAATGTAACAATAAAAAATTAATAATTAAAACAAAATTTTGGAAATAAACATATAAACTCAACATAAATGTTATTTAATGAGATGTTTGCTGTTTTACATTAGATGCCAAATATTTTGTATATGGTTCATATTTTATCATTTTTAATAATGTTCACCTGTAATTCTATTTCTCAAACTGAGTTTAATTAAATTCGTTTCTGAAAACAATGATTGGCATGCATATGTACAGAAATAAATTGATAATATAGCAGTCAATAATTTTTTTAAACAATTAAATGTTTCAGGAATAGCATTCCAGGCAATCAATAGTTCCTCTTCAGCATTCTTTTTACATATGTCCAATAATTAATAATTTTCCATTGTTTCTAACTCATTCCTCAAATCAACAAATTTCTGTTTCCATGAAGAACTGGTTGAATATCGACTGAATGCATTTCCATATCTTTCAAATTAAGCCACTCCAAATTTTCTAACTTGACACTATCCATTGATGTTATGTCTGGGTATGAAATAATTTTTTGTTATTTCTGAAAATTGTCTGAACTGTATAAATCTTAAAGACAATTCATCAATTATCAATTCAAAAGTCTTGCGTCAATTTTACTTGATCTGTTTTCTCATGAGATTCTAAATCAGTCAAGAATTTTTTTAGATCTGGAAAATATTTGAAGATGTGAGAAATAACATCATGGTTGAAAATGTGTAATTTTACCTCAAATGCTTTGATCAAACCAAACATGACAACAATTGTTTTTCATTTTGCAGTTTCACATTTAATTTATTTAGATGTGAACACATATCCATAAAAAAAAAAAACATTAAATTTTGAAAGCCAGTCAGCATCCATTAATTCATTATATTTTTCAATGATTTTCTCATTACGTAAAAAAAAGTCTAATTTCTTTTAAACACTCAATGAATCTTTGAAAAAGTTTTCCTCAATTTCACCATGGACATAGTTGTACGTAAGTAAACCATAGTATACAGAGTTTATCTCACTCAATGTTTAGATAAAGAATTGATTAACTTAGTCATAATGTTCATAACATCATCCAGTGGCTTAAAGCTGAACTTCATGCATAAAACCTGCTGATGTATAATGGACTGAAAATCCAAAATTGAATTTCCAATATGGTTGGTAAATAAAATGAGAAAACTATTTTCTTTTCCAGTCATAAGCACCATCTGTAGTTACTGATACAATTTTGGCAACATCTATGTTGCAAATATCTATTCCTTTTGTTGCTGTTACTAATGAGGTTCAACTGATCAATTCTTCTTTGATATTATTCCCAACACAATAGCAAATAAAAATAGCCAAACGAGCTGATCCATTTATGTTTGTACTTTCATTAAGGCAGAGAGAAATTAAAATGGAAGATTTTATTGTGTTTCCCTGAAGGTATGTGATGATGGTATTCTAATTGTATTTTTATATTGCACTATTTCCATCATCTAATATGTGTATTGAATGTCTTTAGAAAAATTTAATTACAAACTTTGCCTTTGGAAGGATGGCTATTGGTTAGAGCGTTACCTTAAAATTCAATACTCAAGAATCTAATGGTCCAGATTCAAATCCTATGCTAGTACTGTCACTGGTCAGGCCAGCAACACCCGAAGGAGAGAATAATACCTCTCGAAACATTGTGCATATACTAACCTGTTTAATGTGCTATTACTAACAGTTGAATGTATTTGGAATATTTAAATAAAGTTAATTTTTCTAAAGCCATTCAATACTCATATTAGATGATAGAAATAGTCCAATATAAAATACAACTAGAAGATTTTTATATCTCTTTTTGTTGTAAATTATGTTGTTATCCATTTGCAGAATTCTTTCTTTAATTGTATTTATAGCCAATAATAAATCTTTGCTCTGAATAATTTTTGCTTTGTTCTCAAAATCTTCAAAAAAAAACTTGGTCCCATGTTTGGCAATTACATTTGAAATAAAAAAAAAACTAGCAGCAGTTATATTTGTATGACTTTCGATAAATTTTATTATAGATGTTGATTGAATATTTATATTTTTAAATGCTTGGGCAAAATATTCTTTTTGTTCAACTTTACTTTTTTCACAGAGCGATTTATGATTGGTCTCATAATGCCGCTTTACCGTCGATGTTCTCAATACAACTGTTCCAAATATAAAATCTATATTACCCTAGTGCCTTTGTTAATCATTCTATACTCATCGGTCCACCAATTTTGAAATTCTCTACTGCTCGATAATTTTTGTTTTTTATTTTCACGCAGTCATATTAATATAATGATAACAAATTTATTTAAAAGTAAATTTAAATGAGCTTTAATAATTTTATAAATATAAGATTTATCATTTCACTTTTACAGCAAAACTTCAAGCAAAAAAAAACGCATTTCGTTCCTTTGTTCGCGATTCTGATTCCTTTAAAAAAATAAATGGGATCAACACAATTAAGTGAAAAAAGATTAGGACAGAAAACTATTTGATTATTTTTATTTCAGATTTAAAAAAACTTATTTCAAAGAGTTATAAAATATTTTACGGCGTTTACTTTCTAGTTTTATTGGAATCATTTGACAGGTTTGTAGAAAATGATACTACAGTATACCGGTATCACTTTATTTGACTTAAAATATCACTTTATTGCTTCTAATCAGAGTTCAATTGTAAATTGAATTCTAATATAATATTATTTTACCTTTAGTTTACAGAAAATTTTTATTAGTACAGATTTTAGCAACAAAAAAAAATATTGAAGAAAGTTATGATATATAAATAGTTCGTGTGCCAGTAAAAAATTCAAATGTGCCATAGGTTCGCCATCACTGGTCTAGAGCAATTACATCTAATATCACATGGTTATAGATTCAAACTTTTATTAACTATCTGTTCTTTTAACATTAACAATAATAAAAGATCACTTATCTTAAGCAAGTTAATTATTTTTCTAAGAATAAATAATTAATTCACAAACGAATTTAGTCTGTTAAGTATTAATGTGCAAAATTCCCCATTAAAAAGTACTTGCTTGCATAAACAAGTAAATTTTCATCATTGTGAATAATAACATAACACTTTTAGAACAGTATTATTATTGTTTTATTATTAAAAATTAATTAATATCATGTTTTATTATTAAAAATTAATTAATCTCACCTGTGAAGTAGTTGGTGGTTGCTGTGCCCTAACTTGCTGCGATGAACCTATTTGAGGAATAAGAGGGGGTGGTTTTGGTGCCCCTAATAGTGCCCTATTTTGTTGAATTGGCTGAGAGGCAAGTACTGGAGGCCTATATTGTGCTGATGTGGATGGCGAAGAAACCCTTACTCCTGGCTGTCCAATTGGTGGTGCTACTTGTCTTGGCTGAACATTTTGAGTAACTAAATAAGTTGGCCGCTGAGCAATCATTGGAGGTGCTCGAACAAAAATAGCAGTTGGTTGTCCAGGCCTTACATTTGAAGGAGGAACCGAAGGTCCAACAACTCTTACCTGTTGCTGATTAGGAATAAGAGGTGGAGGACCAGCACGAACCATTCCTGTTGATGTTGGAGCTTGGGTAACTGCTTGAGGAGCTCGTCCAGTAACTACAACTGGTGTCCTTTGGTTACTAGTGGAAGGTCTTTCATCTTCATCGTTTGTTAAATCAATGACTTGCTTTTGAGAGTTATCAGTGGTATTTTGGGTAACCTGAGAAATGATATTGCTAGGTGACCGTGATGCAATATTGGACACTATTTGTTGAGGTACTACTGATTGATTCCCTGGCATATTGGTGACCATAGTCATCGGCTGACCAGCTGATACAGCATTAGTGGGTGCATTAGTTGTGGGAGTATTTGCCATGTTGACCATAACGTACTGATTGGACGGATTTGATGTAGTCACTAAAGGTACAGAAAGAGCCGGAGTAGTGCCAGTGGCTGGAAGAATGTTCGGCATGGCCTGAAAATTCAATTTAAAAGAATTAAATGTAAAACTTTTAAAATATATATTAAAAATGTGTTACGATTTATATTGCTGCCCTACAAAAATATTTATAATTATAAAATGATAGCGTATAAGCAATAATAAAACAGCATAGCTCAGTAAAAAATAATGATGAGATATTCTAATGCGAATCAAAATGATAACTACAAATAATTTTATTTAATAAACAGGCACTTTTTTATGGCTTATTAGTTAAGTCTAATTTCCATTCAATGAATATCAATCATTAAATATGCCATTAAATATATAAATATTCTGTAACAGCAACGAAAAAGTAAAAAAAAATAAATGAAGTAATCCTACTAAAATACATTTGTGTAGTTTCATTAAAGCATTTGAGGTCTTTTTGATTGCCTTTTTGATTTTTATGGCCTCAAATGCTTTAATGAAATGACACAACATGTTTCTTAGTCACAGATTTTTATTTTTTAATGGGATATTTACAAAAAAGCATTATTTAAAAAAAAAAAAAATTTTATTTTTTACTTTTTATTTATAAATAAAACATATCATTTCAATTTAAATAAAATAATTTTCTTTGTCTGTGTCTTTAGTTTTTTTATTCACTCCACAACAGTGCCAACTCTCGATAAATTTAATAGTTTTTTTTTTTTTCATTTTGATTTTGGAAATGAAATATATATATAATTCTCTAATCTTTTTTTACACTACTATTTTTTTCACAAAATATTTATGAAATATTAATTATTTTGGAAGAATAATTCAGATTTTAGTAGAAAGTATTTTCTTAAATAAATAAATACTAAGAAAATTTTACTGTACAAACATAATATTTCTGTTGGCTCAGTTGTTAAACATTTTTCCTGGGAAAAGTAAGAATGTAAGTTACGAGTTCTAAACGAAAACAGATTTCTTATCGTTAAAAATTCAAAAATGTGGAAATCCCGACAGAAACAAAGATAGAGCAAATTACTATAAAAGCATTTAAAATGAAAATAAATAACACAATAAATATTCACACAGCATAAGATAAATATCTGAGGACTATATTGACATATTTATTAATAATTATTAATGCTATATTCTCATGTGGATGGTATATTAATGTCATACCAATGTTTGTAAGGATAAGATTATAAATATCAAAAGCTTAAAGAAAAGATGATATCAATCTAATTTTATTTTTGCTAAACAGATTCCTAGTCTCAGGGGAAATGGTTTGCTCTCCTTAATCATACATACAATAAGCCTGTGTTAATTTTATATTTACAATTATTAACTTCTACTCAATTATTTAAAAAAAAGATTAGATTCTATTTACATTATTCTTTAATTGATACTTAGTTTAATAATTATTAATACCCTATTTTCATCTGGCTATATCAATTACATTCTGAATTTTCAACCATTTTGCCAAGGGTAAGCTCATAAACATCAAAAGCTTAAATAATAGATGGATTGATTCTATTATTGATCCTTGCTAAGAATACACAATCCTACTTATTCATAGTCTGAGGAAGAACAGTTAGTTTCGCTTAAATATATATATTTGCACTTCGTAACCACTGGAGGTCAACATTTATGTGAGTTGGATTTATATAAGTAAGATATTGCAAGTATTTCAAGTTAAAAATAATAATGGTTTTAAAAATAATCAGATCTTTAAAAAACAGCAAATTTTTCAGAATGACTGAATTAATGTCTGTTCAATTTTTTACTATATTACGGTTAAGATTATAGTATTCTCATGAAATATTACTTTCTTTAAAAAAAGTTATTAAACACTTTGGTCTTTAAAGTTTAGGAAAGAGTATTATATTAATTCACGATTAAAATATATCAAAATATTTTGTTTTTTGCAAAAACATTTACGAATTCAATTTTACCAATGATCTAAACTGTCCCATATTTTAAACTTAGACACAAAATAAATATTAGGATACCAAAGATTATTTGTATCTAAACCAAGCAGTTGCTATTGGTATGTATGCATAATTGTAGTTCAAAACACAAATATTTCTAAAGTAGTAAACTTTTATTACTTTTCCAAAGTTACGTAATAGGATCTTGTATTAAGTTTTTATGACTGTCGGTCTTCATTATTTTAGCTTGAATTGCAATTTACTTCAGTAACATTTCTGATTTAATTTCAAATCATTATTTATCTAATCTAGGCAAATTTCTTTAACTTTACATAAGTCAATTATGCTTCTTCCTATCTCCATAAGACCTGTAAAACTTTGATCTTGAAAAAGGATTAAATAGTCAAAAATTCTGTTATATATTACTTTAAAATAATTTATATAGAGATAAATAAATTTATTTAATCATCATAATTAACTCAGTTTTTATTTATTTTTTAAAGAGAGTAATGAATCGCCTGAACAATCCAACAAAAATGATAATTTAGATACATTCACTTTTATCTATTTTGTATTTCTCTGAACATATTCCTCTCACCCAGAAAGGAAGTTATTACGTTCTTCCTTTCGCCTTATATCTTTCTATATGCATTGATAAAATTATTAAAAAATTAATCATTGTAACAATGCTTGCTTTATTTAACTTAATCAAACTGGTAGTTTTGACTGGCCAGCAGTCTTCATGTATTTATATATATATTAACTCTGAAGAAGACTGCTGGTCAGTCAAAACTGTCAGAGTGATTAAATTAAATAAAACAAGCATTGTTATAGTGATAAAGAAAGCTGAAATTGTTTAATTTAGAAGTAAGTTATTCTGGTTAGAAAGAATCTTACCTAGGTGTTAAATTATTAAAAGGTAATTATTTTGCTTTACTTGAATGAAAGCTTTTTAAACAATAATTAAAAAAACATTACTTCTTTGAATTTTGCACAATATTTTTTATTAAATGTATTGACAAACCATTTAAATAGGAGCATGTGCATAAAAACATTGTTTCATTGTATTAAACTGTATCTGACAAATAGACAAAAAGCTGTAGTAATATAAATATGTATTTAACAGCATTTCTGACAGCAATTAAACAAAGAATTTGTAATGTTTAATTAATACATCTTTCTTTAATGATAATAAATTTATTTATATGAGTAAGAACGATGTAAAAAGCTCATTAAAATTTATAATATTGAGACTAGAATAAATGGTATTAAGATTGGCGAACAATGGCAAACTACTAATGGCAATAATCAAATGTTATGGAGCTTGGTCACAATATCCGACTGTTCAGTGAATTTTCAGCCACCTCAAACGGAAAATTTGATGTGCATTTGTAAGTAACAGGACAATTTATTAATGGACCAATTTTTTTGTATTAATTATGATAATGTAATTAAGTAGATTAAACATTTCAACAAAGTTTTGTGTAATAATACTTGAATGACTTTATCACTTGGCAGTCCATAAGAAGTGTGTATGTGGAAATAAAACGGTTAAGTTGTGATCCATGGACCTCGAGCTCCAGAATTATTATTCTTTCAGCACATCAAACTATGCAGAATTTCAAATAAACAATCAACTTTAAGATATTCCTAAATTAAAAACTCACTATATCAATTTTAAGCCAATAAACATCACATGACCACCATCTCTTATGCCTGTGTATAACTGTTGTTAAAACAGGCAAAATTCACTATATGTATGCCACACACAGCAAGCTAAATCCCATCTAGTGCCCACTCATCCAATATCCCCAGACTAGTTTCTGGCTTGTGGCCTTCGTCAGTGAGGCTCCTCACTGACGAAGGCCACAAACCAGAAACTAGTCTGGGGATATTGGATGAGTGGGCACTAGATGGGATTTTATGCACAAGCCTTCTGGCATCCATTGATTACTCTAGCTTGCTGTGTGTGGCATATGTATAGTGAATTTTTCCTGTTATATCAATTTTATTATATATTTCTAAATTACTAATTAGTTAATAAATTTTTTATTTTCTATCAACTAAAACAATAGAAGCATTCTTAAGATTACATGGTACAACTTTGTAGGCCCATATACAGTAGGGCCGCTGTATTCCCTGCATCACAATCAACTAATTCACCTAACCAAGATTCAAAATATATATACATATAATAATAAAAAAAAAATGTAAATTCTTAAAGCACAAAATTTTTGGATGCTGTATCTTTTGTATTTACAATCAATTTTCATCATACTTAAAAAGTCTATACACACACATATAATCTTACACACAAAACAGTTAGATCTCAACATGCTATCATAGTGCTAATTTTCTCATACCAATGCTAAGTGTTGTTAGAGTAACATATTCAGTTTTATATAAAAGATTATACATTACCAGTGCTATTTATTAAATATCCATTAGTTTATTTACAGGCTGATAAAAGTTAAATATAATATACCTAATTTTAATATCATAATAATTATATACATATATTTAAACGTTTTTTCCCTCTCTTTTGTTTTTAAATTTATAAGTTCTTATAAGTTTCAATTTCCATTTTTTAAAATTCTTTTAACTGAATCAAAATAGGCTAAGATTATATGTTATCAACACTATTTATTTAATAGCAATAATTCATTTTTAGGCTTACCAAATATATATGACGAGTCAAAAATTATCTTAAAACTTCAGTTGGCTACTCTATCTTACCAGCAAGAAATACATGTGATTTGCATGAAAAAAGAGCAGCCTGCAGCGATTTGTGTTTTTGTGATCTGATGATATGTCATGCTGATATTTATCAAAGAATTTGTGCAATGGATGGAAAAAATGCTTTGTTGTGAAGACGTGTGTATGAATGGATAGAAAAGTTCAAGAAAGATCACACAAATGTCAGTCATGAAGAAGGGACAGGATCTCCAATTTGAGATTTCAGAACATCCTCTCTAGTCCTGATCTTACCCCCAGTGGACTATTACCAGTTTGGTCCCCTAAAGATAACAATGCATTCATGGCTTGCAGCATAGCCTAAAACATTTTTTAATGAGGAAATATGAAAACTTGTTGATAAACAAAGTGTATTGATAGATGAACAAAGCGTATTGACGAGCAGGAATATCGAAATGTATTTGTCTTTTCTGAAAGTGAATTAAAATGAATTCTACAGCAAGAATGCAGATATTTTTTGATTTCCCTCATACAATACACACCTGGGTCTCTTTTTATGTGGTTATATACGTTCCACAGAAAACCTGCATAAAAAACATCGCACAAAAATACTTAACTTACCTTGAAAAATTTGGGACATGTTCCGTAATTTTCAAAAATCGCATAAAACCAAAACAAGATAAATTTCTTTAAAATTAGCATAAAAAAAAAATAAGGAAATAAAGTATGACTTAAAAAATTTCAAATATTTGGGGAAAAATGATACAAGACAAGGTTTTTTTTTTTTTTTATTAAATTTTATTCAAAACAATATATTATGTGTAATTTATTTTACGTTTTTTCATACATATTTTAATCATTATTGTTTGACAATATGCAGGATCGTTTGTGAACTGGTGAGAAATCAGATTCGTCACAAATAACAGAATTAGCGCCAACTTCAGTCTCATGCTGTGTTAATGGTTTTCTGGTGACAATGTAATTGATGATTAAACTTTGAGATGATGACTTTACTAATTGTTTATGAAGCTTGTGATATCCAGACATACAATTATTTAGTTCTCATTGGAATTTAAGAGCTCGTTCATAATTCGTGTCATTAACAAGAAAATGATTTTCCAATTGATTAGAAAGTTGAAGATCTCGAATCATTTTTGCTGTGAAAGGAATATGTTACACTTCTGTTTCATTATCTTTTTCTAATTTTACTACAGCATCTAAACTTATTGTAATAATATCAGTCATTTAAGACCTTATCCTCAAGCAATTCATTGATATCATTCTGGCTAAAGGAATCAAAACCTTCTCCACCAATATCATGTGCCAAAGTAATTATTTCATCTGATAATGCCGATGTTTGAATAGCTGCACTGTTTTCAAGACATGTAGGCCAAACTTTTTTCCAACAGGCATTTAAAATATGTGGTTTTATTTGGGTAACAGCAAATGCAACTTGATTTATACAGTCTAAGATTGTAAATTTTTTCCAAGCATCAGTTACCGCTATTGACTCATTTTCTAGTTTATCCAATATAAATTGAAAAGTGCGTTTAACGTAATATTGTTTAAAAGTTGCAATTATGCCTTGATCTAATGGCTGAATAATGCTTGTTGCATTAGATGGAAAAAACATAACCTTTACATTTGGATGTTCTAAATGTGGATGACCTGGTGTGTTATTAACAAGTAATAAAATTTTGAAATCCAGACCCTTTTGCTTCATATATATTTCCACTTCTGGTAAAAAGCAATTATTAAACCAGTCAGTAAATATTGCACTTGTCACCCAAGCCTTTGTATTAGCCATCCAGTGTACTTGCAGTTGTTTTTTATTTTTACCTTTTAAAGCACGTGGTGTTAAAGATCGATTTACCATGAGAGGTTTCAGCATCCGATCTCCTGATGCATTGCTACAAAGTAACAATGTTATTCGATCTTTGTTTGCTTGAAACCCACTGGCTTTTTTCTCAGACTTTGCGATATAAGTTCGACTAGGCATTTTTTTCCAAAACAGTCCTGTTTCATCAGCATTAAATACTTGGTGTGGACAATATCCGCCATCTTCAATAACTTTTGCTAATTCTTCAGGAAAATTTTTGGCACCTTTTTCATCTGCCAATGCAACCTCGCCCGTAATCTTCACATTATGTAGTGCATTCCTTTTTAAAAACCCGGTTAACCATCCTTTGCTAGCCGAAAATTCCCTATTAGTCTGAGAAGTGGAAGTAGATGGTTTGGATTTGCTTATTTGTTTATAAAACTGAAGAGCTTTTTGTTGAATTAAATAACCGTTTAAAGGAATTCTTCTTTGAGATAATTCTTCAAGCCAGATTATGAGCGCTCGTTCTGTTTTTTCTAATAAATCATCTCTTGAATATCGTGTTAATTTGGCAGTTAATTTTGTGCCCAAAATGACAGATTTTCTTATTGCATCTTCATTTTTTTTAATTGTTCTTATAGTGGATTCGCCTAAACTAAAATGTTTTCCAATCGCTGTTGATCCTTCTCCTCTCGCAAAGCGATCTAAAATTGAAATTTTCGTTTCCAAAGAAATTCCTTTTCTTGAGTGTTTTTTCCTTTCCATTGGGGTAAACTAAAAGTTTAAAATAAAAATAAGAACTTAAGACTTATGATAATAAAGACACCTACTCACCAGTGTTGGGCAAAATTTAATTAAAACTAGCAATTAATTAAATTCTTATTTTTAATTATCTTTAATTTTTTAATTTTCAATTCCGTTTAAAGATCAAATTTCATTAATTGTTTCACATCACATTAATTTCAGATTACATTAATTTTTAAATTGTTAATTACAATTAAAAATCAGATTTTAATTTTTAATTGTCATATTTAATTGTGCCCAACGCTTGTGGACACTAAATGATTAATTGATTACTCTTTAAAAAGCAAAAATAGAATGTGGTTTAAAATGCAAAAACAACAACATGCATAGTACAGCCATCTATAGTGTTTGAACAGATTTACATTATAATCTTGTAGTTTAATGTGTATATATAAAATGAAGAAATCCCGATTTAGAAGTGAATTATGAATTTTTTATCGCATAAAAGGAAATCGCATAAAAAGATATTAAGAAGAAACATGAATCACATAACTTCAAAATTGCATTAAAAAAATCTGCATAATAAAAGACCCAGGTGTACATAATTTTAATATATTTAAAAAAAAGTATTTTCCCCATCTTTTTAAAAGTTATTGTAGTTTTTAAGTTCCTTTTTTTAAAATTCTTTTTATTGGATCAAAGTATAGCAATACAAAGCATTCGAGTGGCAATGTTTTGAATGTCAATTACAAACTTTTAACATATTTTATTGAAAAAAACATTGCATTACAAATGTTTTAAAAATTCAGAAAAAAATAACAAAACAGATTTGTAAAGAAATAAGTATTATCTATTATATTTCTATTACTTTTTTTCATTTAAACTAAATATAATATAGATGCTTGTACTATGGTATTCATAGCTCTTAAACAATTATATATTTCAGCGACTCATAAGTTATTACATTACATATTAAAATGTTAATTTATATGTAAAGTTCTTTATAAAGTCAACTGTATATAGTTGCCTTATATATTAATATAAGGCTGTTAAAAATAACATTACCTTAAATTTACCACTAATTTGGATATTCAAATACTTTTCAAATTGCAGAAAGAGATGACGCTTAAATATAAATAAGATTGCTGTTGATAATAACTGACTGTTTTGGGGGTATCTAATATGGGTCAAGCCTAAAACAAATGCTATGCTAAGATTGTTCTTGTTTTTTATTAATATAGTAATGTTTAAAAAATAGATTACAATATTTTTTTTTACTTAGATATATTATTAAACAAATAGCATTCGCTATTATCCACAGAATCACATTATTGACAGAAAACTTTTGGAATAAAATATTGTGTATGTGGTAGTCCCAACGCATATCTAAAAAATTCCAATAGTTGTAAAGTTAACACACCAACATACATTTTAAAACTTCTCCAAATAGGACGTGCATCCATTCCATTTTTGAAATGAACTTCATCAAAATATTTTTGTACAAACTAAATAAAATGGTTAGGTGAGTAAATCATTAAAAGTAGTTTATCTCATTTGACTTGTTTTATCATTACACAAAAGATGATAAAAAGAATTTCATTGTCATTATTTAAGAGTACCATATAATTGGATTAAAAAACTATTCAGAGAATAATTAAATCTGAAAACATTACTATGATAATTAAAAAGTCAACCACCCAAACAATCATTTAAATAAACTTGCAATTAATATCCTCTTTCTTGTATCAATGATAATATATTTGTATTTGTTAAGATTATTAGAAATTGAGGATTAAGATATTTTTTGGGTCCATATATTATTTTCAACACATCACGGCGAAAAAAAGTTTAAAACAATCGTAATCACAAAATGACTCCATTAATTTGTTTTTTTTTTTTTTGCAGTTTATCCATATTTAAGTTTTCTTAACATTTGTTGCCTTTAAATCCCGCTATAGTGCTTACCAAACTTCAAGTACATTTTGTAGTTCTGGAAAACAGAGAGTGAGAATAGTTTTTCTTTTAAGTTATTGATAAAATAATCACTGTTCAAGAATCAATCAAATTTTTTTTTTTAGTGAACCCAGAAGCAAAATTATTCATATTCACAACCTGCTCCTTAAAAGAATTATATGTCTTAGTAACACGTGAAGCTTGAAAATCCAAAATGCCAATTATGAGCTGTTGAAATTTAACAAGAATACTTGCCATTTCTAAAAAACAAACATCAAATTTTATACCAATATATTGGACCTAGTTTTCAAAAACGAATTATCATTTTAACTTTTAAAAAGTCATCTATGATATATCCAACTATCTGCTCCAGTAAATGTAATAATAAGCTTCTTTTACCTTCTGTCTGCTAATTATAATAAAATCCATAAGACTGCAAACGTTTTGAACAGAAATGCATTCAAGTTTCTTTATAGTTACTTTTCTATTTAAATAAAGTATTCATTATAATCAATACACGTGTTGAGAAAAAAATTCACTACCAAACTATTCAAGTTCACACAGTCAATATCATTATTTCAATAACTTGTCCAAAAATTCTAAATCCAATATCATTGATAAAATAGTCAGATATTATTGTGTAAGCTTATAACTTTATATAAGGATGATTACTATAAAAAAAAAATCATATGTCCAAGGAGACGTAATACAATAATTATCGTTTATTAATGAACTATTCATTAAAAAGACAAATCCTATATACCAACCTGATATTATTTCCTAAGCCTTTCAATTGTAACTTCCAGATATTCATAACTATTCACTTATACATACTTATTACTAATCAAATTCCTACACTTAACAATAAGTAACCATAAAATGAATTCTTATAAATACTTCAATACAATATACAGTCCCCATTTACATCAAATATATGAGTAGAATTTTATTTTGTATTAAACTGCAATCTGAATAAACTTATGATACACAAATAAACATTATTAATGACTAGCAATAACTGTCTTAAGACTTGAAGGATAATTCAGTTTTTTTTTAAAAATAAATAAATATTCATTAATAATTACTTAAATTTAAAAGAAAGAAAAATTTTCTATTTAAGAATTTGAAAAATCATGTCGAAAGTAAGATTAAAATATTGTTTAAAACAAGACCTTATTCAGTTTTCATTAATCCCATCACCTTGCTTTTTTTTTTTTATCAAATTACTGGACTGTGCAATAAATTTTATTTGGCTCCATTATTGTGTGTGTGTGTGTGTGTGGGGGGGAGAGAGGGAGGGGGGTGAGAGAGGGGGGGGGGGGGGGGGGGGGGGGGGGGGGGGGGGGGGGGGGGGGGGGGGGGGGGGGGGGGGGGGGGGGGGGGGGGGGGGGGGGGGGGGGGGGGGGGGGGGGGGGGGGGGGGGGGGGGGGGGGGGGGGGGGGGAGAGAGAGAGAGAGACTATAATGAAGAATCTCAAAACAGCTCTTTCTTCTGCCAGATTGCAGCTCAAAAAGCAGACAATTAACATTAATTGCCCTTGAATCAAAAGGTATTTAAAGAGCCTTTGTATGTATAGATTGATGGTGGGGGAATATAGAGTAGAATATGAAATAACACAATTCAAAGGTTAATATGCTAAATATAGAATACAAATTTTAAAACAATAAAAATCAAATCTTTTTGATAAGTTACTGCAAAATTATTGGCATTTATTTGATATGCTGAAATTAAAACGAATATAATAAGCTACAGATTCATTAATTAAAGAAATTTACTATTGTACTGTAATTGGTCAAGTTTTAAGGTTTTGAATGTTGGCTAAGTAAAAGTTTATTTAGTTTAAAGCACACTCGGTTACAGTTAACAAACTAAACCAAATAAATCTTTACTTGGTCGATGTTCATAATGTTGAAGCTTTACTAATAATTGTATTATTTTAAATACAATCAAAAAAAAAAAAAACCACTCTTAACAAAAATAAAATCTCTTAAATAATTTTTTCTAAGAAATTTTTACACTTACTTATTAAAAAGTTACTCTTAATATAACATTTTAATATCAATAACAACATCATAAGACTTCTCATATGTTTACTCATAAATGTTTTTTTGTTATTAAAATAAGTGCACGAAAGACAAATTGACAAAACATGCTTAATAAATAAATTATGTTTTTAAATCATAGCAATAGTGTAATCAACCAACTTAAATTAAAATTTTCATTACTTTTTAACTAATTTTTTTTTTTTTAATGCCAACTAATAAGGTTTTAAAATGTTTTTATCAAAACGATTATTTTCATCCTATTCTTAAAGCCATCTATTGTAAACTTGAGTAATCAAGGAAAACCAATACTGTACGAACCAGTGTGCATTTTCAAGCTTAAAGAAGAAGATTCTAGTATAGCAAAAAGTAATTGCTTTCGATAACACTTTAAAAGACTATTTGTTTGTACAAAAAAAAAAAAAAAAAGTTACTATATAATATATAATTAAAATTTTAATTTCAATTATTATGGCATTCTTATGATTTAAAAACATACAACTTATTTTTCGCATATATTTTGCCAATAATTAGGATAACTATCTGCTGAATTCTATTTCAATAGTAAATGAAAACCCTATTCCAGATAAAGTATAATATATATGCACACACATTTAAAAACAAATAAATGCAGCATTTTATAATTCTTAAACAAGACTGCGATTACTAACATTATATATTCAAACAATTCATACCAATAAAGCCGAAAAATGTAAACAATTGCTATCTCATGAAAATAAATCAATCCTGTCAAACAGTCCAAAATTGTATATTTCACTAATATTGTTGATATGTGGTCTTCTTTAAGTATTAGATCATACATAGTGCATGTGCAAATATGTAATTTTAGAATTGATGCATCAAATATTGTACAGTATTTAAATCTTTAACGTAAAATTAAAGTACTACATCTGGATTAAGAAAATATTAATAGCTTCAGATCTTAAAAATGATTATTAGTGATTAATATGAAGCAGTATATAATTAGTTATATTATTGATGTATATGCATATTATTAAAGTGACCAACTATGAACTAATGCAGTATTTTGCTAAAGTTCCAATAAAAATTATTTTTATTATTCCTATAAAAATTATGTTCCACTATAAATGGATTAACTATCAATCTTTCCTAGTCCAAATTATTCGCTACTAATGGTGACTTTCTATATTAATGAAAAATGCAAATATTAGAAATCTACTGTATTTTTTTTTTAAAAAAAATATGCGACAATACATTTTCACCCATCCTTTTCATACTAAATATACATGTAAAAGCAATATAATCATTTATTTTATTGTTAATTGGTTTTCATTTAAAAAAAACATTCTACCTACTTAAAAAGTTTTTGTTTAATATAATATATATCTACCTGTACTGGAGCTGTAGTTACAAATCTAGATGGTGCTGAAGATACAATTTGATAAACTATTGGTTTGTTGGTGGGACCTGGAACAATGGGTCGACTATTTTGACCTGGTGTAGATGTCATCAAAATTGGCTGAGATGAAGCAGGCGGAGCACTGAGAAGTGAAGAAAGTTGAGTTGTTTGGTTATTCACTGGCACAACTTGGTTAGAACCTTGATTTGTTGACAAAGCAGCCATTCTTGGAGGAACATTAGATGTAACAGTTGCACTTTGAGATCCAGGTAAAACTCCGGAAGGCTGTTGGGGATTGTTTAATATCTAAAAACATACATTCAAATGTAATTTAATATATTAAAATGCCAGAACTTATAATATATGAATCAGAGCATTTAAGTGCCCTCTACTAACCCTACCATGAATGATTGTACAAATGCAAAAGTGATATTTATTTTATTAGAAAGTGATAGATGAAATTCACAGTCATTTAAAAAAGTGTCATATTTTACATAATTAAAAAGCGCATACAAAAGTATAGTCTGTTTACATCGAAACAATTCTATTTCATATAAACCTCACCAAATGAATTAAATCATGCAATGTGTATAGCATAATCAATTACATAATACACAAGAAGTTTTTAAATAAAGTGAATATGATTGTCTTCTTTTTACATTCATATAAAAAATTCATGGTAAAGTTTATAAAAAATGGAACCGATTATAATTCCCACCTGACCAATTCCTACTTATAAGTATGCTTATTGTCTATAATAAAAAAAGCATGGTATTCTTAACTGTTTCTCACTTTCAAATAAAGCAAATAAATATATTTTATATAAAATAAAAATTCCAGACCATTCTGATTTTACCTTGTGAGCTTCAAGAATCTGGCATAGCTAATAAATAGAGTTCATTGGCAGTCTTGAACTAGTTTTCTTTTTTTTTTCTAACGATTTTGTCAAATAACTAAACCTGCATTAGTAATTCATGCATATATTTGTTATATCCCTAATATAGAAACTTGGCATGACAAATAAATAGTTCATTGACATTCTTGACCTACCGATCTTTTTTGATTAATGTTTTTTTACCATAACTGAACATGTACTAGTAATTCAATTATATATTTTTTCTATTCCTAATATAAGAATCTGGAATAGCTAATAAATATAGTTCATCGGCATTCTTGAACTAGCGGCCTTTTTCAACTATTGACTTTCCCAGATAACTGAATATGCAATAATAATTCAGCCATATGCCTCTTATATATCTAATATAATCTCTTGTGTTTTTAAATCATCAATAAGATGCAGAAAATATAAATAAACATTAAATAACTGACTACTTTTAATGTTTACAATTTGGCAAATTTAATTACAAATAGATTTTCTGTATTAAATGTATTTTTTAATAACAATATAAAATCAACACAAAATTTTTATACTGTAGGAATCATAAATATAAATATTTGCCAATTAATTTTGTTTCCCCTTTGCTTTATAATCTAAAATGCAGATCAGTTTTGTTTAGTATTTTTTCTCCCAACTACTTAATTCTATAAAATACTGAAGAGTTAATAATTAGATCTAATCTTTTTTTAAAAGACTGGCTATATTGTCTTTTTTAAAAATAAAATAAAAAATATTAGCATTAAAATTAATTTAGTTGCAATTTTCTAGAAGGAGGAGAAGCGATTCAAACTCATGAATTAAATTGAGCCTTTGGACTAAAATAATAATAATAAAACCTTGTGCTCATATCAACTAAACTTATCAATTTACAGTTCTTTACTAAATCATTGTTTCTTAAATTTTATTTTCAAATGTCTATATAATTTATTTAGAGTTCTACATTAGTATTAATTTGTGTGTGTGTGTTTGAAATGTAAAAATAAAAGTTACTTAAATTAAATTACATCTCATGTTTAAAGAAAGAGAGTCTAATAATTATCATTCAAATTTGAAGAAGCCCTCCTCTTTAAATTTTCTTGTGTGAAAGAAGTTGCCAAAGTGTAAAGAGTCTCATTCATAGTATTTTATTTCTACATTCTCTGAATAAAATTACTGATGTCATTTAAACTTTACAATCATAAGAATCAAATATTTGCCAAAACTTTCACCTAGATAAATGTTTTACAATTCCTAAATTTAGATTTATTTTACATTA
This sequence comes from Epiperipatus broadwayi, assembly GCA_028023455.1. Lineage (NCBI taxonomy): Eukaryota > Metazoa > Onychophora > Udeonychophora > Euonychophora > Peripatidae > Epiperipatus > Epiperipatus broadwayi. Next base: position 461,246 of record JAQFVV010000045.1, read on the forward strand.
AGCAGACCAAAGATAAAAATATCAGTGTCCACCTGTGTTCTGCTTCATCTCATTTTAAAATAAAATGCCATAAATTTATTTATTTATTTATAACTATATATTCAGCAAAACTCAGTTAATTTTCATTCTATTTTCTAAAAAATTATGTATATGAAGTTCTCTGCCCAGAAGAGATGAATGACTGGGCAATTAGAGTACTCTCTAACTTTTATAGCATCTCAGTTTTAGGGCTATATCATAAATTTGATTGAGCCCGTTACATCATTAAGATGCAAATATTTCTACATCAAAAATATATGACCACTTTCTGTCCATTAGAATTTGATTCCAATTTTTTTTGTCTAGTATTAATCAACTTCGTTAAATAGCAAAGAGACTAATTCATTGCTATTTCTTGACAATTTGTGTATAAACTAGCATGTTTTCTTTTATTTAATACCTGAAAACAAAGTTTAAATAAAGCAAAAAATAAACAATATAAAAATATTCTGATAAATTTACGTATTTGAAATATTCAATTGCTCCAAAAATTAATCGGATATTCAGAGCAACAAAGAGATTAGTAGAGCATAGTAGTGAGGCGCAACTGTAGAGGCTTCAGATGTTCATTCCCACTGCTTTCTTCAAACTGGAACTGACTAAGAAATATGGTAGATATGAAGTCAGCCTTTTAGTAGCTAACAACTACTTAGCGTGCCTGCCAAGCCCATTATCCACTGTTGGAAATGGGAGGTGGTAAGAAATATATACTCCCAACAAACACAAATAGCTACTTATGATATTTTTTTAATTCATTAATAATTCAGTCTATTTACCATGGAAATAGAAAGATATCTTTTTACAATAGATAAATACTTTTAAATCAATTTAAGGAGTGCAGAAAAAAATACAACCATTTTTTTTACCCCCCATTCATTTATTTATTTATTTGTATAATAACTAAAAAGTTTTCCATAATACTAAATAGTCTTTCATGAATATTATTTTAAAAAAATCAAAAATATTATTAGAATGAAAATAACTAAAAGCTAATTTTTTTGTATAATTTTGCAATTTATTATTTATTTATTTAAGAAAGTTTTATGCTGCCTTGTAATTAAAAGTGTTTTTTTTTTTTTTAAGCAAAGGCTTTTCTTTCGATTTTATCAATAGTAGTCATAACTATACATTTGCATCTAATCAATTCTTAATGCATTTTTCTTTTTTCATGCAGAAATATCTTTATTTTTAATAAACTCTTACAATTAGTCCTTTCCTAGCAATTTCAATGCCTGCAATTGTAATAAATTTGTATGCTTTTTTTTTATATAAAAAAAAAAACTCAAGACATTTAAAACATATATAGCTTTATAACTCTTATTAGTTTGGAATTTAGCCTACATTTTAAAAAATAAATAAATTGTCACCTAATTATTTTCAGAAATAAAATCTAAATAAAATAGAAAATTAATAAAAATATATACATTATTTTTTAAAAAATAAATCATTTTTATCTGTAAAAATATCAAATTCTGTAATGAAGCCGATTTGGTGTAAAATGAAAACATACTATTATGGTTATGTATTTAAAAGAATAAGTAATTATTTTCCCAATTCAATGCATATTTATTTATAACTGTACTTGTTAATAATTGCATCTCAAAAATCAGTATCAGTAATTTAAAATTATCATAATTCAGTAATATTATGAATTGGATAATATATTTTGAATTACTGTATGAACTTTCTTAATTATTGTAATAAATGCTAAATAATAATAAAAAAATATAATCAGTTTTTAATAACTAGAGACTAACTTCTCTTATCTTGACCATTTTGATAAGTAATAAAAATGTTTGGCTAAACTTTTGCAGGTCTAACCTAAAAATACTTTAAACAATCCAAACATAAACTGTAATCATAAATTTTATCTAATTTCAGTTATCATTATATAAAAATATAATTGAAAAGATGAAATTTTTCAGAATATTTACAACTTTTGTGTTATTTATTATATAAGAATTTGGAGATCAAAAAAAAAAGGTTCACTTTATGTCTGAATGATGGATTAACATCAGTTTGACAAGAGAGGGCGTTATTTGCAAGTTTATTTCTGGAAAATCTGATTTATAAATTGCTCTTATATGTGCATTGGATAATTATTGCTTCATAAATATTATTATTATTTATTTAAAACTCACAATGTCAGTCTCATTAAAATTTAAACCATAGCTCTAAACTAAACGAAATGCCAGACTAAATAGTACCTAAAGCAAGTAACAAGCAAGACTAAAATATGAGCAATAATTAAATGATACTATTCGTCTGATTATAATGCCCTATTGAAAGATTCTTGGCAGATAACATTCATGTTTATAAATATATGCAGATGCATATATATTTTAAATATTTCAAATTGTGAAAATATCTGTTGAATTTTCATATTACAGAATGATTTATAAAGATGTACTATTAAAGTAGCAAACACAACTATAATTAAGTTTACCTATTTTTTTATTGGAGTAAAATAAAAATATCAATTTTATACAAAAATGATAAATCTAAAAAGAACTTTTTGGTTCACCACATGATCATTAGCTACCTATTACAATGCAGTACCAAATGCACTAACCTTTTCCATTATTTCTTCACACCTCTCACTGGTATTTTCATTATCAATTACATTTTCATTATACTAATCCTTTTACACTCCAAAGATCCAACATTTTTTCCTCGATTCCATCACTTCTAAGAATATGCCCAATTTAATTACTCCTCCATTTCATAATGTACTTTTTTTTATTATTTTAACATTGCTAATTCTATCATTCCAATTTATCTTTTCTATTATTCTTTATTTTATCCACATCTCTACAACATATCAAGACTTTTCGACTCTTTTTTTTCTTCCTTATTTCATTAACATCACTGCTTCATTACATATAGATAACCTGCAATATAATCCAAACCAGTTAATAAACCATTTTCTTAAACTTGGCAAAGCACAAATCTCCTATACACCTTACTATTCACTATAATTCTCATTCTTAACCCATTCTAAATAATTAATAGTAGTAACTCTTCATTTTCTGCTTGACTATATATTTTGATCCCAAAAATTTTCTACAGATTTATCAAACCAGTTTAACATACTGATTTCTGCAAACATTGCCACAACATCAAAATTGGTAGCAATGAACCTTTTCTTTTACACCTAATGTTACCTCTGTATTTACTAAAATAGCATTTATTTGAAATGTCATCTAAATAGATATCAAATAAATCAGCAGACAACATTATGTGATCTATAATTATCTCTTGCCAAAAAGATTTTTATTTAATCTTACAAATAATTTATGTTTTATATCCAATTTCTCAATAGTTATTTTTATTTTTAAATATCTTAAAATTCAATAAAAAAAATTATACAATTTACGGAATACTTTTTTGTGAGTGTGTTAATGAATTAAATATTAAACTTCCTGCATTTTTCTTTACAATAGTCATTCCTTTTTCAACAATTTCTAAATCCAAACTGCTGCAAAAGACTTAATTTATTTTTTCATTGTCCACAGGCTTTAACCATGTGTTAGTCTAAAGATACCAGAAGCTTTGAACTTTATGGCCATTCTCCTGAGTCAATATAAACACATTAATTATTCTCTTAGATCTTTTTTTTTTTTGATCATCACCAACGATCTTCATTTTATAGCTATAGTTTTGCAATCTGATCTATTATAGCACAACATATTCTATCCTTTTTTTTTTTTTTTCATTTCTATTAATACAGGCCAGGTTTATTATTGCTATACAATTCTCTTACATAGGCTTTAAAAAAAAAAATAGAATTATTAAACTTTTCTATTCTTTAACCTAATTAATTGTTTCATTTCCATGACTCTGTTTCACCCATTCAAAATGTTTTGTTCTACTATAAAACTTAATAGAAACTCTACTCATACTTTCTAATTTCTTTACCTCACTAAAATCACTTTCTAGCACATTTAGTCCTAAGTCACTGAAAAGTTTTTTATTATAAATAAATACTTCAACAAATTTTTTATATTTTTCTTTCTTCTCTGTCTTTCTTTCATTGCATTCATTGATAACCATAATCTTTATATTTATTTTATTTTTTTTAATAATATATGGTACTAATTGCAGTTTCCGTTATACTTTCTTTAAATGTTCCTCATCTTTCATTTAAATATGCACTAACCTTCCATTATCTAAGCTTAAATTTATATATATATTTTAATCTCCTTTACTTTAATTTATTAAAAGCTCAGAATTTTTTACTTTTAAAATTTGATTCCACTTGTACTATTTATGAATTCTATTCGATAATTATAATAATTCAAGGATTAAAGCATGCATTCTTATGCTGCCTCTAAAATTATTCTGGTTCAAAAAAAACTCCGTTCAATAGTAATTAACTAATGGATTATTACTCAAGAAATTAACTAATGAATTATTATTCAAGACTTTGTAAAAACTAGAAGTGATCCTTACCACTGTAGTAAACCATGCAGGGTGATCTGGGACTTCCCGGTATAGTTTCTTGAGTTGTTACTTTTTAAAGCATGTGTTCATTATTACTATGCCACTTTCTCTACAAAAACGTGCTGATGTGGATTTCATTTCTTATCCAAAATATTTTAGAATCTTCCCTGACTTAACACAATAATATTCCAAACCTCAATTATTATTACACAACTATTTATCTATTTGTTTTCAGTTATCTTTATAAAAAATTGATTTTAGTGGAGCACAAAAGAAAACTCCTAATTCATTTTAAATCTGTGTTTTGCTACTTTAATAATACCAAAAATTATGCGATTTTACGCTTGTTAGAGAAGTTATATTTATTAATATTTATTTATACTTAGCGCTTTCAAAGCTCCATGGCTTTTGTTGTTTCATTTACTAATGAATTATTTCAAAACATAGTTTTGAAAAATGAAACTTATTGAATAAAATCTAATTTTCTTACATTTGATAGTTATAAACAAGGGGAGGACATATCTCTGATGGTGTCTGAATACTGCTTGAACTCTCTTCTATACCATTTCCACTCACTATCAGATGCCATTTTTACAATTATAAACACATATAAAATTCTTGCACATGCTTATAATGAGTAATTAAGCAAGCAAAAGCATTAAAATCATTAAATAACATACCCTTGTATGTGTAACTTGGATGCCAACATTTCTGTATTGCACCTATATAGGAAAATAAGAATTTTTTTTAAAAACTTAAGACTATAATCTTACTTTAACACTTAAAATTAAATAGCTAGTGAGATGGTTTCAATTTTCACAAGGCGATTTTAGCCCAATTAAAAAAAAGAGAGAGATGGTGTGTGGAAATTCTCATTAGTTATTTACATGTGATCGTTCTTATATATATATTTTAAATTGTCTTTTTGTTATGAAAGACAGAAAGTAGAAAGAATTTACCAAAAAGTGATCCATCTGGATAGAAATAATAGAAACCATTTTGAAACTATAGTAAAAGACAAGATAAAGTTACCATGAAAGTTTGGATGATTTCCATAGAATGCTAAAATGTGCTTGTTATTTGCATAGTACTATTTTTCAAATCAAGTACAACTTCCTGGATATCTATTTGTACTGTTCAGAAAAAAATAATACAAGGTAGTTTAAAAATGGATAACAGAAAAAAGTTTAGTTTCCAATTTAATATATTTCCACACGGGGCAGGTATAAGAGCAAACAAAAACCAATTTTCATAATTTTACAAGATATATAATTAAGAAAAAAGTAATGAAAAACTTTTATAAAGTTAAAATTGCAAAATATTTTACTTTAAATTTAAAACTACACACTTCACACAACATTTGACAAATTCTCCAAGAACGAAGCTCCTTTTCATAACATAATGTCTATGTTCTTAGTAAAAATTGATGCGATAAATTAATGTATTCCATTTATGAAAAATGTATACGGGTATATCACATATGTTAATATCTTTAGAAAATTGTATTGTTAATAATAACAATGTTTTGCTTGAGAAGATTATTAGATAAATTGTAAGAGTTAATTTCATGTCTTAACAATTGTTATAGATAGCTTTAATAGAAGAAATATCACATATGTAGTTGCCATTTTTCTCTCAATATACTGATTGTAACATCTACTTGGTTGTTTATTGACAATATAAACAAATATACATTGTTTAATGGCAACAGGTCCTGAAGCACATATAAATAAAATGTAAAACAATCTTTTAGATAAATAATCCACAGTGAAGGTGGAGGTGGTATCCACTGGGGCTTGCCAAAAAACATCAAGTGACAAACTTAAATCAATGGAGATATCTATACAGCCTCACTCAAATCAGCTTTTAAGTTATTTTACAAAAGCAGAGTTAATTGCTACTTTTCTTAAAAGCTTTGTAAATAAACAATAATTACTATATACATATGGTTAATGTGATACTGTAATAAATCTTTACATAAACATATCTTTAAAAAAAAATTATGAAAATATGATTTTTAAAAAACAAAAACAAAGCTAAGGTTTCAAATAATTATATAAAAATGTGATATTTAAATACAATATATCTATTAGTTTACTACAGTATGATTTAATCTACCAATGGATTTTTTTTTTTTTTTTCAACCATTCATTCAACATCATCCTTCTAAAAAAATCCTATCACTTTAAGATATATTTAAAACCCACTTCACCACACATTCTTAAAACATATGAGCAATGATATCTACAAATAAAATTGAGTTATAAAATAGGTTTATATTAAACCAGACATATTAATTTTGAACTGGGCTAGAGATAATTTCTAATTTCATAAATGATAATCAATAATCATTATCAGATTTATCTCAAGTGGGTGCAGAAAATTTGACTTTTATAAATCAAATTGTACTGATAAATATATCAATGATTATTACTAATCTTTATTAGAATAGAAATTATTCCATTATTTTCAGTCCAGACATCAACTTGATTAAACATTAATAAATCTATAAATACAATCACTATAGTAATACTGACTTATTTCTATCCCCTTGTACAGCATTTTAGATATACTTAAAACTACTAGGTACCATATATATTTAAAACACATGACATTTGAAAAAGAAACGATTCTTTGAGAGACTTTCTGACTGAAGTAACATTCTTCAGTTGGCAACCTCATTCTTATGAATTCACCATCTTTTTATTTTTTTAACTATTAATCAACACACAACTATTTCAACTTAATTTATAAATCCTAAATGAATAAGTGGAAAATATTTGTAGATTAAATTGCAATATTTTAATATTAATAAATACTGGAAAAAAATAATAAAGACATGCGAGAAATTATATTACGTAGGTCAACATGGATCATTTTCATTTCACAATGTATTGTGAACAGAAGTTTAAAGTATATCTAAGATAAATAGATTATAATATTGCACATGGGGGAGGGGTGATAGTGTTAATGATATAATATGATTGCATTCAATATGAATATATTTATTATTCTTTAATCAAGTTTAAAATTCAGATCTGGGTTTAAAATTATATAATAATCTTTAGTCTACTAAAATGATTGGAAATAATCATTAATATATTTATCTAAAAAGATGTCAAATGAGTAAGCGCAAAAAATTTGACCCTTGTAATTAAAATTATAATTCAATATCGGTAAATACTTAACAAAGATGATAAAAACATACGAGGTTGCGCTTTGGGCCAAATTAAATATTTATCAGAAATTGAAAGTAACACATGGTGATATTCTGGTTTTCATTTTCACTGTAAAATCTTAGTCAAACAACCTTAAACAAATGCTGCGAGTTGAAAGTTACTTCAAATTTTTTCCATTTCTAGCAAAACACTCATCAGACTTAACAAATGCCAGAGGTTGAAGGTTTTTAACAATTATCTATCCTTACTTTACTTTAGAGCTAATAATAGCTGCAAATCTGTACATCTATCTGTATAAGATAGTTACTTGGTTCAACTAACTAAAAATTCTTAAGCCTGTTTAAAATCTGAAAAAAAAAATTTCAACTGGCTAGAATTCGAACCCAGATTGTTGCATAGCATTATTAATAGCTTCTTGAATCTAAAAAATAAATTGATTAAGATACTGTATATTACAATTAACTAACTTTTAATAACAAGTAAGTATCTAAAAAATTTCAACAAGTGTGATAAAGGAACTGAATGAATATTAAAATGATGATGACTGAGACTATCTAAGCAACATCTATTATCTCATTATTTAACTCTGATGTGAGATGTTATATAACAATTAAAGTCTGAATGGCTGTTAGGATAGCACAAGGCTCACAAAAACGATTTCAGGATAACCCCTTTCATCAGTTGAGCCAATTTTTTTTTTCCATGGGTTGAGCCAAATTTTAGCATCATTAACTACAAAACAGAATAGTTTACCAAACTCACATTAATAAGCTATTAGATGGCACTTAAAATATTTTCGAACACAAAAAAATATAACTTGTTAATATATTAATTACATAATTCATTAAACTATATATATATAATCTCTGCAAAAATTACTAATAAATATTTTATTAAATTTTAAATAAGCTTTGCACTTGAATCAAATAATACATTCACAGGATTTTTTTAATACTAAAATGGCACTATTGTACCTGTATCAATGTGTTCATTATTGATATGTACATTTAAGTAATATTGAAAGTTTTTAACGAAAAAAATGGTTCAGACTATTGCTATGCTATTACAACAAACAGTAAAAGAATAATTTCTAAATTTTATTAAAAGTACCTTATTTAATATTGGTCGCCTTTTTTCTAATCGTTGCTGACGAACAGATAATTCAATAACTTGCCTCTGGAGTTCCTGTGCGGTAGTCCTCCATGTTACTATTATTCTTTCTAAATCTTCAATGCGTTTCTTATATGCTTTTGTTTGATTCACATGGACATCTTCAAAATACTTGTTCGATTGCAATTTTATTTTGTTTGTCAAACTCTGTTACAAAAAAAAAAAAAGAAATAAAAATAAAATAAATAAAATATTAAAGGAATCAATTCCTGTACATTATATGTGTGCATGTATATATATTTATAAATACATATTAAACAATAAATATAACAAAAGCATTGATAAGCAAACTGCTAACCTATCAGCCTTCTATCAAGTATACACAAAATCTTTACAAAGATAACATCTACAATGAATTTCAAGTTCTAATCAAATCTAGATTTAGAAGTTGGTTGGTATAATGGATCACATTCAAGTACTGAGAGCACCTCTACACCAAAATATAAAACCAGGATATTATCATTTCAATTTTATTATATATATTTCATAAAGATTTTTTAATATTTTTATTTTAAATATTTCATACATATCACATTTTAAAATTCCATTCTTACATTTCATATGTAGAAAGATTTTAGATTGTCCATTTTATATATGTTAAACTGTACATTTACAACTCTTTTATCCAATTAAAATATATATATATTAGTCAATGTAAAAGTTAATTCTGTTTCTTGCCTTGGAGCAAAAAAACCTTTCTAATCCTGTTTTCCAGAAAAACTCTGAAATATCTCACATACATTCTGTGATAATTTTTGAGCTGGAGATTTTTCTTCTTGATGCTACATTATATTTTCTACTCATAATGAAAATTAAAATCAATCTTCTAAAAGCAAAAAACCAATTTACACTAATAAAAATCACTTTCACTTTCTTGCTTGGAAAAATTCTTCCCATGTTCACCAGCTTTCACACATTGCTTTTCAAAAAAAAAAAAACATTAGAATATTTTACGCATGCATATTCTATGTAATCAAATAATGTCTAACATATTATTTCCATTCGATGACAGTTTTACAGTTTATGTATTTCTTTTTTTTTTTTCCCAATTTTCTAACGCAGATTTTCACACTTATGTTAATTTTTTTATATATGCAACAAAATACTGAAAAAACAATAAGTATAGTATACTTCATTGTAAAAGATTAATAAATCGTTAACTTTAAGCTTTATAAAACATAGCAAAGATGGTTTCATTGTAGCATTTGTCTATTATACAAATCTTAATTCTTTAAAAAAAAATGTAAAAATAATAGCAACTCTCTTCATACATTAGTGTCACTCAGTGCAAGCCACAGTAATCAATGGCTGCTAGAAGGTTTGTATATCAAAATCCCTATCTAGTGCCCACTCATGGAATAGTTTTTATTATAATAATTATATTGTATTTTATTAAGTGTTATAAACTTGTATAATGAGTAACTAAAAATATTTATAACTTGTAGACAATATATTTCTACTAATATATATATTAAAAATAATTTTTTAAAACATTATTTTAGACTGAAGAACACATTTATGAAAACTCAATTGGCTATGTTAAATCATTAGTAGTTAAACATCAATCTAATTACAGCATTTGCACATATCAGACAATTTTTCTAAATGTATTATGTTATTTGATATTAGGTGATGTCTCTGTTCTACTAAGAATTACTTTATCTTGAGAAACAATTATTTTGACAGTTTTCTATGCACTATTCAACACAAGTACATATTTTATTTTTAGGAATTTACTATATGTGGAAGTGGATTGTCTTAGAAATTGATATATTAATTTTTCAGTTATAAACTAAAAAAATTTCACTATAATCCAAATTTTCTTCTATAGCTTATTTACTTGAGATGTATATTTTGGCCCTAAGAACCAAAAAATAATAAAAGTAAAAATATATATTAAAATTACTCTGGCAATAGATAATAAAGGCCAATAAATTTTTGGCTATCCATGTAATAAATAATATCTAATATAATCCTCCATTTCTGCAATTCTAGTAATAACATTTGTAACAGTATAAGTTTCTTAAAAATCACACTTTTCAGAGCATTCCATAAACAGTATTTATTTCTTCCAAAAACAAAAAACTTCCAAGTTTCAACTGAAATACAGTGGAACCGCAAAACTACAGTTATCTAAAGGCATGACTTCAATTATACGCTATCCAAAAAAAAATATATGAACAAATAAAAATTTAAATAAACAAAAAAATCATTAAAATTCACAGATTTTATGATATTCGAGCAGCATTTTTTTTTTATCTGAGCGCAGTATGCAAAAAGTAGAATTTATAATAAGATAAGATATTTTACGGTAGTATCTCCACACTAAAAATCAATATATTTATTTATATTATTCTATTTATTTCTATACTTAGCGCTTTCGAAGGAACGAGGCCTTCATTTTCAAATTTTACAATATACCAGTAGTCATTTTTTTTGTCTTGGAGGCCCATATATGATTATATATATATTAATAAAATTTCTTTGGCTTATTTTGAAAGTTAATACATTTACTATTCTTTTATTATCTTTTCCGAATTTGATGCATAGTACTTTGCATAATAAAATCTTTTCTAAATGCAATACCCAAAATTTTACAAAATAATACTAAGTTGATATTAACTTAAAATATCAAACTAATTAGAGATTCTTATTTCTTGATATTAAAACCATTAAATTGAAAAATAGCAAACAACCATAATCTTCTATTTTAAAAATAATCCATTAATTTCAATATATATATAACACATGCTCTTTTTCTTTATAAATTTTGTTTTATTATATGAACTATTATAAAATAATTAAATAACACTCCGTCTCAATTATATTTTTTTTATAGTCTTTATCAAGAAACAACTTAAAACTCTTCTAACAACCATTTATTAAAAAAAAAATAAGAATATTGCCCAGATTATGTTTAATAGAGAAGTGCAAACATTTTATGACTTACTTCCTTATAAAAATAAAAATACACTATGTTTTTTTCTTATTCTTACTGCTTCAATGAATGCTAAAGTAAACCACATAATCAGCAAAATACATATAAATATGTTCCTTCAATTATTAATAATTATATTACTTTTTAAATTTTTGTTTATACTAGAATCCTTATACATGCACATTATATATATATATAAAAGGGTCTGCGTTATCTTAGTTCACAGCTCCATTGTACCAAAATAATCGATTCCCTTTGTTGTAACTTATAATAAAAGATACTCAATTCCAGGCCCATATTCTACTAGGTCAAAGTTATCGTCAAAAAACATCATTTAATTAAGCAGTAAAAATAAAAAATTTAAAATGTACATAATAACTGTATAGTTAAGATTTTAATGAAAACTATAATTCATCCTTTAAAGACAAAATTAATATAGAAATTTAACATACTTTCTTGCGAGATAACATTCTGCAGCAATCCTAATGGTGCTAGCTGCCTTATCATGCTTTATAATGCAAGCAATTCAGTTCTTTTTTTTGAATCTGGTGAACTATACCTAAAAATTTCCATTAGTTTTGTAACATTCATATGTAAACTGCTCAAACTAAAAATACTTTTCACTATTTGTACATTTTTCAATTCATTTTTTATAAAGAATGTAAATTACCAATCATTTTACAGCTTTCTCTTTTGAAAATAATTTCTTTTCCCCAGCCTTCAATTCTAATAATTTTTTTGACACTATTTTCTGTCTCATAATTAAAATATTTGTACTCATACAAAGTAATTTTTAAAAAAAAAACTAATAAAAACAGTTGAATAAATTGAAATAGTCTGCCTGATGTGTTTCAAGTGCAAAGTCTTACATATAAATTACTACATGGAAATGGTGTTTATCAATTTAGTAAATGCATGTTTAGCATTTAGATTTCAGCCATTTTTACCAGACTTTCATTTCTCATTTTGATGGCAACCTTATTAATTAGCTTTTATAGCCCATAATTAAAATGATTACACTGCGAGCACCTAGCTACACATATTTAATGAAGGAAGGTTATACTTTATTGGAGCTCGTAAATTTTCTTAAAAATAATTTTAAATTATAGCAGTATTATTATTAAAAGAATATGAAGCAATTCTTCAATCATGTAAGATTTCTATTACAAACATGAATAAATATGGCTACTTGTATCAGTCCAGAAATATCAGTTTCAGTTGCAATTGAAAGTCAGAATTTTGCAATTTAAATTCAAGATTTTCACTGACATTAGTTGCAATTTCATTAATTCTTTCAGCACTACAGTTTCTTGATGGCAAAATATTTGGAATAGTTTGAAATTCTTCGAGAAAAAGTGTTTCTGCAATTTTTTCAGCTTATATTATTTAAAAATTTGCTTTTATAAAAACATTTTGAATATTTGGTTTCCAATATAAGTTTAGCTGTTTTTGAGGATTTAGCATTTTAACTATTGACGGTTATCTCCAAGTACAAATTTATCTCCTCTTATTTTTTTCAATTAATTTGTCATATTCAGTTCAAGTATTTTATTATGATGTTTTAAATTACGTTCCTTCAATACCATGGTGTTTTGTATATAAATTAAATTCAAAAACTTTATCTTTTGCTTCTGTAGAAAAGTAAAATAGCTCCCACCTTGACTGAAAAGTTCTATATTCTACTTGTATAAATATTTTCTTCATCCTTTAAAATGTAATACAGTGTAATTTTATATTTTCTATAAAATAAATATATATATATATATGCTGAAGTTAGGTTATATATAGCTAAATTGCCAATATATTTTAAATGCATATATATTTTTATATAAATTTTGCTTAGCATTATCTTTTCTTAAAATTCTGCTTTTATACACAAATGTCAAATATAAAACCTGGAATGAATTTTATTAATCAAAGATGAAATATAAATCTATTAAAGTATTGTCTTGCTGCCTAATAAAACTAATAATAGACCAAATACACAAAGTAGTTTTAGAAATACTATATATATATATAAGAAGCACAGTTTTAAGACACTCAATGTTATAATGACATAATCACATGGTTGATTTCCTACTGATAACAGAGAGCATACCAGTAATCATTAAAACAGTGTTCCTTAACTTTTTTAATTGGCAATGTTTTAAAAATAAATTTTATTTTTTAAATTCCAATAATCTTTTACTGAAATCAATTTTAAGTTACAGCCCCTGGGCTGTGTATTTTATAACATTCTTTTACTATATTTTGTATTTACTTATTCTTATCTCTTCTACTACTACTACTACTACTTTATTTTTAATCACACTTTTATTTCTATTCTTGTCAATTTTTACGTTGTTTTTTTCCTCATCGAACTATTACATAAATTCTAATAATTTTTCAAGAAATAATTAAATATGACTAATTCCAGCAGGTATTGTAAATCAAATAAACACTATCAGATTTTAAAATGTAATAAATAATACATTTACCTTCTTAGTAAGAGATCGTTCCATTTTGGGAGAACAAATTTTGACATCAGCATCATCATCTAAAATATCAATAGCAGAAAATGCCTGTGGTTTTTCATCTTCTATATTAACATCAGGTTTTGTTTCTGTTTCACCAGTAAGTTCAGTAACAGATTTTGAAGATTCGTTTGTTTCATGATTTTCATTTTTTGATTCTTTTACATCCTCCATTTCAACTTTTTCATCCTTTTCTATAGTTTCCAACTTATCAACATTAATAGAATCAATAGGTTTTTTTGCGATTTCAGGTGAAGTTTCTTCAATCAATTTACTGCATTCCAAATTTTCTTCTTTTTTAATTTCTTCAGATTTTATATTTTTATCATCAGTATCGCATATTTTCACTTCTTCATCTGAATCTATCAATAGTTCAGAAGTCTCCTCAGATTTTATATTTGCAATTTTCAGCCCCAAAGAGGCTGGAATTTTTAGTACTCCAGATTCTGTAGGAGTTGCAACGTTCTTGTCATTACTTAATTTACATTCTACTTCTTGTTCAGAATCAATGGTTAAAATTTGCAATGGTGCTTCTTTTTCTTCTATTTCCTCCATATCAACATCATTGTCTTTAATCTCTGAAATTTCTTCCATATTCTCACTTTCACTTTTCAAATCAGAATTAGCTTCACAATTTTTAAGGGATTCTGAAGAATCTACTGACATAATTTTTGCATCTACAGATTCATGATTTACTACACTGGTTTCTAAAGAAGCATGATCTGTTTGCGATAATTCAGAAACGGAACAATTATCTAGCCTTAATTTTTTATTATCAGTTAAGTTGTCCTCATTTGATTCACTGGGTGACAAAGGCCTTTTCTTTGGGCTAGAGATTTTTGGCAGTGAACTAACTATTTCAGAAGTAGTTAATGTTAAATCATCTTCCTTGGTTTTCGTCCCTAATTCATCAAATGAAGATTTAATTAATTTACTGTTATCGAGCAACGGTGATTCCTTAGGTAAATGAGTCTCAGATATTTCTGTTTCTGGCAATTTAAGTTTTTCCACAGTCTTTGACTCTTGTGTTTCTGTTATATGAGTCTCAGATATTTCTGTTTCTGGCATTTCAAGTTTTTCTACAGTCTTCAGCTCTTTTGCTTCTGCTAAAAAAGTTTCTGGTTCTTCATCAGGTTTTATTAGATTTGTAGTATCATCTATTTCTAATTCAGCTGCCTGTGAAGTTTGTTCATTTTTTGATTCTGTTTAAAATATAAAAATATAGAATGAATCATTTTTATTTTCAGCATAGAAACATTGGTAAAGATATAAAATACTTCCTACAATTAAACTTATCAAACTATTATTAAAAATGATGACTGTATTACAAACCCAATATTTACATTCAATAAGTGAAACTATATATTTTAAATCTGAACCAGAAATATTATTTCAAAAAATAATAAACTGATATATCTCATGAATTTCAGTATTCTTCTAAATAATAATATTCTCTCTAAATTATTAATTGTAAAATATTTATAATAAAATTGGAAATAAACAACCCAGATTAACACAATGTATTGTAAAGAACTGAACTACTATGAATGGATGATTTGGTCCAAATTGAAAAAACATGATGGTGTTGGAATGCATATCAAAGCTATTAATATATATATTTCTGAAGTCTGCAATAAGGTTTTTCAAAAGTCTGCAATAAGGTTTTTCAAAATTAAGGGTATAAATTGTAGTTTCTAGACATAAGATCATTGTTCATAAGTTAAAAAAAAAAAAACCTATTAAAAATCATGTTTCAAACAATGTTGCCAAACATATATATTTGATCGTTAATAAATTTAAAGTCTGCAACTAAGTTTAAAAAAAAATATAAATTCTGATTTTATAAAGAAGGGATTTATAATGAATTAAGTACTTATCGAAAGAGATTAGTGTTACTAAGTGTCGCTAAAAATACCATCTTCGAAAAGCAAAATTGTGTAGTGCACAACATATAAATATAGAACAATGATATAATGACATATCAGACAATGAATTACCACTAATCTAATGCTTTTGTAGGATACATCCCACGCCAATTAAACAATTCAATTTATTTACAAGTACATTAATATACACATAGGAAAATAGTTTACTATATACTAAATAATTAGTGGCTAATCACTTCTAGAAACATACATTAATATTAACTTATCTATGAAGATCAATATACCATGCCCTTATAAAACAATTTCTATGAACATCTATTGAGACATTTCTTTTTTGATTAATAATAATATTTTATTTAAATTTTTTAAAAATATATATTTATAGATATATATAAAAACCAAAAAATAAAGTAACAGATATATCTAGTTTGATTTATCGAGTAGTCAAAAAAAAACAAGTTTCTACATATTGGTAGGTTATATAATTTGCATTTACAGAATTTTTCTCCTTTGATTTATTTTCCTAATTGTAATTTATGAGATCTATTTTCTGTAAAATAATATTTAAAATATAAGACATAAAGTAACTTTTTTCTTATCATTTCAATAATCATAAATAATATCTGTGATTTTATGCTTTACGCATTCACTTTTTTATATATTTACAAAGTGTTATAGAAAAAAAACATTAAATAAACAAACTATATATATACATTATATACAGTCAACATTGTTGCATCATTTTTCTACATCAATCATACGTATTCTTTAATTTCAGAATCAGTGCCATAAAAACACATTTTTTCATTAGTGTTTTTCATCACTTTTATTACATCAACCATCAATACATGATATTCTGATGCAATACTTACTTCCATAGATTTTTATTTCATATAAACAATAAATTAATATATATATCCAGATTGTTTAATTTTCAAAAAATATTTTTAAAATTTCATTAGCAATAAATTCATTTCAAATTTCTTTTGCATTGCAATTACGATTTTACTTTAATATATATAAAATCTTAATGCCAAAAAATAATTGACTGAAGTTTAATGACACTTGAAACAAAAACTTCCCCCCATATATTAGCCACCCAACTTTTTTTTTTCTAGTTAATGCTTTAACCATTTGTGTTAATCTAACATCAGAATGGAAAAAATCTTTGATTATTTATAAGTTCACTAAACTTCATACTTTAAATTAAACTAAATGTCAGTAAAACATTTTAAATAAACTTTAAACAAGATTGTTTAAAAAAAGTATTTATATCTAATCTTTATATGTAATACTAACTCCGATTTCCAACCATGTATAATGTGTGTGTGTGTATATATATATGCATTTCTGCAAATAAAATATTTTGAATTATAAAATTCAAATTATACTTTACATACATTTCAGTGAGCAATTATTGAATTGATCTTATCTAAGATTTTAATACATATCAAGCTCTAAAAAAATTTTCATATTTATTGATTCACTTTATACTCATGTTACAAAAAACATGATTGTTGTGTAACAGATTAAAAAGATTAATAATTAATGAATATAAGCAAAGATTAAAAGTTTGACAGTTATATTATTAAAGCAGAAAAAAGCTTTCCATGATTTCATATTTTAAAAATACTTAAAAACCAATTCTAAAACAGGAAAAAAAAGTTTCTTTTTAGAAAAAAATAATGACATATATTATTATAACTACAGAAAATGGATGGAAATTAATTTCACCAACATGTTAACAATTTTAATCACTGATCCCTGTCCCTCATAAAATAAATCTCTCCCCCCCCCCCTTATTTTTAATGTAAATAAGTTGTTTTTTTAAATAAATATTATTGCATCCAAAAGACCAAAGTATATATTTTTAAAATAAACTGTACCATTTATTTATTTCAAAAAATAATTTTGCAAATATTTAAATCTTTTAAGTACATTTTTTTAAAAAAAAAATCCATTCATTTAAAAAAAATTTTTTTTTTTTTTAAAAATAAATTTTCGCAAATATTCTTGGTATTAAGGAACCAATAATAAAAGCATGGGGGGGTGCTTATGTTTAGAAATAATCTTAACTATAATTTGTGCAAATAAAAATTAAGATATAATTTTTTTCATATACATAAAAGCAAAATGACAAAAAATATGAAGATAAGTGTTAAATTAATGTAAAAAAATATTCATAGAGTTTAAATATAAAATTTAATAATATTTATTGTGCTGAGTATATTTTCAATGCTTTCACATCGTATTCATGGCAGTCTGCTGAAAACATTTAATTATTTGCTGATGCAATTCTTGTTTGACAACAAGGCTATTTCTAAATATCAGCACACCAAGCTTTAATTTATGGCCACATTATTGTGAAAGCTGAGGAAGTATATTTTTTACTTTTTAATGCCTTTATTGTGAATAAAAGCATTTTGATAAAAAAAAATTTCTTTTCCACTTTTTAGTTTTATATATGTAAATTAAATTTTTAAACATGTTGAACACAATGCACATTAAAAATGAATCCCATTTAAAATTAAAAATTGAGTTACAAGATTTTATCTAGATAGACAGATAAAAAAAAAACCCCAGTAAGTTAAACAAAAGTATATATATAAAGTCCAAGAAAGACAAAAAATGCCCTTTTTTGATATTAAAAAGGTTCTGTTATTAATATATATATACACCAACCCTTATAAAAAATGTTATATTAATATCTGAGATTTCAGGGAAAATATTTTGACAAGTTTTGTAAACCATCAACAGAAAAATAAAATTGACTTTAAATATAACAAATTATTTAGATATTTAAAATGGAAATGAAGAAAAATGGAGTGATTAATTTTGTAACTTTTGTAATAAAAAAGTTATGTAATAGAACTGTATTACAAATTCATTTTACAGATTGACGATAAATTGGGGATAGAGTATATGTGATAAGCATAAAATGAATATTATAAATAATAGAATAATAAGAGCAATAAAAGCATATTCTTAAGAAATATTATAACAATAGGAATATTATAAAGCAAATACAATAATTATCCTGAGGGATTAATATATAAGTTATCAGAAGATAGAAAAATAAATAAAGACGTTAAATATAAAAATAAACAAAAAAAAATGAATATCAAATTCTTAAAAAAAATGAAGATTTTAGAATAAATAAATAAAACCACTTAGTAGAGTAAAAAAAAAATTATGAATTATATTAATAACAAAATAATGGGAAAATTTAGTCCAATGGCTATTATGAATATGTGAAACTGCAAGAAATTTTAATATTTTAATTTCATAGAATTTTTTAAATAAAACAGCTGGAAATTTCAATATCTTTCTAGGATCTGCATATATATTAGTTTGAATTTTGTTTGCATAATTTCAGTTTCATACTACTTTTTAGAGTTTAGCAATATCATATATGGCTGTAGTCATTATAAATATAGGTAATTTTATTTCTCCATTTTTTGCAATCCATGGTTATTTTTTTCCACTTTTTTAAAACAAATATATTTTTTGTAAGTAATGTTTACAATAAAAAAACATCAAATTTATTTTATTATACAATAAGGCACATATGGATCCAGAATGCACTTCAATTTTTGCTCAGCATCAAAAATTGTCGGGACATGTGTTCAAACCCACATCTGCAAAATTAGTTTGTACTGAGAAGCATGATATTAAGCGAAAGGTAAAAGAAGCATACTTTATAGCAGAGGACTCTTTCGCCATTAATCGTAAGGATGCATGTTTTGCGATATCTAAAAGATGGTCTTAGTGACTCATTTGCATATCAGATTGATTTATATAATGATTCCAAAGAAAGGATCATAACTGGCTATGAATATGAGAAGTACATCTTCTTGAAAGCGCTTAGCCATTAAATTTAATTTTCAATTTGTTGTTATAGCTTTACTTTGGAAGTGTGAAAGCACGATTTAATATTATTATATCAGATAGTAATTTTACTAAAACAAAGCAATCAACAAATCCCAGTTAGGAGTGACATACACTAAACCAATTTTTTTCCCTCCATTATTTACAATCTATTGTTATTTTTTAATACATATATTTTAATACTTATTGTAAATTCAAAATTGGAACTAAAAAAAAAAACATGTTACATTAAAAATAATTTGACTAATTGTATGAATATTTATAAGACTTATACAAATTTGATTAATAATTGGTTGATTAAATATGAATGGAAAATTATATAAAATGATATATATAATTGTATAAAAAAATGCATGTACTGTTATTTAACATATTGTTATGATATAGTCAATTGTTTTGTAATTATTGAATTTATATACGAGGGTTTTGATTTGTTTTAATTATTTATTTTATTATTGTTTGTTTTAATTCCATTATTCAAGACTGGATGGTTTTGTGTCAGGTGATTCGTTAATGTTAAATAGATTGGTAATATTTGAAAAAGTCACCAAAGCAGCTGAAAAAAGCTTTTTATGTATAAAGTTATTATTTGATTATATAGCTGTTGTAAAGAATTATTATTATTTTCTGATTATTATTGTAAATTATGCTTATAATAAATAAAATCAAATTTACTTATTTATAATAACTTATTATAAGAAAGCAATCACCTGATTCCAGTTAGAAAATCTAAAGAAAAGTAACTTTATTTTTCCATTTTTTAAAATTTTATGGTTATATTTTTTTTATACACATATAAGAAAATAATTATATCATGAAGTAATACTTTTCTTAGGAGCGGTTTCAAATCTTGGTTCTACTATCAATATTGGTTCTAAAATCATGTAGCTGATGCAAATTAAATAATATTTTTAATAAGTAAAACAATAAATTAAAGTTATAAATATAATAGGGATTTATAAAATACAATGCATAGATTGTAGATAATATTGAGAATGTAAATTATATTGGAACCACAAAGAACAAGTTTGGAATTAAATTGTAGTAGCACATAATAAGATAAAAATTTAAATATTTTTAGTTATTGAAAGAATTTAAACTTTTTAACTATGACATTAGGGTGATTGAAAAAGATGAATCTTATGAAGAAAATTTGATTTAAAAAGCTATTTATATAGAAAAATAAGTTCCTATATTAAACAAAATAAGGGAAATGATTAAGTTATTTTAAAAGGATTTATTTTTATATAATTAAATGAAATTGATTTAATGATTGAAATTATAATAAAAATATAAATAAGAATTGAAAATGAAATGTTTTTTTTTTTTAAATTTTAGAGAAGTTACATAATATAGACTTCTCATGGGTTTCATATTTTCATTTTATAAATATTGTAGAATATTTTGACAATGGTTATAGGTATATGATCAAAATGTTTTGATAATTAAGTAAAATATTTGTTTTGGATTCAACAAAATAAACAAGTTGTGAAAAAAAAAAGATTGAATAAGTATTTATAAAATTCCAATTTTATCATTGATCCTTTTTTATATGTATTTATGGATGAAAGATTAGTCATATTACCAATCTGATCACACTGTGTAAAAAAAAAATGGAAATGTTAAATAAAGCAGAGTGATGTCTGATAGACCTATTATCATTAGCATGTATTATTTTTCTTCATCAATCATTCACTTTGCTTGGTCATAAAATTAGTATGATAAAAATGCATCTTATTGTTTTCATAGCTCCATTGCTTTTTGAACTTGTTTTGGTTTTTTCTTCTCGACATCTATTTATTGGCAAATCAGTCTCGACATTTCTTTACAATTATTTTACTAAGTTGAATTGGTAATTCTCATAACTGAATAATGTTCTATTTCATAAATTTTAATTCATAAAACAATAAAGTAAAATACATGCAAAATAATCTTGTAATTCAAAAATATTTTCATTATTATACTGCTATTATTTTAAACTTATTGTATATATAGAATTTTATTTAGTCTTAATATCAAACAAACATGTAAGTGACATTTACTCAGAATCACAACAAAAATTGTGCCATTTCACTGACTTTTTTTAATAAAGATTATTATAAGCATTATAGTTAATTAAATTAACAAACAATTGCTTTCTTTCCAAAACAACTTACTGTTTTTTCTCAGTTATATACATGTATGTTGCTTATATATGTACACATGCGTATGTGCATGTATACTTTTTTTTAATTACATAAACTGTACTTTATATATATTTCATTAAATTATTCTTAACTATAATTTAGCGATAGGTTGGTTCCTATTTTTTCTAGATTGCTTGAGAATGAATTAATAATTAACTGTATTCCTAAACATTAATGCCATAATACCTTTTATATAGACTGTAAGACGACCAACTATTTTTTGTACAAAAGAAATGCAAATTGAATTTCATTGGATATGGTGATTGAGTTTTTGGAAAAAAAAAAACAGCCTTCTCCATTTGATTATATATTTTTAAAATAATATAAAAATTAGTAGTATTCTAATACCTTAAATTTATAACTGTTAATTTTTGAAATCATATTTTTGTGTTATATGAATTTTTTTGGATAAAACTAGCATGCACACATCAGAACAACTTGCATTCCCCATGTTGATTTTAACAATTAAAACTGGAGCTAGTGTACTTATGGTAGTTGCAATTTTTCACTGCTCCAGTAATCATTACCAAGCAAAAATACCCTATATATAACAGCATTAGTGCCAGGGCAACATAGTGCACATTCAATCAATAATTTTAAATTTTTGTGAGGGATATATTCCTCTTTAAAATGCAAAAAATAATTACCTACCTTCTGTCTACACTCACTTTTTCATCTATCCACTTCTGTCTTCATTTAATTACATATTTACTCTTCGAATTTCTTCAAACAGAAAATTGTCATCAATAACATCTTCCCATTCAATTTTGCCTTTTAAAAGAGACCACCACTTCAAGCAATTTAGTTCAGTGAAGTTGAATGATCATTGCTCAATGTATTCATAACAAATTTTATAAAAATTTCCAACTTCTTTTAGAAATTTATCCTTAATCCCAGGATTAGAATCCTCCAAAATTATTAATTTATTCTTTAGTATTAGCGATATGAATCAATTATTGTATCTTATTCTATAGTGTAAAATAAAATCTTTTAAAATATCACTAACTTCTGCAGCTGAAATTTTATCGGTACTGGTTGGTTAGCCATACTGTGCCAATAAATTTTATCCAAAAATCGCTGAAATCGATGTAGAATTAAAACACCTAAGGCAAGAAATCAAACAAATTGTTCTAAAATACAAATTGCAAAGGTATTAAGAAACCTCTCTAAAATACAAATTTCAAAAACAGAAATCGGTCAAATACATAAAAAGCAACCCCCCGCCCCACATGAAGAAATCGTTCAAAAATAAGTAAAATACAAATTAGAAAAACAAGAAATCGATCAAAAATTAGTAAAATACAAATTACAAAAATAAGAAATCGCTCTAAAATACAAATTACAAAAACAGAAATCGGTCAAATACATAAAAAGCAACTCCCCACCTCACTTGAAGAAATCGTTCAAAAGTGAGTAAAATACAAATTACAAAAAACAAAAAAGTTAATCATGAATGCTATTTCACAAGCCCATCAAATAAAAGAAAAACTATAAAAAAAAGTATAATACTAAATCTCAAAAAAATTAACAAAGCCTCATTAGAAAAATGGCAGATGATAGTAATGCGGTACATTTTTAAAAAAAAATTCCTCTGACTTTCAACACTTACGTGGAGTATCAACAAACAAAAAAACTAACCTACTTTTCAAAAATATACTAAATTTCATCAATATTTACAAAATAAGACTTTCAACAGTAGTTTTGAATCTGTATATATTCGTTTATGATGAAACTAGGGAGGGGAAAGCATATTTCGGGTGTTATACATGTGCAAATATGCCTGTGGGATCATTTTTGGACATTATCTAACTAACAGATATAATAATAATTCACAAACCTTAATAACAGAATACATATTAAGTAATTAAATATAGATAACAATGAGATCATAACGATCTGATGTTATCTCTTAGAATAGATTTCAAAGCAGCAATTTATATCAGCTAAAAAGCAATGAGAATATTAAACCGGAGAGCTTTTAATTGACTCTCCCAAAAATTTATTAAGTTAATTATTCTCGGCTTTGAAATTATGGCATATCAAAACATATGAATTTAAAAATGAAATAAAATAATTCGAATAGAAAATATGCATGGCCGCAGATTATAGAGATTTAAATTATAACTGACTACAGTTACAAGAAAAATTATTAATAAGTTATATTTATAGGCAAGACTGTTAAGTTACCATTTAGAGATTTTATTTTAACAAAAATTTTAAGTAATTGAGAATTTATAATTTAACGAATTGAACATTCATTATAGCTAGCTATAAGTTTTTAAAATATGTTTATAGAGCTCTGTGGTGAAAAAATATTACCAATTTTCTTCCAGGCTGAGTTGTCCACCATTTGCAATAAGATGGGTTGATCATCCGCGATGTCCTCCTGCCTTGTTTACAACTCTTCTTTAATTAAAATTATAAAATTTAGCTTTCTATTGTTAAATTTCTTAACTTAACGCTTATCTTCGTAAAACAATGGTGATCCCCCCAAGTGAATAACAGCAGAATATAACCTAAGATGTGGACTGAACAGTAGTACCTAGCAAACAGTTATTTAAAGAAAGTTGCAAATTGAAATGTGATGTAATAAACCTATCACATTAAAAAATATAGACGTAGGTTTTAGCAAACAATTATTTAAAGATAGTTCTGCAAAATACAACATCCCAATGCAATTTAAAATAATATATGATTGTTCAGCATTTTGCCAGAGAAATTATTTTCTTTAAAATAAACTTTAGTATTATATTCGGTGCACACTAGTAAATATATATAAGATGCATATTTAATTGATCAAAGTGAGATTCGTTTTTTACTTAATTTGAATCATTCCAACAAATTTCTGCTCCTAAGTCCATATTTTCTCTTCAAGAATACAATTAGTCAAAGCATGTGTATCTGTACATAAACAAAATGGCTATACTTTTTACACTGTACAATAGCCATAAAGATGTAAACAGTTTTAAAGTCCTTAGCACTTCGGAAAAAAACCTGTTTTGACAGCTGCAGATCATCATTTGTCACAGCCATCTGAATTATTTATTCTTTTAAATTGCATTGGGATGTAATAGTATGTTAAAGCCTGCGCCTATATTTTTTAATGTGAGAGGTCTATTACGTCACATTTCAATTTGCAACTTACTTTAAATAAAACATAATTAAATATGCTTCTTATATATATTTACCAATGTGCACAGAATATGGTACTCAAGTATATTTTATAGAAAATATTTTCTCTTTGGTAAAATGCTGAACAATCACTTATTTTGAATTGCATTGGGATGTTATATTTTGCAGAACTACCTTCTTTAAATAATTGATTGCTAAAGCCTGTGCCTATATTTTTTAATGTGAGAGCTCTATTATTTCACATTTCATATTTACAACTTTCTTTAAATAACTGTTTGCTAGGTACTGTTTGGTCCATATCTTATGTTAAATTATTTTTTTAATCTGCTGTTATTCACTTGGGGATCGCCCTTGTTTTACTACGATAAAAGTGCTAAATTAAGAAATTTAACAATAGAAAGCTATATTTTATAATTTTAATTAAAGAAGAGTTGTAAACAAGGCATGATATCATGGAAGATTAACCCATCCTACTGCAAATGGCGAACAATTCAGCCTGGAAAAAAATTGGTAATATTTCTTCACCGCAGAGCTTTATAAATATATTTTAAAAGCTTATAATATTTAAATGAAGCTATCTATAATGAACGTTCATTAAATTATAAATTCTCAATTACTTAAAATTCTTGTTAAAATAAAATCTCTAAATGGTAACTGTACCAGTCTTGCCTATAAATATAACTTTTTAATAAATTTTCTTGTAACTGTAATCAGTTATAATTTTAACCGTTCTATAATCTGCACCCATGCCTATTTTTCTTTTATTTGATGGCTTTCAAAAATAGAATTTTTTTTGTTTTTGTAATTTGTATTTTACTTATTTTTGAACAATTTCTTGAAGTCTGGGGTGGGTGGGTTGCTTTTTATGTATTTGACTGATTTCTGTTTTTGAAATTTGCATTTTAGAGCGTTTTCTTCGATTTCTTGTTGATTTGTATTTTAGAATGATTTGTTCGATTTCTTGTCTTAGACATTTACTTTTACATAGATTTCAGCACTTTTTGAATAGAAATTTATCGCTTGCATGCTTCTTGGGGGTTCTTGATGGGTACTGCAAGGTCACATAGCGGCACAGTATGGCTAACCAACCAGTACTATTTTATCATATTCAATTTCTAGAATAGTTTTATGAAAAAATGATGTCTGGCTGTGGACAAAATAAAGCATAAATTCTGATGTATCATTTTGAAAGAACGCTTTTAGAGCTGTGGGGCATTTTTCCAAACTTAAAAGAATATGAGCAAAGCAGATCATATAATTGTAAAATGTTCTCTATTGCTGGAGTCAAAGCAAGCCAACTCACTTTTGAATAAGCTGAGAAACTTTTTATGTTCAACATCAGCCTCTTCACAAAATTGAGTTAAGATTTGCTACTTGAACTGTGAAGCGACTAAAATATATGTTTGTAAATATAACTTCCACATCAATTGACATGGAACTAGAAGCTGTATAATTATCATCTTCGTTTTCATGCCCACATGTGGGCTAGAATTTTCAAATTAATGGAAATCTACGGTCTATGCATGCACTTTTTAGACCTTCGTTTCCATCTTTCTTTCTAGTTTCAGAAAAGGTAAGTTTTACTGATAGTGTTCTGATCTATCATGTCAGCCACTTGATGGCGTTGATGCTAAGCAAAAACACATTGATATAATGTTCCCGGGCCAGCGATTTCCATAGAATTAAAAAATTCCAACAAAATGTAAAAATGTAAGCCGACATTGGACTTTTTGGGATAATAAATTAATCAGAGACTACCTTTGTGTGTGTGTGTGTGTGTATAATAACAAGTACATTACTTTTTCAATAGCAAATAATAGTAAATATAGTGGAGACTTATTTGGACAGTATTTAGTCAGAGACAGGCTTCTTTGGTGTTTTTTTTTGTGTATTGGAAAAGTTATGGTACTTTTTTAATAATAATAAAATTTAACTTTTAATTAATCAGAGTGGCATTTGCGCGCATGTGTATATATATAAAATTACGTTACTTTTTTAATAACAAATAGTAATAAATATAGTGGAAAATTATTTTGACAGTAAAAAATCGAACGGGCTTCTTTGTTTTATTTTTTTTATTGGAAAAGTTGTAGTACTTTTATAATAAGAAATGAAATTTTATACTTTTTTGGACAGTAATTATTCAGACACTGCGCTTGGGGGGGGGGGGGGAATTAGATTACAAACAACCCACTAAAGTTAATAATTATAACAAACTATTAAAATGAAATCTGACTCGGGTATCTAGCAATTGCCGATTTTCAGAGTTGGAAGCAGACATCTTTCTTGTCTCGGATGACTTTTCACGCTGTTACTTTTATCATGATTTTGTGCCGCACCCTAAAATACAATTTGTAAGGATTACACAGTCCTGATGGAACATTGACGACACTGTTAAAACTGTTATAAGGTCAATTCACATGAAAAAAAAAGTTTGTCCTGAAAAATTAAATTATTTAGACACGATGCAGTCAACACACCCTCACACTATGCTGTAAAAAAAAATGTACAACCGGCAGTCAATGAAGACATTTTTCTGTGCCTTTAGCATAGAAAAAAGCCTGTGGTAGCCGGCAGTCGAGTAAACTGACTCTTTCTGTGTTTTATCTTAGAAATAATGCTACCTGCTTGCTGCGGAAATGGCATATTTCTCGCAATTTAGGTAGAAATAGTGCCGTCAAGCAGCTGACACGACAGAACAGATCGCAAACGTTTTATTTTTCTACGATAAAAAATAAAAATTGTATGATAATTTTTGTGATCAACTAAATTGAATTTTTTGGTTTTTCTCTTAGGTTTTTTAATGTTAAGGAAGTAATATTCTTCATGAAAATTATATCGGAATAAAATACAACTTTAGACTGATAAGCTTTTGGAATGAACATTATTGGAGGCCAATAGTAAAAATTTCTTTTTTAGTTATTATTTTATTTTTTAAGTTATTATTATTTGAATTTACATTTGATAAATATGCAAAAAAAAAATATTATTGAAACTAACATATACACTGATCAAAAAAATAGCTCATGATTGTGTAAATGTATATAATGAATTATCTGCATTTCTTTGGTATGATGTGGGATTAGGTCCAATATTTGAATTAAGTGATATGAGACAAAAATAAACATTTTGTAAATATTATGACCCGATTTAGATTTTGCTATGTCTTGTCCACATTTTAATAATAATAAAAATACGCAAATGCTAAAAGTAAAGATTTTGGCAGTATATAAAACTTTAGGCCGATTATATACTATTGCAATGTAAATTTCAGTGTTGCATATCAAATGCAAAGAGAGGTGGCAGTTGATGAAGCTATTACTAAATTTATGGTCATAGTAGCATGAAGCAACATGAGCCCTCAAAACCTATAAAGATAGGATAAATAATACTACATCGCACTGACTCTAAACTACTAACTTATGTACCTCAAAGCTTAATTCTATACTGAATTTAGTATTTCACTTTTTATTTTATTTTGTATATAGTGACTATTTTAATAGTAATTTTTAATAAATTATGAATTATATTGAAGTTCTTTATTATAATAGTCAAATTATACTAATTATTGATCAATATTAACTACTTGTTATAAGGGATGTTATTAAGGATGATATATTCTTTGCAAATCCCTGTACGGAAATACATTTTGAAGGGCTACTAGGAAAAATAAAAGGTACTAATGTCTTTATTCTACGAAGTTTTCAGATGATGGATTACCTTAGATATGTGTTATTATATATCAGTTTTTTTAGAAATTTTATGATGAATCCAACTAACATACTAACAAAAATATAATTTTAAGTTGAATGCATGGTAATTTAGAATTTATGAAATAATATGAAAATAATTATTAGAAATATTAACTTTTATTCTTTTTTTTTTATTACTTTGAATATCAATGACTATATTTTCTTCATAAAATTTGTGGTGTAGCATAATTTTTTAAATATTCAATGTGGCCACTTCATCAGTGAAAAGGATAAATGGCATTTGATAAAATATTGCAACCAATTCCCAAAATATTTCCCTTGAGTAGATCTTTTAGTTTTGTGTGCACATTATTGACACTTCTTTGGTTACATCCACCAAAATTCATATTTTTTTATCTAAAATTATTGAATTCAAATTATTGAATTCAAATTATTGAACTAAAATTATTTAATTCAAATTATTTTCTGATATAACATGAAACAAATAATTTGAAAAATTTTCCAAAATTTCTCCTTCAGTAGACTGAAAATTTAAAATCTTAAAACAAATGCCACTTTTAATATCAAAATATCTTACTAAAATTGGGTATAATTTTATTTCTTTGTGGTTCGACACATCTGATAGAACCGATACAAATGTTACGGATTTCAAATCTTCTAATAGTATTTCTTCCAATATTCATTAAACCTTCCAGTTATTATTCATTCGTATTTAGTTCTTGCACAAGAAAATTTTGTATTATGAAATTTTTTTAATAACTTGATAGTACAGTCCTTACTTCTAAAACTCTTATTATGAATGATTGTATGGAAAGCAAAAGTACCCTCAATAATTGCTAAATTTTTTTCATTTGATCTAAAGCTATCAGAATGTTGAAGCCGCTGCATCAAGAGATATTTTATGTTTATTAATATTGATGTGCTTTATTATTGCACTTCGTTCACCAATCGCAATAGATAATTCTCCATTGCAGATTGCACATTTAACTATAGAATCATCATTTTCTCTGTTGTCTATAATAATGGAAACTCTCATTTTTTAAATTTTCATTAAAGCAATTTTTACGCCCATTTGAACCACTCATATTGCATTCTAAAAAAAATAAATTTTATATTTCCACTAATAATATTTAATTAATTAAAGATTAAAGTTACATGTAAAATAAGTTTGAAGGAGTAATATTGATTTAAAATTTAAAAAAACACAAAAAAACTCAACATTTCATTATCAATAATAATTAATATTCTTTCGAAAGTGCTTAGCCTTAGAACCACTTGAATTTTACTTAATTTAAAGTATTTAATAATGCTTTCATTCAAAGAACTGACTAAAACTATGCTGAATTACTTTGTGTCAACGTTACAGAGGATTGTCTAGATAATATCTTGGATGCAAGGCATGCACAGACCCAACAAGAAAGATGGTAGTAACATTGTGCTAATAACTCGAAGTTATGAGCATTTGACTTTAAAGTATCCATATTTAATGCAAACAGTATATGATTATCTAGACAATCCTACATTACAGTGTGCACACAATCACGTACGCATATATCATAGACAACTTTATGTACACAAATGTATAAAAGACTGCATACAATAATCATTATAGTTTTTATATTTTTAGGAGTACAAAAAAATGCAAAAGAGTATTTTTGAAGTACTGGTTTAAAAAGGAGTATGTTCATAAAAAAGGAGTATAAAACTCCCTAAAAGAGTACAGTTGGTCACCTTGGTATAGGTCAATACAATCATGATTCCATAATACTCAATTTGAAAAAAAAAAGTCAAACCTTTTTGGTTCTCTTTGAAATTTTTGTGTAACAATTCATTTAATTATATTCTTTTTTAAATATATATATATCATTAATTTTATTTATTATTATATTTTCTTATCAACTAAAACAATATAAAAATAATTAACATAATTTTTTGAAAAACAATACCAAAATAAAACTTTTACCTGAGTTTTCAAGACTTTGGCACACAACACTATTTGAAGTTAATTTAATTTCCATTTTTAAATCGCCTGAAGGTTCATCATTTAAAATTTCATCATCATTTAATAAATCATCGTTTATTTCCTGATTATCATCCCCTATTCCTTTATTGTCTTCATCATCATCCAAGAGTGAAGCTTCTATTTCGGCTGCTGCTGAGTTTGAACAATTATTGGTATTATCTTTCGATGTTGCTTCAGGACAGCTTTGATCAGAATTAATATTCTCTTGATGATTTTCATCATTTTGATTTATAATATCATCATTTTGATTTTTAATAGCAATTTGATCACCTAAATCATTTTCAGTTTTTTCTTGCAGTTCTGCTTCGTTAACTGTATTTATTAAGGGAGTTTCTACATTCTTCTCCTTATCTTCATCAGTCAATGATTTGGACAAGCAATTAGTCAATGATTTAGAAGAGTCACATGGGTTATCAGAATCTACAATTTGATTGATAATTTTGCTGTCCATTTTGCACTTATCTAAATTATCTGTTTCAGTTTCTGAATCAGAAAGTTCAACTACATCAAGGGAATTAATTTTAGTTGTATCATGAGAGTCTATAGTACCATTAATGCTAGTTACCTTTTTATTATCCTGCATTGCAAGTTTTTGCTGAAGTCTGAAGATTTCTTCTGCCTGTTGCCGGGCAATTTTGGCAGGATTAATAGATTTTCTAGCAGAAGTACAAAAGTTTTTCTTTGAGTCTGGACTACTGGGAGAAATATCAACAGCATTTGCTAAAGATTCAATTTTTTGGTTTTGATTATCATTCCACTGAGTTTGGCGAGACAAAATCATAGTTGATGACTGTCCACCAGAACCGGACAATCGCTTTTGGTTAGACTCTTTGCTCCACTTTGCTCTGTCATTAAAAATATTAAAAATATTGCTTGTATGACTGGATGGTTCACTGCTTTTTTTGCCATGCAAATTATCTTCAGTTTTTTTAAAATTATATTTCCGTGTATTTAAAGCCTCAAAAGAACAACTGTCTTTTGCTTCTATAATTGGT
Source organism: Epiperipatus broadwayi (assembly GCA_028023455.1). Lineage (NCBI taxonomy): Eukaryota > Metazoa > Onychophora > Udeonychophora > Euonychophora > Peripatidae > Epiperipatus > Epiperipatus broadwayi. The sequence continues at coordinate 493,351 of JAQFVV010000045.1, forward strand.
GACGTCCAAAAATTATGCTTATTCACAGTATCGGCATTTTCTTTTATTAAACCCGGTGAAAGTGCATCAACAGCTTTGCTCGCTGTGTGAATTTTGTCTGCAAAAGACATTGAAAAACAAACATTAAAAATTACATCATAAATTTTGTATTGTTTATATACATCAATTATTTGTGGGTGCCAGCATTTGAATATGTTTATACAAAGAATATAAATAAATATATATCAGAGCATATATGAAACAAGGTTTTGTTTACATATATATATACGTACTAAGTGTATATCATTTAAATGTCATAATAGTAAATTTGCAACATTAAAATTACATACTAGCTCTTGATGATTTACTGTTGTATTTCTATTTTTATCATAATTTTTTTTTTAATTTCAAATATTCAGCAGAGTTGTTATTGATAACACTGTATCTTTGATCATCAATTTTACTTCTTTGAAGAAACATGTCCAAGTTATTATTCTTCAACTTTCATTTCCCCCTTTTAATATACTTGTATTTTTTTATACTAATAATGTTTTTCAATTTTATTCATATGGCTTGCTAAAATATCATCTGTTTGTAAAACTATAATTTATGTTTATGCATAACAACATAATCATATTTATTAAGTTAGACATTATTATACATTTTAAATCTTGATATTAATCAAGTTCAAATATATCTTCAATATTATTTTCACAGCAGCATAACTTTTACTTTTTTAAACCACTTATGTCTTTATACTCAAACAAAGCCTTACAGTCAAATTTCTAAGAATTACAACTGATCACATTCTTATATTTCAAACATTTGTTTGTAAACATTGGAAAAAAATAAGCTAACAGTGAAGAACTAGTTTGGATAAATGGCATCTAGAAGCCATTGATATGCAGTTGTAATTTCTAGAAATATATGAATTTATAAGAAAATTGAACAATTATACGCAGTGAATTATTGTTTCAGAACACACAAGAACATTACTTGTAAAGTAGTAATTAAATATTTAGTTTCATTTAGCTATAATTTAAACTATTTTGATTCTTCTATAAATCAAATGACTACTTAACTTACGTAAGTGGCTTAATAAATGGTATCACAATATAAGAAATCGTAAGTCACATTATATCCTAAAACGTGAATCATATCATATTTCTCATGGTAGATCTAAACATTCACAATCTTAACATCTTTATTTATAAATAGTAAAACAAACTTGGAACATTTGCATCAGGAAATTTGTAGAAGAAATCCATATATATTTATGGAAAATCTATATTTTGTAATGTGTATGAATAAAAGAACATTTAAAAAAAGCATGATTATTGACTATCACTCAAAAATAATTCTATGACTATATACACAATGAAATCAGCTGTAATGAATTAATTGGTTCCAGAAGCTCACATATTATATCTGTTCATTACCAAACCAGAAAATTTTATGAGTTAAAACTAAAAAAATACACACTTCATTTAAAATAATTTAGCAAAAAAAAAAAAATGATAAATTTATAAGCTAATTAAAATAGGTATTGAGGTCTACATAAATAACAGAAATATTCTATGTATGGGTACATATGTGAATCTAGCATTAGAAGTATACAATGGATAATTAACAACCTATTTAAATAGCATAAGATTGTAATCAATTTTTTACAAATGGGCGTATTTTATTAGAGTAGTTAATTTTATAAATAATGACTTATTTTTGATAAAGATATTTTCATTTATTAAACTAATTTGGTTATGTCTGACAATTGAATATTGATTTACTATCTATCTCTTAGTTTTCAGGAATTTTGATTTAAGGAAAAGATTTCAATGAAATTAGAATCAATAAATAAAATAAAAATTTAGAAATAATATTTTAAGGAAATAAAAATTGCAAAAAAAAAAAATAATAAAACATCTAGTTTAAGATAAAAGTTGTTTGAGAGCTTAACAGCCAAAAAAGCATCCTTCCTGGTTTAATAATACTAGTTTATCACACAAATTTGTTATTTATATTGACAATTTTTTTAAATTAATGTTCACACTAATAAAACGCATATGCACATAAAAAATTAATTTATCTTATGATTAAAATGATCAATAATCTTTATATTTAATTCCTTTTTAAAAACAATTTAATTAATTAAATCAATTTCACTATAATGAATTAATGGTTCATCATTATGGATATACAGGTGAATAAATTTTTGAACATTTGACTATATTTTTTTAAAAAAAAAAAAAAACTGTATATGATATATAACTTTTAAACAATCTAAATAAATTTCTATATTTTTTAACTTACTAATTAATATTAGATAGATCAAAATTTCTGATTCCATAGCCTTTTGGAAATGGAGAATTTTTTGACAACAGTAAATCTTTTTCTCCTCATTATAATATAAATTCAAACCCAAAATGTACAATGATTGTATAAATTGAAATACTTTTTGAAAATTATTAAAAACCAAATACAGAACATACTTCTATTTCTATCAATACTAAAAATATAAATAATAATAATTAAAACAAATCTAAACAATACTTTATAATTTTGTGATGTTCAGATTAATGAGTCTATTTATAGTAAAATTAATTAATATAATTTGCATAAAATAAATTATCTTCATACATATATGGAATCATTCACCAAAATTTAAAATATTACCATTATTATCTACCTGAGAGATGTAAGCTGCTTATGTTGTTTCGTGTTTTTCTTTTTTGTGTTATTTACTTACTTAACTTTTTTTTTTTTTAAGAAAAAACTAAAAACATTCAAATGAATTTTTCAAAACAATTTTAAACAAAAATAAAAATGTTTATTTTGATTGAAAATATTTACTATTTCAAATTTTCTATTCATGCCAATCTTCTAATGATTGTTTATATTTTATAATATATATATTAAAAATCAAATAAATTTCCTTTTTCAAACTTTTTTGCAATAAATACAAAATATCAAAAAATATAATAAACTTAAATTTTCTGTCATGATAAAATGTATAGTTTGCTTTTTAATTTTAATAATTATCTATTCACTAGGGCATCTAAATTACACATCTATTTGCAATGCTCCAGATATATCACTGTAAAAATATAATTAAAAAAGAACTGCAAATAAATTTATTTGGGCCTTAGTGAATAAACTTGTGATGAATGTCTCTGTATAGACATGCATGCTATTTTTCTTAAATATAATTTTTATCTAAGACATATAGCATATTAAATTTTTTTAAAAAAAGTCACTAGAAAATTTTTTTCCATTTCCTTGCTTTACAAAATAGAGAAAAATAATTGGGAGAATTTTGTACATCAATAGATCTCATGACTTTCATCATATATATGATTTTTTTGCAAATATCATTATGATAAAAACTTCTACGAAACTAATTACAATATAGTGCGAGCTTATGCAGAAATATGTGCACACATTAATGTATATGAAAATGTAAGATAACAATAAGATGATTTAAAATCATGCAAGCAGTTACAATATAAAACAATTTATCTATTGTATTTATTTTAAGATATATGAACCAGCCCAAAAAAAATTTTGATAATTTTTGCTCTTTTTTAAAATATTTTTTCTGAAATAAAACAATTTCTATATGATTAAAAATTAAATACCAAATACTTTTGAATTTTATAGTATTTACTGTTTAACACCTACAATATTTTGATATAGTTTATTCAAAGTAAACATTAAACAAATTCAAACATCCTTGTCAATATAAATCTGAATAAATGTAATGTTTATAAAATGCCAATGTAATACTCTGAAAGAATAATTTATTCCATCGAGAATTTTACAAACAAATGGAACAATAGGAAAACGATTTGGTTATTTTCCATTTTGAAAATGTTTCAATTCTGAATCAAATAATTTAGTTTTGTAGAAAATATCTTACAAAAAAATAATCCAATTTAAAAAGAACAATAATCAAAGATGAAAATTTAAGAATGGAAATAAAATCATTTTCTAATACAGAATTTTTCCATTTTTTAGTCCCACACATATTTGAGAATTAATTTCATTAGCAAATCTTAATTTATAGACAGTTTTTTATTTTAACGAATAAATATTCAATTTTTGAAAAAAAAAAATTTTTTTTTTTTTTGCTTAAAATATATCTATAATTACAATAAAATAAAATAAATATTGGGAAATATATATTGTAACCATTTCTATATGGATAAGAATATGTACATAAAAAATAATGTTAAAATATTATTTTCTTAAAACCAACTAGGCTAGCATGAATCGGTAAATCTAAGGAAGGTCACAAAGTATCCATGAAGATAATAATTTCTAGTATTGACATTGGTTAAACTAGCCTTAAAATCCCTAAGCAAAATATTATTAGATAAATTTAATATTTGCAAAACCAACAAATAATTAATAATCAGGTCTATGAAATGAATATGGAATTTGAAGGATGAATTAGGTGATAAATGAATTAGAATGTAGATGACTAAATGGATGATGAAAACAAATAATAATTAAATAATGAAAATGAACGAGCTAAGAGTGAGCAGAAGAAAAAAGAAAATGTGTTAGGGTGATCAAGATGATGATAGAATAGGAGCCAATGAAGAGTGAATCAATTACGATAATAAATTAAAATAAAATGAAGATGAAGAAATAAAAGTAAAAAAAATCCAGATGAAATATGAGAACAATGTTGATGATGAAGAATGAAATCCTAAGCCATAAAACTAATATTGTGTTAAATGACAGTAAAATAAAATTAAGGCAAATTATGGATTTTAAGCTTGACTAAACCAGAATATTTAACCACGAAGTTAAGATAAACTATAAATTTTTTAAAAAAAACTAGAGAAGAAATTTACAACTTAAAGTTATACTGAATCAATAAAACTGTTAAGATAAACATAACACATATCAAAGCATAAAACAGGCAAAACTCTCCATACAGTAGTGCCACTCAGTGCAAGCCAGAGTAATCTCAATGGATGCCAGAAGGCTTGTGCATAAAATCCCCAACTAATGTCTACTCATTCAATATCCCCAGACTAGTTTCTGGCTTGTGGCCATCGTCAGTGAGGAGCCTTGGATCTGAGAGCACTGTACCTAGATTTTAGGATCTAATGCAACACTCCAGCAGCCATTTTTTATCTCTATTTGACTACAAAACTATGAGAAAATTGAAAACACAATATTTTCAATCTAAGCTCATTAGCTTATATAGTCATATAGGTCTGAACTCAGTTCAGTACCCATTTATCTGGCATCCATTAATTACTCTGGTTTGCACTGAGTGGCACTACTGTATGGAGAGTTTTGCCTGTTTTAATAACGGTTATGAGCAAGCATAAGAAATGGTGATCATATGATGTTTAGTGGTTTAACACCAATCCTGCCTAATAGGATAGTGGTGGCTATGATTATTAAAGAACCAAAGATACCAAAATATAAACTAATGAGCTTAGATTGAAAATATTATTGTGTTTTCAATTTTATTCTCATAGTTTTGTAGTTAAGTAGATATAAATGGTGGCTGCTGGAGGGTTGCATTAGATCCTAAGATCTAGATGCAGTGGCTCTCAGATCCAAGGCTCCTCACTGACAAAGGCCATAAGCTAGAAAATAGTCTTGGGATATTGGATGAGAAGGTACTAGATAGGGATTTTATGCATAAGCCTTCTGGCATCCATTGATTACTCTGGCTTGCACTGAGTCGCACTACTGTATGGAGAGTTTTGCTTGTTTTAATAACAGTTATGAGCAAGCATAAGAAATAGTGATTATGTGATGTTTAGTGGTTTAATCAAAGCATAATAAATAAGTTTAGACATAAAAATTACCATAAATTCAAAATTACAATTGTCAACTAGCAATTTACTTTTTTCTCAGGGTTCAAATAACTTGAATATTAATATTTTAAAAGTCAGTGAATGATGTATCTTATGATTCAAATAAACAGGTTATTCCAAACCCAATAGATCATTAAAATATTTAATATAAGACAGGCTTAAGATCAACAGTGTACTGATCAATAAGCCATAAATTCTAAATGTACTTTAAATGTAAGAGTTTACCAAAATCATTGTAATATGATGGCTTTAAGACAATAGGATGTGTTGATAGAAATAACAATAATATGGATGATGATTAGCAATAAAGCCACAGAGAACCAATATATTTTAAAACACCAAGATGTATTTACACTATTTACAACTTTCTAAAATAATAAATAATTGAAAACATATATATTTCAGAAACAATATAAAACAAGGTATATTCATTTGGTTACAGGTTTATCCCCTTTAAATTTATTAACAATTTTGATGTACTGATATGTCTAATAATTGTTATTCAAAATACCTATCTATAGTAGGCTATTGAGAGAATTAAAACTAAACTTTACTAACAAGTAATATGATGACAATTATCATATGAAGCACAAATGACAATTATTATTTAGCATTCAACAATCAATTATATGAATATGGAAACAGACAACAGAAGTCAAAATATATATAGGATACTAAGCTTTGCCCATGTCCACAGCATAATCATCTTAACTATTGAAATGTCTTACCGATCGATCAGCGAACTACTGCCTGATAGAAATGAAATGACACTGCATATGTATATCTCTTATTATGCCATACACAAGATAAGTTTTAAAATTACTAATACATTTTATTGGTTTGCTTGTAAACTGTTGACAAGGTACAACAGCACAATACATATGCTATTTTTATTTAGCTAAACACTATAGATAAACAAGTGTCACTGAAGCTAATACTCTATCTTATCATTGCCATACAATTTTAAAATACCAAGAACTTCACCATACACAGTGGAGAATAACTAGACATCATTATAAGGGATCAGACAATAAAGAGAGGCTCCTCATAACAACATTATATAATTGTATAACAATGTGGCAGATTCCAATACCTTTTTCTTAGGTATGAAAATGTGTGGACATCGTCTCAACATGGGGAATGGAATGCATACCATGAAAATAATCCCCTTCAGGGATTAAACTATACTCGCTAAGCATAAAATAATTATAAGACTCAACAATAGAATCCTCTCATGGAATAAGCAATGGGAGATTATATTCCATCTACCAATACATAATATCAATGATATAATGTTTAATAAAATTGTATCTCACACTTATCAAATAGCAACAAGCATAACTCGTCATCAAAACAATGGCAGGATAAAATAATTATAATAAAAGCTAAAAAGATAAATATCCAACCTCAAACAATGCATATGTCAGATAGTGTATGAAACCAACAAAAATACAGTAAATCAAATGACTAAAATATTTTATAGAGCATAATAAAATTTGCAACAATAAGAAATACACACAGTCAATGAAAAAAACTAAAGTGGACATACTAAATTATAGGCAAAATATAGTAAAGATATAAAACAATCATATACCTATATGGAAAACTCAATATAATAAAATAATTGTGTCATCATAAATAAATGCTATTATGCTTCTGATAAGTTATTCTGTCTGTATACCCATAAATAGAATATCAATAAACTATTCTCATAAATGTAAGAGACATGTATCGCTATCTAGACATGCCCAATTTAATATTAACTTTAAATTAATTACAAATAAATATATATATATAATTTTACCTTAATCTGTTTTCAGAGTCATTGCATATTTATACCATAAATAGAAGAAAAAAATAATATATACCTTAACAGCATATCCAAAATTAATATAAAATATTAATAAACATGAACAATACAAAAAAAAATCATTATAATTACACTTCACTTTATTCCCATAGTCCGTAATTTAAATTCCTTCGTTATAAGCTGCGACGAAGGAAAAACGATGTCAATGCCGGCCGACAAATTATTTTACAAAGTGATGCATCTATATTCTTCATATTTTATCATGGTAAAGTAAATAAAACATTTAAGAGTTTCTGACAAATAAAACAATTATACAGTAATGCTCATATTTTTCTTCAGAATTTTGGATATGTTTTTTTTTTTTTTATAAAACAAAGCTGTAACTTAAATAATATCTCCAACTTAGACAACAAATGAAAATTTTTCTCAACAGAACTGCTATTAATTTTTCCATCTGCGGTAATATATTGGAATTAAAAAACAATTCCTGCATTTTAAAGTATTTCAAAATCTTCTCATTAATATTTTAAACGAATGTTAACTCCAGTGTTTCATAATACTAATTAAGAAGTCATTTTCTTTTTATCTGTAATTTAAACATTTTTTTTCAGATTATTATTTTCTTTCATTAAGATTTGCATTATCTATCCAATTAAGCTATAAGTTAAATATCTTTTATAGTTACCAAAATGGTAGACGTATTCTAATATTCATTTTTAATAACAAATTAAGCAAGCATTTTAGAAAAAAAAAATTATCAGAATAATGTTTTGATAGAAATATAAATTAAATTCACGCATTATATGTAAATTTTAATACCCTTTTAAAATAATTTTGGTATTTAAATTCAGAAAGTTTTGTCCTAATCACTTGGTATAAAGATAAAGGTATTTTATAAACGAACGCACAAAATACTTTTTTTTTTTGCCATTCCAAACACATCATTGTTAATCTTTAAACATACATAATAAGTATAATAATTAAGATTGTAGTAATATATAGAATAAAATTTTATGCTTACGATCTCGTCTGGTTTTAAATCTGAAGTCCTTTGAATGAAGTACTTGTTTTTAAAATGGTTCCCATTCTTTTTTTAATGTAAAATTCTGGTGATTGTCAGTTGATGGATCAGTAGGTCAGATGTATGCAAGGAAGTGAAATTCTCTACTCCATTATTTTATGAGTCAAAATATAATTGACTATCATTTAAATTTGGTTCAAATTCAAATTCAGCATTACTTATTTTCAGCTTCTTGGTCTTCAATTTTGTTGTAGCTTAGATGTTGTTTTTATCTCTTCTCTTGTTTTTTTTTTAATGACACCCCCTACAAACTCAGTTAGGTTATTTTATACCTTTATCGAATGGAATTGTTGTAAAAATATATATATATAATACCAATTAATGTGTGGTATTTGCATATAATTAATACTTCTCCACCTATATTAATTAGTGATAACTAAGCAAGTTGTTCAAAATTATTTTAACTCACAATAAAAATGTGCTTACGGATCAATTACAAAGATTAATTTAAAGAGTTATAATTTTAAATCTTTCTAACTATTATTTAATAATAATAAAATATCAAAATATTTTTATATTTTCAAATAATAACAACACTAGTAAATTATTATTTTAATATTATTAAAAATTAATCCATCTGAAAGATTTCATATGAAATCCCATACACATCCTGGCAGAGGGCTTAGCATATATTGAACAATCTGAGTCTTTATCACTCTCGGGAGATTTATTGATATTTATTTAATTTTAAAATAAAACTTGGCAACTACCATAACATAACACTGATATAATACACTGATTTAATATATTTCATTTATTGTCAATTAAAATTTAAAATTTTACACATATGAGTACATAAATAAGGCTTGACAAACAGCAAGCCCAACAATAAGGTTACAATATATATATATATTAATGCTGTATTCCAAAGAAACATTGTATAGTCAATATATTTGCCATAGAGAGTTAGTGTTAATACGTGCATTTTTGGTTCATTATTTACAATATTTTATAATTAAAGATATTTATTAAATGCATAAATATAAACATGCAGATTGCTAGCATGAATGCATTAAAAATAAGTGTTAATTATAAATAAATAAATATTCTTTAAAATAATTTAAGGTTATATATCAAATAAATTAATAATTTTCAAATTTATGGTGAGATTGTCAAAGTTGATTACTTTATTTTCCAAATTTTGTTTCACGATTTGTCATTTAAAATAAGTGGTGCGCAGGATTTATAATCACATAAATTTTATATAATAACAATTATTTCAAATGTATTTATAATTAGAATTTTTATTGTAAAGTAATCACAGTAAAGGAAATGCTGCAAGATAAAAATAATTTGACAAATTTTATTTTTAGTAAGTGATTTTTTTTTCCTATCTTAAATTTCATTTCTAAATAAATAATTGAATGACTTCATTGCTTGGGAATTCATAAGAAGTTTGAGAACTAGAAATGTCAGATATGGAATCAATCCAAAAACTTTATGCTCCAAAATCTAACACTCTACTAATAGACTTAATAATGAAAGGCAATTACATTTCTTTTCACAATCTATAGGTGAAAACTGATCTTTTTTTTTTCCTGATGCCATGTGCCATCAAATACTTGCAATTTTCTTTTACATAACTATTTTTATTATTTTAATTTGAATGAAAGATTTTGAGTTTATGGCTTTATTAAATCGATGCAGTTTTTGCTTTGTTGGATAACCACATTTTCATCATTTGTATTTTAATTTTTAATTTTCTTTTAAATAAGAACGTTACTTTTTAAAAAATATTTATCTTTAAACTTATTGGCTGGTGAAGCGGCCATATTGAATATTTAAAAAATTATGTTAAGCCATAAATTTTATCATAACTCTAGTTTGTACTCTTCAAAAATCACATAATATATATTGTTTGAAAGATAAAACATCAAAGAATGTAATGAAGCTGAAAAAATATAGCCATTGATATTCAAAGTAATAATAAAAAAAAATTAATATTTCTAAAAATTATTTTATTATTTCATAAATTCAAAATTTTCATGGTTAAATTTTAAATCTATGCTTTTGTTAATAACTTCATTGCAAACCAAAATAAAACAATTATAAAATGCTACATTCATTGTAGTTAGTGGCGATGAAGCATATCTACAATTCACTTAGGACAGATTCAGATTCCATACTCATGCAGCTAGCCAAAAAGGGGGGGTTAGAGTCAGTGCTATGTAGTATATTAATAATAACACACTTTACTATTTATCCTTTCTGGCAGCTTATGGGTAAACATTTCATCTTGTTAGAATTTACCTAAAATATAAAATCAAGTGATTGCCACAAAATGATAGCTTACAATTAAAATAATACTGCAACCAAATGCAAATACAACTTACCGATTAGAGCTGCTGATGATCAGATAACATTGGGAGATCTTGACTGAGATGGCATGCTAGTTGACGCTCCTGCAGAAGTTTGGTATTATGTCTAAGATGTGTCACCTATCACACTTTCACTACAATAGATAGAAAGCAGTTTCTCAAAGCACTTTGGCAGAGGGTGACAGGTTCACACTCCATGTAGCCAAAAAAAAACTTTCATGCCTTTGCTTCTTTTTTAGGAAGACAACACATTTTCTTTTAGAAATAATGTGTTGGAAAAGATCAACTAGGCTTGCTTTCCACTGGAACAATGAGCCAGATGTGGTATAATATGATAAATTGTATGATTACTCATTCTTGAAGAAAGCCCATCAATGAGACTACCTGATAAGGCTCTCCAAAAAATTAAGAAAGTTTCCACTTTCTTCTGTTTCAAGCTGTATCAATGCAGTGCCAAAAAGAATGCATTTGCCATCGGACAGACTTTCTCTTCCAACCATATTGAAGTCGTTTTCGTTTAGCCAAGTCTACTCCACCCATGTAGCAGTTGCACATTTTTATTGCAGATGGGCATGGATATAAATGATGTATCCCATCTTTTTTGTGTCTTCTTGTAATAGCATCATTTCCAGAAGGTGGATAGGCATTGGTGAGTATTAGAATTGGCTTCTTATCCCTACAAATTAAAAATTGAAGATCACTGTCTTGATCAATTACAAAATGTGTCTCGCCTATTCATTTTTTTTTTATACAGTTCTTTGATGCTGTGTGGGATACCTCTTCTATTAATATTTAGTGTGCCACAACAGTAGAGTTTGTTTATAGATAGTTCTTTTGTTAACTGTACGCTGTAAAATATTTATCACAAAAAATAATATGATGCTGTTTGGATAGATATGGTAAAATTACTGAAAGCACAGCTAGAGTACCCAGACCTTGGCCAGCATCTGAAGTTGTACTTTTGCCTCTATATAACTCCATATGTGATGCATATCCATTATGGTTATCTGCACACATCCACCATTTGAACCCTTGCTTTCTCGATTTTGAGGGATCAAGTTGTTTCATATTATTACGACCAGTAAATTTGGTAATAGCTTCATCAACTGCTACCTCTCTATGCATTTGATATGCAGCTTTAAAATTTACATTGCAATAGTCTATAATTGGCCTAAGTTTATATACTCTATCAAAATCTTTACTTTTAACATTAGCATTTTTTACTATTATTAAAATGTAGACAAGATAATAATGAATAAAATCTAAATCGGATCATAATATTTGCAAAATATATTTGTCTTACTCTCATACCACAACTCCATATATCATCTAATTCATGTACTGGACATCTGGAGGAAAGGCCCACTATCATGCCAACAAATGCAGATAATTCATGATGTGACAAATTTACCCAATCAAGAGCTTTTTTTTTGTTCAGCATTCGTATTAGTTTCAATAATAATTTTTTCAAATATTTTTTAGCAAATAATAATTGAAAAATGTCTAAAACTGTATACACACTCGTAGTGGAAAGCTTGAGCCAGACTTAGTAAAATTTGATGACCCGATAACGTTAATCGACAACTCATTCAGATCTGATTGGGAAGATGGGCCTGAAATAGGCAGAGCTGTAGCATTTGGTATTTAGACTTTTTTTTTTTCTAGTACCACATCTGACTCTAAATCACTGGCAGATAATTCATCAAATGAGCTGCAAGAAACATCAGAGTTCCAAGGCTCACTTACTGAAAAATTGCAGTCATCACTGGAATCGCTAATATCTTGCATTTTTCTCTATCTAAATTTCACGGTAAACAGAGTTCCACTAAAAATGGAAAAACCGAGAGGAAGACAAAAAATTAAAGTTACTTGTTTACAAAAATTATTATAAAATTGTAAATTTTTGTGACAGAAAAATAGAGCTTACGTTATCTGAAAGTAGAAAAAAAGGTGGATCCGAAAATGTAAAAAGCACATGTGCACACCGTGTAGATTTCCTGCAATTTTAAACTGAAACCAGATATTGCAAATTTGAAAATTCGAGATCACATTGTGCAATAGTAATGATGAATAGGTAAAATATACTTTCACTCTTGAAAAATATTACATTACAATTCTTAATAGTTAAGGAATTCGGCCACTATTTTGAAGAGAAAAAATACATGTTAAACTTTAAGCATTAAAGCCTTTAACAGACATAAATAATACAGGATGTCCCAACAAATATATAAAAGAGGACAAAACAAACAACTAGTAATTTTTATATCATTAGCAAATCATCATGAAAATCCACATTTTTTAATGTATATTTTTTTCTCTTGACAATTTAATTTCTAACAAAATATTACAAAGGTAGCTGCAAAGACTCCAAGGAAAAAATAGATACACTATTGACTTTATTCTGACACTGCACCACAGATCTGACAAACATTAACTATGTGTGTTTCACAGTTTGTGTTCATCTATATCTTACATAAATCAGTGTTGATAGATACTATTTATGAAACAGATGAGCACAATGCCCATGGGTTTCCCTGAAACTGTTGATGAGTTGGATCTGGAAAAAGAAATTTGGAATGCCATAAAAATTTCATATTTTGACATACTTCTCTGATAGTAGATTTTATCATCCAAAAAAATAAATTCGTGATTTGAGATAAGCCATAGGTGATGAAACTATATATTTTCAGTGAAGCAACTTATATCTGGTGGAGGAATATGCAAAAAAAAAAACAGGAAGCCAATATTTGGGATATGATATATATATATTTTGAGGAAAGCTTTTTTAGTGCTATCATATTCTGCTGGTGAATAGTGTGCCCTTGTTTGAAGAAAAAGTTCCTACCCTAAACTTCTGAACATTCAAATAATACCGTGAGAAATAAAATACAGGTACATTCAAGTCTATTCCATTACCATAAAAGTCCACTATATGTAGTTTACCCATGTTTACATAAAAAAATGTACAAAAGTCTTTAACATACACTGTGTTCTTCGCTTGCGAACAGAATACAATCCTTCAAATTTTCAGTCTTGGATTTCTATTATTTTCAGTAAAAAAAAATTTCCTGGTTGTTATCTTAAGGGAAATTGTTGGGATTTGGTCTTCCGCATTCTCATGCATCAAGATAAAATATACTGACTTTACGATTCTCATTCATAAAATATCCTACATAGTATTTTAAAACATAAGCAACAAAATCTTTGCAGCAACATTGAATATATAAAATTTATATAAAAATATTTTTTATTTCATACTTAATTTAACAATCATAAATGTAATGACCAGTATGATTTCTTTTTCTTTAAATAAGTACACCTGGGTCTCTTTTTGTGCGAATTTTTTTAATGCAATTTTGAAGTTATGCAATTCATGTTTCTTCTTAATATCTTTTTATGCGGTTTTCTTTTATGCGGTAAAGAAGTTCATATTTCACTTAAAATCAGGATTTCCCCATTTTATATACACGGATTAAATTTTACATACTTTAAATGCCTGTTGGAAAAAGATTTGGCAATAAATTTAGATACCTTAGAAGATTTAGAAAAGATAATGAAACAGAAGTGGAACCTGTTTGCTTCACAGCAAAATTGATTCGAGAAAGTCTTCAACTTTCTAATCAATTGGAAAATCATTTTTTGTTAATGACATGAATTATGAATGAGCTATTAAATTCCAATGAGAGCTAAATAGTTGTATATCCGTATTATGTATGTGTATGTTTATATTTTCTTTTATACACATATATACATGGAGAAACTTTTAGCCAGTAAAAAGTTACAAGTAAATATATTTAAGAACTTTTAATTTCTACTTAAGAAGAATGTATCTTTAAAATGTGTATGTTTATATTTTCTTTTATACACATATGTATATACATGGAGAAACTTTTAGACAGAAAAAAGTCACAAGTAAAAATATTTAAGAACTTTTAATTTCTACTTAAAAAGAATGTATGTTTAAAATGTGTATGTTTATATTTTTTTTTATACACATATATACATGGATAAACTTTTAGATAGAAAAAAGTTACAAATAAAAATATTTAAGAACTTTTAATTTCTACTTTAAAAAAATGTACATAGATAAACTTTTAGATAGAAAAAGTTACAAATAAAAATATTTAAGAATTTTTAATTTCTACTTTAAAAGAATGTATCTTTAAAAGTTCTTAAATATTTTTAGTTGTAACTTTTTCCTGTCTAAAAGTTTCTCCATGTATTTATGTGTATAAAAGAAAATTTAACCGTTAGTCATTATTAACACATAGTTTGCACTCGTGGAAGTGCATTCTCTAACAGCTAGACATAACAGTCTGGATATCGCAAGCTTCATAAACAATTAGTAAAATCGTCTCAAAGTTTAATTACTGATTACATTGTCGGCAGAAAACCATTAACACAGCACGAGACTGAAGTTGGTGCTAATTGTATTTCCTCTGATTTCTTACCAGTTCATAAAAGAACTTGCATATTGTCAAATAGTGATAATAATTAAAATATATATGAACAAATGTAAAATAAATTACACATAAAAATTACACATAATAAAATTAAATAGTTAATAAAAAAAAAGTAAAAAAAGTGTCTTGTATCAATTTTGTTCAAATATTTGAAATTTTTTATTAGTCATACTTTATTTCCTTTTTTTTTTTTTTTTTTGCGAATTTTAAAGTAATTTTACCTTGTGACTTTGGTTTTATGTGATTTCTGAAAATTAAGAAACATATCCCACATTTTTCAATGTAAGTTAAGTCTATTTTTGTGCGATTTTTTTAATGCAGGTTTTCTGTGGAACCTATCTACTGCATAAAAAGACCCAAGTGTATATAATCTTTAAAAGTGTTTTCAATTAATTAGAAAAAAAATTTACAATTTCTTAATTTTTAGTTTAGAGATCAGAGTCCATATCGTATTATTTAGTTGCCAAAGATAATTAATTAATTTGTGCTGTAAATAGACGGGAAAAATATTTACTATCATGGAATCAAAAACTTATTTTGGGTAACTTAATTTTTAACACAAATTAGCTTTGCATTTATGTGTATATACATCGCATAGTATAAATATTTCAGAGAACAATCACATCTGAATATATTACTAAGATAAATTACAAACATTCTAAAGAACCAGTTTTTAAATAAATTTGCAAATATATTTCATTTGTATATCAACGCTAATCCGTTTCATCAGATAAAAGGAAGGATAGATATATTTGCAAATTTATTTTTAAAAAATGTTTCTTTTTTTAAATTAACAAAATGGATTGGTATTGATATACAAAAGAGATGTATTTGCTAGTTTATTTTTAAAATGGTTCTTTGGAATCTGTCTGCAATGTATCCTAATAACATATTCAGATGTGAAGGTTCTGTGAAAGATTTATATTCCTAATGTTACATATTTGATCAGTCGAAAAAATAATTTAGATGTGATCAAAATTATTAACATTATATAATATATATGATTAAAGACACGTTTTCAAAATATGTTCATATGTTAGTCTGTGTGTGATGCTGCTACTATATCTATCTAACAGCGTTCTTGATTTTCAATTAGAATTCCCAACCATTATAAATTGCACAGGATCCTGCACAAATGAAAACTATCTTGTCAACAGCTATAATCCAAACATTGCAAAGCAAGCCAAAACAATAAGCATATATCTAGAAAGTTTGCAATTTATATTTAAGTGAAGCGCAAATGAAATGAAATTCAAACTAGCTAACAAAAAACTATAATATTACATTTTAAACTTAAATTACAGTGCTTAGTATAACAGCTTCAGGGTAACTAATAAAAGTAGGGTAAACATTGTGATGTACATTGAATGCTATTTTAAATGAGAATAAAGCACACTTAAATTTAATACAATTTGTTCTTTCACTTGATTAATTCCAATCAAAAAAAAGAAAAAGAGAATGTAAATAGATTACAAATAAAATTATGGAATAACATGTTTTCTTTATGTATCAATAGTCAAGTTTAACTTTAAAATCTGCATTGCACAATGCAATAGTAGAGTGGCAGACAGAAGCTCAAAATCAGTGGATTGCAGCCCAGGTATGTCACTTCCAGCATTTAATGTTATGAACTCCCAAGCAATAAAGCCATTTGATTATGATTAATATTATGGTCTAGCAAGCAGATGAACTTTTGCTCAATGACTGGTTTAGTAATGAATATTCAAGGAGAGTGCCTTCAATGAGCAACATGCTGTTAAGCCTTTTTGTGGACAAAAGATTTCCTGAAAAGAGCATTCATAAAAAAAAATGTTTGCTAGATCAAGCCATTTGTAGCTGCATATGATAATAGTAGAGTTTAGGAGGAAAAAATATTTAAGTGGTTGAGAAAAACAAAAATATTTTTGTGCTGCTGGACCAACAAAGTACTAACATCATCAATTGTCAATGAAAATTACATGCGAGAAATAGTAAACTTTTTCCCTTTTAGATTGACAAAACAACTTGTAATCTATTTACTGATGTTCACTTATAATTGATAAAAACAAAATTATCAATATAATATCTATATACAATGGGAAACAAACAGTATATTTCTAATTTTAGCTCAGCTTAATCAAAACTGCGAGATACAGTAAAATCTCTTACCTTACTAACACACTTATTCAAACACATTTCCCAACAGGAATCTTATTGATTTTATACTCTGTCGGTTTTCATTTTATAACAAACTTGTTTTTTAAATTATTTTTCTGCGACTCTCCTACTTACCATCTTCAGCACCTGAAGTTAAGGTGGACATCCCGACTCTACAAATGAAAAAAATTGTGACTCTGTGTAGTGGGGATGATTCAGTTACAGATTTCATAAACCAATTAAAGCACAAACACAAATTACAAGAATGCATAAAGAAAGATTACTATTATAACACTTAAAATGACAAATATAAATACATGAATAACAGGACCGTGCATTAATAATTTTATATAAATAACATTAATTCCATTTAACATATGTATGTAAAAAACTCCAAAAAAAAAAAAAAAATAAAACAAGGAAATGAGTAATATATATATAAAATCCAGAAAGGTTTGCTAGATTAAATATTAAAACATACAATAACATAATAAATCTAGGAAAGCTAATTTTAGGTGAAATTTTGGGTCAACCAGTTAAACTAATTCCTCTCATACATTTCCTATTTTGGTAATAATAAAACACAATGTTATATAAATATGATCTAAATTCACTAACAAAATTAGTGATAATACTTTTTAGTTTTCAAAACTTCTTAGGTTGTGCATTTAATCTTTCATTATTATTAGATACAACAACATTGGATAGCAGGCAACCATCTGAACAGCAATCCTCAATTCAGTGTTTATGAATAATGATGTCCAAGTTTCTTCCAGTTATAATAAAATCCGTATTTCCCTATGCTTTCCCTAATTTAGAAGCAGAATAGAACCACCATCTATTTACTAATGAAGCCACAAAAAAAAAAAACTAATCAATGTTTCATATTTTTCTTTTAAAAAATAATTTAATATTTACATTAAAAATAAATGTATTCAATAACTATGATCAATACAAGTATTCCATGAAAAATTAAATTGCAAAACCAAATGGTATATTAAATATAAGTAAGGATAAACCAAGCACAAAATACAAAAAAATAGGATGTATAAATATTTGAGAAGAATTAAAAATAGTTATTGTAGCAAACATAATACAAAAAATAGGATGTATAAATATTTGAGAAGAATTAAAAATAGTTATTGTAGTAAACATAAGTTTTCATCTTGTTGTTTGATTTCCATGGATATTCTTCATACAGTTATTGTTGTAAAAGTAAAGAGAAATAGAAAATGTGGCAGCAAAAAGCACTTGAGCAAAAATATACATTTTCAATAATAACTGAATATTTTTTATGATATCCACATTTTACGATTACTAACAAATATATTAAATATGTAAACAATACAGGAATTCCATAAAAAAATTAAATTAGTGACAAGGCAAATGCAACTTCATAAGAAATTAAATTGCAAACCCAATCCTTGGATTGAACTTAAGTTTTATTCTTGGGATAATAAAATAATAAATGTAAGAATGTGATTATATATATATGTTTAATGCTAAATATAGACATTGTTAATATTATATTAACACATTATGACATAATATTGATTAGTTTTTTTCTTTACTTCATACTTCATTAACAAGTATTCATGAATCTACAAAAAAGACCCGGAGAATTGATGAACCAGGAGTGCAAATGATTCAAGTGGACAACAACGAGAAAATTTCATGCAAAGAAGGGATCAGAACCAAGCAGCAATAAAAAGAAAGTTATGAGGGAAAGGTTTCGGAACTTCTTGTGACTCCAAAAAATTATTCCTACCTGTGGCATCCAAATAACGAGAGACCAATCGACCCATTTTAGAGACCCTATAGCCGCAATCTTCCATGAAATGGAAGACCCAGGTGGGCCCATAACTGTACCAGACTATCAAAGCCAGTATTGGCATCCACTATATATTGGTGTTATTGGATTCTGGTAGTCAAGTATCCATTATTTCAAAAGTGTGGGTTCAGAAACTTAAGGACCAAGAAAGGTCTTTGATGCCATTTCCTACTTGCCCCATTCAGATGATACTGGCCAATTGAGAAATGACAAAAAGCGAAACTATCAAATCTGCCTGGATATTTTATATTCCACAGTAAGCCAATCAGTCATATCTTCCTGGTGATGTCAGAATTGATGCTAGTCCCAGATTTCTTGACCCAGCACAATTGTATCATTGGTTATCTCAACCAGGGATGCATAATATAAATGGAATCCATAATGTTTGATGCTTCAGAGCAACCATCAGCAATAAGCAGTCCCAAGCCCTGGAAATTTCAAAATAAAAACCCCGATAATAATGGCCACTGCAAGGGTGATATCTGTAGACTCAGAGCTTAAGAACCTCCAGTATTAGCAAAGAAAGGGCACCACAATATGACAGTATCATTCAGGCGCTATGAATTAGAAAGCAGGGGAATTACCTTAGAGTCCAAATGACATCGTCAATATCGGAATGGACCCTTAATCTCTTGGGAACTAATATTTTCCACTGATTGTCTATTTTTAGTAATCACAATCATGAATCAATTGGACATTATGGAGCAAAGAAAACAGAAGCTATGAAGCTATGAGACGTCGTTTCTACTTGCCCGATATGTAAGCACAAACTCTGATTAGCCTGAGGAAATGCACCATCTGTGTATGGTGCAAATATCCAAACAAGGCATATGCTGGTATAATGACCCCGATCGTAGCAACAAAGACTTAATGAATTGTTGGCCATCAACCATTATGGCCCTTTGACCAAATTCAAGCATTTTCAATACCTACTGGTGACTTATGATGTTTTTTCTAAGTATGTTCCAAGCATATCCAGTAAGAAAGACCAATTAAAGGAGTGGCTTTTACACTTTGCAACACGGGCAATTTCCTCAAGTGGGAAAACCTGATGTAATACAATCAGATAGTTCAGCATTTATCTCAAAGAAATGGAGCATGGATTCCTCAGCAGGGGCTCATCCACTGTCTTACCTCAGTTTGGAACACACAATCCATCCCGTGCAAAAAGTCATGACAGAGGTAAACACTGTTCTACACATACACATTGACAAATCACTGGGGCTGGATTGACAGGACAAGGATGGCTAGATTGAAAGAACAAGGATGGTTATAGATTGTATAAATCATGGATAATAAATCTACGGGTTTCATGCTGAGATGGCTTCGCCATAGGAAGCCCTGCTCAGAGATTTTCAAGACACCATTACTGAGGGATGACAGGTGTATTGATCAGGATAAACCAAGAGGCCACAAGGTTGCAATTACTCCCCATATAGCAAGAACACATGTGCAAAAAGGACACATCCAGTGCCATAAGATTAATAATGGGGACCTAGTTTGGGCAAGGTCTTCTAAGTTCACCAACATGACAAGTCATGAATTTCGAAAATTCTTTCCCTTAACCAAGGACCGTATCGGATCGGAAAGCCCTGCCCAGAGATTTTCAAGACACCATTACTGAAGGATAATAGGTATATTGATCAGGATGGACCAAGAGACCACAAGGTTGCAATTGGCCCATATAGCAAAAACACATGTGCAAAAAGAACACATCCAGTGCCATAAGATTAATAATGGGGACCTAGTTTGGACAAGGTCTTCTAAGTCCACCAAAATGACAAGTCATGAATTTCGAAAAATCTTTCCCTTATACCAAGGACCGTATCGGATCGGAAAGCCCTGCCCAGAGATTTTCAAGACACCATTACTGAAGGATGATAGGTGTATTGATCGGGATAGACCAAGAGACCACAAGGTTGCAATTGGCCCATATAGCAAGAACACGTGCTAAAAGAACACATCCAGTGCCATAAGATTAATAATGGGGACCTAACTTGGACAAGGTCTTCTAAGTCCATCAACATGACAAGTCATAAATTTGGAAAATTCTTTCCCTTATACCAAGGACCGTATTGGACCAGATGTAAATGCGTAGAGAAAACGCCTTCCTGCTGAAGAATGGAGGAGCAGATGGGGGGGGGGGGCATAAATGCCCCGCCACCTAAAACTGTAATACCTCCAGATCCAGGGGGGGAATGAATCGACTAAGAGCTAGGAAATGATGAGAGGAAACCCAAGGGATAGGATAACACGTGTAACTTTACCTCTAATCTGTAGTGTAATACTAATTCATAATTACTATGCTAACCATATGATTATTATATCATTAATGTTAATAACAGGAGAGAAATGTTTATGAATTTACTAAAGGTTAATGGGTAAGGACATGCTTAATATTGTTCACAGTGAAATAGATTTAACAAACCCAGTTGTTCTTTTGTCATCTTGGAACCTGAAGTAAGATGTTTGTTTTGTTTTGTTTTTTTGGCTTTTTTTTTTTTTTCTCTTCCTCTAAATAGAAAAATATGAAGTCAAAAATCTGTGATCCAGATTTATGCTTTGCTATCCATTCACATTACTAATCACCAAGTAGGTTCAAACCGATTCATCTATATGCCTGGGTAATCTAGTGATTCAAAACATGCAGATATACACAACTCTTTTCAGCCTTAAATAATAAAATTTGAATATGTATTTTTTAAGTATTAAAATTATAGAATTAATTGCTGTTTAAAATCCCTAAATAATCAAGAGTCCTGTACGTGCATTTACATATTGTGGATACTTATGTGCTATGTAAAGATTGATAGTACAGTTGTTTTAATTTTTCTTTTTTAATATTATTTAATATAAAATGTTCGTAGAAGCTGATGCAATATTTGAGAAGGTTCTAGAAGGCAATTAGGGAAACAAGTTTTGTGAACAATAGAGCAATTCATTAGCAAAAATTTAATAAAATTGCTCAATTTCAATTAATTTTAGTTACAAATAGTTAAATGGAAATTATATTTATTTGAATCTGTTTCTAAACTAAAAATAAATTCAAACAATACCTTTGAGAATTTTATCAATAAATTGTATCTTTCTACTACGTAAAGACAAAGACCCATTTCCTGCTGATAGAAATCACATGTAGGTATCTGTATTGCCTCAGGTGATTTTCTAAAAGCAGTTCTAACATAATATCATCATCATTATCAACCATTATCAATCCATCTTCCCCGATCTTTAGCTTCTCTTCTCTATATCACACCCCTGCACATCCCTCCATCTCACATGTGGTCTCTTTCGGGTTTTTTTACAATCTCTTGGAATCCAGTTTAAAATTTCAATTGTCATCTATTATCATCTCTTCTAACAATATGTCCAGCCCAACTCCACTTCAATCTTTTAATTTTTTCAATGAAGTCAGTCACACCTGTTTGTTCTCTTACCCATATATTGTGTTTTCGATCTCTTCTTGTTACTCCCAACATGCATCTCTCCATAGTTCTTTGAGTGTTTTGAAGTTTCTTGCTCTTAAGTGTCCAAGTCTCAGATCCATAAGCAAGAACTGGTAAAACATATTTATTAAAAACCTTCCTTTTCAAACACATAGGCATATTTCCTTTTAGTATCAAGTTATTTCTGCCAAAAGCACTCCAACCAAGTTTAATTCTATGATTAATTTCATCCATTATGTTTGCATCTGTATTAATAATCTGACTAAGATATTTGTAACTGTTAACTTCTTCTAACTCATCATAATCAATCTTTATTTTCATATTTTGAAAAAATCCATTAAACAATACTTTAGTCTTTTTAACATTTATATTTAGTCCTACTTTCCTCTGATAACTCTTGCAACATTTCGTGCGGCTCTAAAGCATTATTTGCAAAACCAATTACATCATCTGAAAAACTTAAATGACTTAACTAATCTCCATTTACTTTCACTCTAGCTTCGCATTTTATTCCACAAAATACTTCTTGCAGCACTGCTGTAAAACGTTTTGGAGATATGGAGTCACTTTGTCTTACACCCTTCTCAATGCTGACTTTCCTAGTATCATTATGTAATCTGATTGTTGCTGTTGCATTTTTATAAATATTCTTTAAAATATGACAATATCCTGGATCTATACCTTGATGATTCAATGCTTTAATCACTGAAAAAAATGTTTATAGAATCAAATGCCTTTTCATAATCTACAAATCCAAAGCATAATGGCAATTCATATTCATTTGTCCATTTTATAACTTCTCTCAATACCTGAATATGATCTACTATACTAAAATCACTTTTAAATCCAGCTTGTTTTGTTCTTTTGGTTGGTGGCAATCCAATGTTCTCTGTAGATCTTGGTAAAAAATTTGTATAAAACTGATAAAAGGCTGATAGGTCTGTAATTTCTAATATCTTCTTTATCACATATTAATATTGCATTCTTCCAATCATCTGGTATATCTTTATCATTTAGACATTTGGTATATAACTTCGCTAAATTTTTTTATATTTCTTCACCTGCTTCTTTTAATATATCAATTATAATTCCATCATTATCTGAAGCCTTTTCTTTCTTTGTACATTTAATTGCATATCTCACTTCTTCATTTAAAATTCTGGGCAATTTGAAAGATGTAATAGATATAGAAGGTACTTGTTCTTTATTATATAATTCTTGATAAAAATTTTCTACCAATTTCATAATGTCATCTCTCTTTTTATTAATAATTCCATCTTTTTTTTTTTTTTGCAGATATAAATTTCCTACCAATACCAATGTGTTGTTTTCCACTCTTGAGACTTTTATTCTCTTCTGCAGCTTTCCTTGCTAGTTCACAGTTATACTTTCTTATATCATATTCAACTCTTTTCTGCACCATTTTTACAAAATTCGAGATATTCAATTCTTCTTAATGCATCATTTTTGTATATCTTCATATTCTTTCTTTTCTTCATAAATTCCCTAGTCTCAGTAGAAATTTTATTGGTCAATTGCTGCTTTTTTTCTACCAGCTATCTATGTTGCAGGTCATGTTCAAAATCTCCTAATACCTGAAACCGATTTTTAAGTTCTAATTTAAATTCATTAGAATGTTTCTGAAGATTAGGAATATCAACTGTAAATATTGTTTTTCTTAATAATTTTTGTCTCTCTAGTTTTACATTAACACATATCTTACACTTTACTAATTACTAATCGATGATCACTTCCGGTATTAAATTTATTAAGAACATTACAATCTTGAAATATGTATTTCCTGTTAGTCAAAATATAATCCAATTCCGCTGTACCTTCATTTGGATGCTTCCATGTCCATTTCCTTTTAACAATTTTCTCAAAAAAAGAATTCATAATATAAAGTTTCTCTTTTCCTGCAAACTCCACAAGTCTATGTCCTCTCTCATTTCTATTACCATAACCAAAATTACCTACAGA
The DNA here is from genome assembly GCA_028023455.1 of Epiperipatus broadwayi. Lineage (NCBI taxonomy): Eukaryota > Metazoa > Onychophora > Udeonychophora > Euonychophora > Peripatidae > Epiperipatus > Epiperipatus broadwayi. The sequence continues at coordinate 518,238 of JAQFVV010000045.1, forward strand.
ACTTTCATATCATTTGTTTACCAATTCTAGCATTAAAGTCTCCCATAACAATTTTAAAATGTTGTTTTCTCTGATCAAAAGCCTTTTGTACATCTATATAAAAATCTTCTTACTACTTCATCACTGTGAGAACTTGTTGGGGCATAAACCTGAATTATCTGCATTTGGTATCTGCTATTAAGTTGTATAACTAATCTTGCCAATCTGTCTGATACACCATCAATCTCCATAATGTTGTTCTTCCACTTTTTATTTATAATGAATCCTACTCCACTTGTATTTTCAACATTTGTATCTTTATAATAGAGTACATGTCCACTTTTTAAATCAATTGTTTCTTCACCTTATCTTCTAACTTCACATAAGTCCAATAATGTTCCATTTAATATAAGATAGTTCTTCTAATTCTTGCAATCTTCCTTCACTTAAAAGTGATTGGCAGCCTGGGTCCGCAATCAGGGAATTCTTAGCACCCTCCACCTTCGCCCACCAACTGTTTGCTTTGGTTGGTGACTTCACAGCCTCCTGGGAATAAGGGCTATGATTTATTTTTGTTTGTCATTATTGTATATATTAGAAAAATATCATCACACAAACATTCATTCTGCCTTATGAGGCAACTGAGAAGAAAGACCATGGTGTTTCTTGATCTTAAACTTAGAGGTAAAAAGCCAATAAACTAACCACGCTGGCTAATGCGTGTTGGTGAGCAATCCAACCATGTTCAAATACTATATGAATAATCAGAAAGTAATAACAGCTGCAGCAACAAGAAGATATGGAGTGGACATTAGGAAATTTGCCCTGCTCGGTTCCTTTAAGGACTCCAAGAGGAATCAAAGGGCCTCCTTTCAGTTAATAGCATAAACATGATATGAATACGCTGACACTTGCATATTTCATAAAACAAGCTTTTATTCATCCATAACTTTTATGGAGGTTAACAATATTGAAAAAGAAATAATGACTTAAGTATAAATAGAGCTAAATTCAATACAGGGGAGGGATTAAGGTTCTAAGTTCAACGACTAACCGAATCCATGTCACTTAAAATTTTGACATTTTGACCGTCAAGTAGTGGAACCAAGTTCACCTTTTCCCGATCTTTCTTAAGATCATCTCTGTGCTACAATGCCATTTCTTAGATACAAATCGATGAACTACCTAATGAGATATGGAAAAGTAATTTATAAAGAAAATGCTACCTAGTGAAATGAGTGCTAACCGTGTTCGACTCACAAGATTATGGATCCACCCAGCTGGCAAGCTCGTAGAACATCGGAACGTAACTATCTAATGCCGTCTAAAAGACCTTGTATATTCTATTCGAATTATATATATACTCTATTTTAACATTTCTATCAACATAGTGTCAATGTAGTGCCAGTTATATATCTCTGTCTTAATTTCTCATTGTATGATTCTCTATAACCTTACAAAATTTAATCTGTAATATCATTTCATGCTTTACTATCTTCCTGTATTTTAGTGCAGTAAATTTCCCCAATTTATTATATTTTATGTTTATGTACTTTACTTGAACTCAAAATTAACATGCCAATCTAATCCATGAGTATGTCTATCAGTATAATAACTCCAAGCTTTTGGGAAGGGTTTCAATATAAAAATGCTTGCTAGATTTAGTAATGATTAAATAACTTTATGTATAATAGCAGATGGCTATTGAGAATGATCTATTTTGTCAGTAATATTTATTTATTATTAGTTATTAATGCTATAGTCATACTTTTAAATGTTTTTAGCTTTGTATGCTTGTGCGTGTTAGCGCATTTTATATATTTTAAATCTTCTATAGTAATTTTGATAATCGTCATTTTCCATGACTGTAATAAAATCACCATTTACTTCTAATGTTTGTCAAGCATAATTTTATTATAATATTTTACTGCTTACCTCAAATGCATATGGGACCCGCTTATATACTTTTCTTATTACTATAATATTCAAGTATTTTATTTAAATAATAAATAGTATTATAATATGGTTTATTAGCGGTTCATGCCATTATGCTTTATATTAGATTTATTTAAGGCTTTAATTCTGCTCAACATCAGTAGGGATGTACTTACTTATCTCAGCATTGCTAGCAGATGCCAGTCTTATTTTGTGTTTATAATTGCTTTGTCATTTGGAATTATCGAAAACTCCGAACTCACCTTGTCGTCATATTCGTTCTAGTCATGGTGTATACATCTACTCAATCGGACAGTTTGGTTAGAGTAGCAAATGGTCTGCGTGGGATGATCCTGGGACAGTCAGCCCATCACATCTTCCTACTGACCCCCATCATGAGATATAGCTACTCTTTCTTTAATAAAATGATGAAGCATCTCATCGGGTGGAAATGGATTGAACCTTTTATGGCTTCCATCCATGCTAGTACCATTTTAATATTTTAAATTCATGCCTATTTAATATCTATATGTCGTAATGATGTGATAATACTAAACCATTTGTTCTTCATTAATTTATTTATATTTATAAAAGTTGAGATCAAGCTTATATTAATCTTTCTAACCTTCGAATGAATGATTCCCCCAGGCAGTACTAAGTCATTATTTCTTATTCTATATTGTTAAGCTCCATTAAAGTTATGGATGAATAAAAGCTTGTTCTATGAAATACGCAAGTGGTAGCGTATTCATATCATGTTTATTGTAACTTATATTATCGTTTCTTGTGATATATATATATATATTTCACATATAAGTAGCATCGATCATATTATGATTATATATATATATATAGATTAATTTGATTATAACTGTAAACAACAAAGTGTTTAATGATTGAGATACCCTTTCCATATGATCATTCATTAATTATTTGTCTCATGTCTAAAATAGCGTGAATATTATTAAATTATGTGAGTTTTATTAATATTGGCATATTAAAAACCGCACTATATGTATCAATTGCGACACTAATCTTGTCTCATTACCACCCCCCCCCCAAACAATAAAGTATACAACCGTAAATAAGCAATTGAACATATTTTTGTGTGAATCTGTAAATATAATATAGATGTATATATGATTATGACATCATGCAGTTATTAAAGTTTATATATTAAATTATTCAATTGTTTGAATCATTATTTAAGTTAATCTCTAGTTTTATTTATGATATTTGATGTATTAAGAATTCATTATGCCTGGGTTACCTAAGATCGTGTTCATCATATGTAGCTCTATTTTACTGTATACCACTCGTTTATCTCACTTTTGCCATCCCTCAATTATTATATTACTTAATCTGCACATCCTTAGATATTATTCAACTATTAGTCTGTATCATTCTTTTATTATCTAGCTAGTTAATCATCAATAATATCAAGATATCATATCTCTCTGCTGTGTCTTCGGGACTAGAATGAATTAAATTTGTCTGTATCATCAGAGATGTTGTTCATAGGGCTATAGATTTGGGGCATGGCAAATAGATTAGAATTCATGATTGCTCCTGACCCTGGTTTCTCAGGCATGACTGGATTTGAGGTACTCTCAGATTCTGGGTCTTGTTAAATGAACATATAAATCCGATCAGTACAATAGCTGTGGTTTAACATTTATTTGTATAATTAATATTGAATTAGTAAAATATCTTACGATCAGCACCAATATCATTACATGATTGATATCATTTCATTATCATTCACAACCATTAATGATCTACTGCAGGATATCTCTCCAAATTTAATCCATTTTTATGCTATAGATCTTTTCTTCATATCATATCAACAAACTTCCTAGTTTCATCCATCTACTTCACATATGGTTTCTTTCTAGTCTTTGTAAATTTCTTAAGACCAATTTAAAACTTCAACTATCAATTTTTTTATCATCAATTTCTGGAGATATGTTCAGTCCAGTTCCACAACACTGACTCTGAATCCAGTTTGTTCTTTCACTTATACCCTTTCTTGTTTCTTCTAACATATATCTCCCCATACTTCATTGAATGGTCTGAAATTTCCATAATGCACTTCTATTATTAAGTGTCCAAGTTTCAGAACTGATAAAAAAAAAAAAAACCCTTTAAAAAATTTTTTTTTTTTTCGAACATAAAGACTTTTTTTAAAATATGTCAAAAACATTACATTCAAATGTAATATTATAATTAATTTCATCCATTATGTTTCTATATGTATTAATAATCCAATCAAAATATTTGCAGTTTTTCATTTCTTCTAATTTATAATTAACAATCTTTATTTACTTCTGTGAAAATCCACTCAACATTACTTTAGTCTACTCGGCATTTAGCTTCAATTCTGCTTAAATGCTCTCATCTCATAACTCTTACAAAATTTCCTGAAGTTCTGAAACATTATTTCTAAAACCAATTATATCATCACCTGCAAAATCTTGATATCTTAATAAATCCATGTACTTTACATCCTTTAGCTTCCCATTTTAATCCATTACATACATTCGATATATATATATACACACACGTTAATTTTCTCTACATTATCTTAATTGCTCTTCTTTTTAACCCCAGAATGAAAATCTCTAGAAAATTAAAGCAACATATAACTCTATTTGTTAATAAATTAAATTTTTAGCAAAATCCTAATTATTCAGTTAAAGGAACTAGTTATCAAAATTTCCTAACATTTTTTTTTTTAATACTTAATATTTGCCTTTTAATCTTTCAATTGCATTCAATCTTTCCTTAACTTTAAAAATGCTCTGATATGAGGCGACACCGCGAGACTTTCTTAAAAGCAAATTGAAAAAAAAAAAAAAAATTGTATAAATCAAATATAAACAAAACTATTATGACAACAACTATTAAGAACTGTTATTTATATATTTTTTAAATGTACTAAGTGGAATTCGTACTCAATTTATATCGGGGTTGCATTTAATAAAAAATCCAAATTTAAAAACATGAATATCAATTCGTTTTCAACATACTGACCAATGTGAAAATTTATACAAGCACACACATAACATTATACAAAGATAAATGAATAGCATTTAACAGCGCCCAGAAAAATTCAACTATTGTATTCGGAAAATACCACTCTTCATTAGACCCCCCAGGAGTAGTTGACATTCAAAAATGTTTTCATACATACTTTTACTGCTTGAATGATATCCATATTTTGAAATATTGCTACTTCAAAATGTAATACATGCGATTTTATCCTTTATGAAAATAATCAATAATTGGAAATCTAAATGTAATGTTGGAGGATTCATTACGATCATCATCATCAATTATACAGATAGAATATACCAAATCTTTCAGTCCCTCGATTTATTTCTTAAATACATATATCTATTCCTCTCCTGAATCTCATCTAGTCTTTCTTCTTATACATCTCTTTCCTATACTTTTTCCAACTTATTTTTCTAGAATGCTCAATACCCTTTTTTAAAGTATATGCTCAATCCAATTTCTCCACAATTTCCTCAATAAATGATTTTTTTTTTCAATTATTCAATATCTCTGTGCTTATTAATCTCATCATTCTATCTCATCCTTTTCATAATCATCATACTGACACATCTATAATAAAGCTTCCGATATATATTTCTATTCATTATTAATTAATCATGTCTCAGTTCTGCATAAAATGATAATCAAACCATGTCTAATTTAATAGGCTACAAAATAATTGCTTCCTATTTTTAAAATAAATCTCGTTCTATTTTTTTATTCTCTTTATCTCCATGACTGGTTATTAAGATTGAATTGAACGGACTCAATGTTCAATGCTTAAGGCTTTCTTCTATCATCATTACTTTAATTTTACTCATATTAATTTTCATTCCAAATATTTGGTTATGACAATCTTCTGTAACACTTTGTTAAACTTGTTCTCATAGCATTACCACATTATTAGCAATTCTAGGGCAATGAACTTTTCTATCACATATTCATTTAAGGCTACTTAATATTTAACAGAACAATAAATACATAACATCTCTGTGTTAATTCTCCATATATTAAGGAATTGTATACAAATTTTCTAGTAAGCAGTTATTCTTTCAAATTCATACTTTCTTTTTTTCTCTCCAAATTATTCAAAAAATTAAAAGATCAATAAACCAATGTCAATTTCCCATTCTCATTCTATGTACACCACTCCAATCATCTTAATGTTCTAATTATAACACTCATCCTTCTAAATTGCTCTTTACATATGAACATATCTAATCTATTGGAAATTACCAGATTCAAATTTGTTAAAAACCATTTAATTGCATTTAATATTTTTTCGATGACATCATGACCTTTGTGAGGAAATCTAATGGCAATCTCCTGACTTAAATTACATTAAGAAATATCAACTAATTCTTTCAAAGCTCTTTTATTGAAAACCTTTTTTAAATCAATGAAATAGAATACTCTTCAATTCCTTGGGGAATGAGATTCTTCATTTCATTTTAAGATGTTACAACCTCTTACTTTATTCTTGCACAACCTATTTTTATTGTTATCTCTCTGCACTACTTTTTCAATTAACATAATATGGACTTTTTTTTTACTATATCTTTTCAACTTTTCAATGCATCCATTTTCTAGATTAATAATTTACCATATTTAACTTACATTATTGATTTATTTCTATATCTGCTTTCCCCAAACAACCAAACCAGTTTTATTCTCTCTATATATATATATTACATCAAACTTACTTTATATATATACACATAATTCTTCTATCTCCCAATCTTTCTTAATCCCATTTCAGACATCAATTAATTAAGTCCCTTTAATGCACATCTACCATCTTCAAAATTCATAGTTTTCTATCTGCTCTGCCATTTTATTCATTGTCTTATTCTAACCCAGTCTTTTTACTTTCCTCATTTATAATTTATAGACTTTTTACAGCAACATCTTTTAAATCTATCCTGAATATTTCCAATCTTTTATTCAAATTTATTTTATCAATTTGCTTACTATAATTGACTGATAAAAAAAATTTCTATAATATTCATATTCAATTAATTTCTTATATCTCATATCAATTAGTGCTTGTAGTATATTCTCTACCCATAGGATCGAGCCACCATTCTCACAGCAATATTAAATGGGAAAAAGATTTAAAAGAGAAGAAGTTAGCTAAAATGGATAATTATAGAGAGAGAATGAAATTGAATAGTAAATTGTTGGAAGATATTAATAAAAATGGAAGAGATGAGAGTAAAAAATTTTGGAAATGCATTAAAAGATCCCTAATGATTGTTACAGATTAATGCCAAATACATAATTTAAAATATATTTATAGTATTTTAACATATACAAAAAAAAAACAATAAAGACAATAATGTATTGTGAAATTAGCCCTAAAAATATGAAAAACCTGCAACATTTCTTAATAAAGTAAGAAAATTCTAACACTGATTTATTTTTTAGTTGATAAAAGTTGAAGGTTTTCATGGTACAACTTTCTCCTATCTATTTTTAAAACAAACTATTTTTTTCTATACTATCACTCAAAAACATTTTGTTGTCCCTACTATGTTATTTCACTGAAAAGAATAAACAGCAGGGGGGGGGGGGATATCTTAAAAAGTATGCATTCACTTTGTGTACACTATTTTTTGAGATTTTCTTTTTTTTAATGTTCACACCTTTTTTTTACGTATATAAAAATTCAATTTAGCTTTAAATTATGTATAACTATTTTTTAATTTAGAACTTGTTATTAAAGTATAGTAAATTTTATCTCATGATATCTATATTATCCATTACTTACTTAAATATCATTTTGCCACAGTCATCAACTTTCTTAAATCCTGAAATTAGTGCTATAGAAATAAGCATTATTTTTTCTTAGATTCATCGGTTTGTCAAACAATTGGAAGTATTTTTTTCTTTTTTTTTTTGCAGTATTTTTCAACATGGATATATATTTTTTTTAATTTGAAATAACACAATGTGTAACTTAAGTAAACTTTTACTTTTAAGAAATTAATAAAAAAATTATCTATAGATTTTATATATATTAAATACATCATAAAAGAAATGTACTATGTAAAATTACTATGTTTACTCATATTGCATAAAGAAAAATTAGTTTTTAGAGTGCACAAATAAATTTGACATTAACATTTTCTTGTTACTGAATAATGTTTCAATAATTCACTTTTCATAAATTTTAAATATAAATAAAAGATAGTTGTTTTATAGACATCCACGCCGCATGAGAGCATTGTTTTTCTTGTAAAAATATAACTTATGAACATTCCCAGGCCTTTTTTTTTTTTAATTCCTTGTATTTATACTTTTTTATTATTTACAAATAAATTAAACTCAATTTTTTTTTTTTTTTTTGTAAACATTGATTTTTATTAAAATTAACAAAATAAATAAAATCAACATGGGGGGGTGGGTTTCTTTCTGTTTTTTAAATGTAAAACTTAATACGCTTATTACGGTTGTATTTTTGTTTAAAAAATAAATACTAAAGTTAGTAAGCTTTTTTTTTTAAATAACATAAACAAATTTAAAACTTATTACGATTTTTTTTTTTGTTTTCACTGTTTTTTTTTTTTAAAACAACATCAAAAAAAATTAAAACTTATTAGTTTTTTTTGGTTCCACTTGAAATGGTATTATTTAGCCATCATCGTAGTCAATATATTTTCCAACAGTTCAAACCCTCACAGTCCACGTATATAATCAGAATTTATTTTGATATGTAATAGCAAATATTTACGTGTATGTGCAGATATGTGCGCACATTTAATATATATTAATGTCTGTATGTGTGTAATGTATCCGCAGTTATAAATTTAAAATTAATAAATGATCTAATTAAATGAAGTTGTGTGAACATTATTAAATGTGTATAACCACTTACATATATATATGTGTGTGTGATAGAAGCCATAATGGAATATATTTAAAAAAGCAAATAACTCTTTTAAATTAATAATATAAATTTGAAATATTCTCAGTTAAAAAACTCTTTATTTAAATGCATTGGTATATAAATTTCAATTCCTGGAATAGTCTCACACACATATATAATAAAATGTTTATAAACTCTTTTAAAAAAAAGTTATCTATTTTTATAAAAAAAAAAAAAGTTGTCAATGCTTGGAAAACCACCTGTAAGCAATCAGCAACAACCGAAATCAACTTATCCTTATGGTCTTATACACATTGACCCCGCTTATGTATTCCCTATTTAGTATATTCATTGCAACCTTTGAACAATAATTAGAAAACAATAAATTTCTTAAGATAACAATTAATGAAACTTGGGATTAAAATTTTAAATGTATTTTAAAAATAAAAACTTGCTTATTTCTTAAATTAAATTCTAAAACTCTAAACGCTTGTTAAATAATAACTTATTCAGTTATTATTATATTTCTTGCTAATATTTGTTTTATATATGTTTATTTTATAACCCATCTGCGTGTGTCATTCAATGCACTTATGCTTAATCTAAATTTAAGAATTAAAATATATTAAATTATAAATAATGTGTTGCGTATCATTCGCAGTCCATTCCAAATCTTAGGTAAATTCCTTAATACTAGCGTCATTTATGTATGCATCAACAAATTTCACATTTATTACGTTTTCTTTTTTTGGTATAAATAAATTTAAAAAAATAAGCTGTTCGCGGCTACAATATATCAGACGTATAGCTTGAACAAAGTGGTCGTTAAATGCAAGAATCGAACGTCTAGGTTATCCATGTTCTTTGTCTCGTTGAGATTATCGAAAATACATTATTTAACGTGTTACCTCCTTCAAAGTATTGTTCAGACATACCTTTTGACAAGGTTTTGCACCCTAAAACTTGACTACAGAAGTGTGTAAATGCTCCGATAATTATTGCTTGGTCAAATCATGTGATTTCAATAAAAAAAAACTAAACTTTATTTACAATTAACCATTTATACATAATTGTAAGACACATCCTCACACGACACCGTAAAAAAGTGTGCGAATGCGCCAAAATAATTTACTGCGATGCGACAACGCGGCCTGCAATGTGTAGTACAACAGAAATGTTGTATACATGTAACACATGGCCAAACAGCGTTTTTATGTATTTTAGCACATAAAACGTGCCATCACGCGGCGTGGATGTCTATAAAACAACTACCAAATAAAATAATCTTATGATTTTCCAAAAATATTTTCAGGTTTTAGTTTCTAATAAAATTTGTATGAAGTTCCTTTTACTGTAGAATTGAAGGTTATGGCCCAACAGTTTTTTTTCTCTCTCAGTAAGAATTTAAATTATCTTAAATCTCCACAGTTATACATGGATTAAACCCTGAATAGAAGCAAAAAAATTTAAAATCTTCCAAAATTTCATTTAAGACTTTTTAAATAAAACAAAATCAAGTTTGTTATGGCGAAAATGCTGTAACATTAGTATTATGTGCACACGCTTTTTGTAATAAGCATGGAATGCTTTCATTCATAAAATTTTTGTTAGTAAATAAAAATTACATTGTCTCTAGCCATAATTTTTAGAATTTTAATCCATTGTTTAACTGCAATCAGATCACTGAGAAATGATGGGTTGAAAGTTCACTATATTGAAATAAAATTTTTGGAAAACATTATCAAAATTGTAATTTTTTTAATGATTTAAACAGTAAAATTAGCATTAAAAGAACATTCTATGGTACTTACATATTAGAACTGCTACCCATGTTTGCGAGGGCAAACTGCCATTGTTGCGATTTTTTAATACAGCATTCTGCCAGCACAAACATGTGCAGCAGGTTAATGCGTAAGTACCCATTCTATATAAGCAAGATTATTATTGTTAAAATATGTTATTACTTTCTCTTAACATTACTGATTAACAAAAAAAAAAAAAAGATTAAAGATCTCTATGCAAATAAGGTACAATGAAGTATGCATTAACAATCCTTGAAAAATTATGAATCTACAACATATAATTTCAGAGAAACTCAAATACTGCTAAATATCAAATAAAACAATAAGAAAATCTGATTTTTTTTCTAAATAATTTATCTATAAATCTTTATTTAGAACCATTCAAAAAAATATAAAGATAAGTTGATTTGTTTTTCCCCTTGCTCCTCATTATGACAATAGGCACAGCAAAATATATATATATTTTTTAAAGATAATTTACATTTAATGAAAAACAATTTTAAAATTGCTACCATTAATGTATTTTTTTTAAAAAATATATATCAATTTTATTTAGAAGGTTGTTTTTTTAAAAAAAAACACAAAACAATTATAATCAATTAAAAATTATGGTATTGGATTCTTATAATCTATATTAAATCATAAGATTAGCTACTATTAGTGATATACATTAACTAATCAGATTTTTTCTGACCCCCCCCCCCCATTTATAAAGACAAATAAATGATTGATCTGTTTTCAAATTATAACAATCATTTAAAACTCTTGTTGTAAACCAGTAAAGTCCCTTTCTCTTGCCAAAAAAAAAATTGATAAATAAAATTCATCTGAACAATAATTAAATTCATTTTCTGAAATTAAATCAACTTTAAAAAAAAAAAATTTCTTTTAGTAATCTTTTTAATTTTAATTAAACACTATTTGCATTTAAACATGGAATTTGTTGTACTTATCTAGCAATTCTCTTTTTATATTTTTTCCAGCTTCAACTAAAAATGAGCAATACCCCCTTGCTAAATATAAAGGGGGGGGGGGTGCAGAATAAATTAATTAATTTCTGAACTCTCCACATTTTTATTTCAAGATAAATATAAAAAAGCCTAATTGTGGTTGAAGAAAGTTATTTTCAGACTTTTTAATTGGCAATAAATAAAAGCATATATTGTAAATATTTTATATATATATTATTCTTAAGTTTTCAGTATAAAGATATTTTCTGTAATTATTTCAAATATCAGTTTAATATTTGAAAGAAAATGACATATATTAAAAATAGTTTACAATATAGTTTTGTTTATTTGGTAAGGGTTTTTAAAAAAATCAACTTTTATAATCAAAAGAAAAAATTTCATACCTTTTTTAAAAAGGAAACTTTTATAATCAAGATTTATTTTTATTTCAATTTTAAATGTTTGATAAAATACTTTTTAGTCTAAACTTTTTTAAATATATATATATGCCGTCCTTTTTTGCACATTACTGAAAACTTACTGAACTGATATCAACATATTTGAAATCTTGATATAATATTTGATCAAATTCTCAATTTTAAAATTTTGTCCAAATAAACAAACAAATTCTAAATTTAATAAAAGTGTTTGTTTTAAAAAAAACAACAGGTTCTTATACACTAGAAAATATTTCAACATCTTTGTTGATGCCTTCCCTCTGTATTTATATAGCTGTTAAATTTATATGTCATACATATAATAAAAAAAAATAACCTTAATTAATCACATTAAATTTGGCCCAGGAGATTGTATTCAAATTTTAAGACTAATATATTTTTCTATTTACTTTATCTAATAGTGACAACTTTAAAACCATTAAATTTGCTAAATTGTTGAAGAGCAAAATGCTAATTTCTTTAAAAAAATCATTGAAGAAGAAAAGGGGGTGCCGCCATCTTGAAAAAAATGAGAAAGCAACTTTCCAACTTTTTCCAAAATAATAACCAGTCTAAAGTAAAGATAGTTAAGTAATTCTAAGCAGTAAAACAAATGTTCTAATCTAAAAAGTGTTAAAAAGGCATTTTTTATTGATAATTATTAAAAAAAAATATTGAAAAAAAAAGGGCTTTGGATTCATGTTACACAAACTTTGAAGGAGTAGTAAGAAAGAATTTTATTAATTGTAAAAAAAAAAAACACTATTAAACAAGCAAGATAATGAAGGTAACCAGTGCAAAAATACAATTTCAGAAGGAGGAAAATGTAACTACTCATACTTTTAATGTGCGAAATGTGAGTGGGGGGAATAACGATTACAACTTTGAAAAAAAAACATAGCATTCATTTCTAAACTAAAAGAAAAATTAAATATCCTTACTGGAGTGAAACATTTAATTTTATTACAATTCCACAAATATTACAATTTTTTTCCTTTATTTAAAATCATCAAATACTAAAAAAAATTTATTTGTTTACCCAATCTATACTATTTAATAACTTTGTAATATACTAACAACAAAAGCATATAATTTTCTCATATTTCCAAAAGCACTTATCAATCATCCTTTTTCCATTGATCACTCAAATATAAAACAGATGACTATAGATTTAGGTAAAGATAACTATCTATCATAGTATCACCGTCAATTATTAGGGGCAAAGGAGTTTTTTGGCAGTTGTATATACATCTATCAAATTATTATAAAAAATATAAAGGATTGGATGTTATTTTTGTATAAATAAAATAATTTTTTATTTAATTGCTGCGTGTATTTATTCACACACATATATATAATTTAATTACTAACAATATTTATATCAAAATCTGCATGTGTATAAATTTGCTTCATTATTTGGAGTGGGGGAATCAAGATGAATAATTTTTTATATTCCACAAGTATGGTGTTTTTATTTCAGTTAAAATGCTTCACACTTGATTATAGAATTTGTTAGAATTAATGGTAATACAGCATCGATTGATCCACGCTATAAGATGGCGCTGTTGCTAGTGAAAAACGAATAGATATAACGTTACCGGGCTGATTTGATTATTATTATTTTGTAATGTTATCGTGTTTTTTTTTTGGGGGGGTTTGGATTTTTTTTTGGACCGTATTTTCTTTTTTTTTTAAATAAATAAATTGATTCAAAATTGATTTTTTTTCATACGTTTTTTAAAACCTTTTTTTTTTTAAAAAAAAAAATATTGTTGTTTAACAAAATTGGATTACGGTCTTTTTTAATGTTTAAAGTAACTTTTTTTTTTTTCGCTTTTGATTACGGTCTTTTTTTTTTTAAAGACACTTTTTTTTCTTTATTTTTTTCGTGCTTTTTTAAACAACTTTCATATATTTCATTTTTTTGGGGTTCATTTAACGTGTATTTATTAAAAAAAAAAAAACAATTACATCAAAAATTAATTTTCTCATTAAACTACCACATCTGCTTCTGTAGTAGGCAAATCTACAAATCGAAACGCCGGACAATCGTCTGCCATTGAAATGTTTTGATCTCGAAAAAGTCTCGGAAAGTGCGCGACTTGATCGTGAACTTTGCCGAATTGTGACTAATATTCCTCATTTCCTGAATTCTGACCCCTGACAACGAAACTAGGGGCGTTTGGAAAAGCGTTACAATTTTTACAAACCAAACTAAAAAAAAAATACACCCAAGCCAAAAAAAAAAAAACGTTATAATATACTTTTGGTCATTCAAAATAAAGACACCTTCACATCATATGCTGTACAATAGTTAAGAGTAATGTCTATAGAGAGTCTTGCATACTCGTCGCTAATAATGTTCGACATACTAGAGATGTTGGGGTAATGGGTGCACTTCAACATCTTTAGCGGTTGAACAGTTTACAGGCCGTAAGATCTATGTAGCGGCCTTGTAAACAGCATAATTATGTGCTTTAGCGTAGCAACAGCACCATCTTATGGCGTGGATCAATCGATGCTGTATTACCGAATTAACATAAACAAAATGGTATTTTTTTGAAGATATACAACAATATAATGAATGATTTTGTATTAATAATTTGAAAGTTGTTTTTTTTTAAAAAAAAAGTGGATACCAACTAATGCCCAGTCTTTCAATAATTTTCTTTTTTACAAAAAAAATCTTTTGTCTTATGTGAAAATTGAAACCACAACCACAAAGCTTAAAACAACTGAATCTGTCATTATAATCTACTGGATAATACAAAAACTTGTGTACTATTCCAACTAAAGTGATTTCTTATAAGTCACATATCACTACCACAAAAGAAAACATATACACTCAAATGCTTATAAAGAATAAGAATTTGCAAAAAGATTGCTCACTCTATGATTATGCCTTCTTCTCTTATCCATTCCAACTCTGTCGAATATCTCCAAACCAGTTGCAAGCCTATGGCTTCCATAAGACATGCATTTATTAATTATTAAAGTTTGCAGTAGATGGCATAAGCATAGAGAGAATTAAAAAAATGTGCTAATAGCTATGTGTAAGCTATAATCTGGTGATATACTGATCGTGTAATGTATTATTCATTTTTGTCATCTTATGCATGGTAATTATATTTTCCAATTAAAGAATTATTACTTATATAACTGCCTTTTTGCACTAATTTGTGTGGTGTGTATATTATTTATTATATATATATATATGTTGCAATACTTTTGTTTTGAATTGTTTTAATTATAAGTAAGCTTTTTACAAAGATTAAAAACAGATGCATCTACTTACAGTTATTTGGAAATGGTATGTGGTAATCCAGGATGAAGGACTACTTAAACCCAATCTACAAAATATATATACGTACACATTAGAATGAAATGTAATATTTTAAAAATAATATATATTTATAAAATAAATGAATCTAAAACATTCACTGCTCTTATCCAGAAGAAATTTCATACTGTGTAATGGCAGCATCTTTCACTCTTGTAGCAAGTTTTTTTTTAATATAATAAATTGTAGCAAACATTAATTACAGTCACAATAGATTTTTTTCGCTGTGCATTATCAAGCCATCTATATATGTATGAATTTTAAGGATTTTGCTTTTGTATGTTTACTTCTATAATAAAAAACTTTTTATTTAGTCATTCTGCAATTTCATGATTTTGCATTGCCATAGGTTTGCCTTCTATCCATAATCATAAAAAGAACATTATCTTAGTTATTAGATTTTTAACTTAACCATAATTTAATCCATGGAAGACATATTGTTAGCTACCAAATTTTCAATTTTAAAACAACTTTCATGTTCTTCAATTTCCACTGAGAATAATATAATCAGGAACAATGACTAGGAATATTACAATGACTAATTACCTAATTTTTTATCTTAATTAGTTCACTAATAGGTTATTTGACAGCCGCTAGTGCCATTTGGATTTACATTTTCATACTTTTTATTTTAACAAATAATTCTTTATTATATTTCCTTAATTGTTAAAATTATTTCTTAGAAATGTAAGTTTAAAAAAAACTATTCCTAAAAATAATATTTAAACTTTGCAAATAAAATAATGAACTGTAATGCATAATCAGAACAATATTTTTTATTATTTCGCAAATACCAGAAAAATATATTTGAAAAGAAATATAATTTATTTGAATTCAGTTTCTAAAACATAAAAGAATTTTTGTAAGTAATGAATAAAATAACATTATAATTTAAAATTTTAAATTATACTATTATTTTAAACATGATAAAAAATAATAATAACTATAACAGAAAGTTATTCCTTTTTTCAATCAACCACATTTCTAAAAACAAATATTTTTGAATAAAATCTGAGTTTAATGGTTATATTTTAAAAAAAAAAAAAATCACAAATATTTTGCAAAACTAAGCACAAATATATAAAATTATGGAAAATAAATGATTTTCTATTTAAATAAACAATAAGCTACAGCATGAACTCATGTAAGTGCAGTGACTACTGAGACCAAAGAAAATATCAATCTTCAATTTTTTCATTAGAAAAACATAAAATAGATGACATCCATTTCATTTCACTAAATAATTTAAATATGTCAATAAAATAATAAACAATATTTTTTACAATTAGCACAATTTTACTGATGTTTGATTTTCTAGAGGAGAAAGTCAATACACTTTATTTCATTAGATATTGTTACTCTCCATGAATTCTGACATACAATTCTACCATGTACATTTTTTTTTAAGTAGTAATATGTATGAATCTTTAAAACATTATATTTTAAAATAATACATGGCTGAAGAACAACAAAAGGTTTTATCAACTGAAGTTCAATGATACAAAAATATTTACAAAAAGCTGTAAAATTTATAGGATATTTGTAATAAAATATATTTAATATTTAACAATTTCTGTAAACTAAGAATATTCAGAAATAGCTGAAGGGGGTAGGAGCAACATGAAACATCTTCTTTAAATATTTTTCTGAATGACAATAATTAAACAATGAATTTTAATAATTCAAATTAAAATAAAAATATTCCAAAATCTTTTAGAAATACAACTGTTTCAAAAATATTAATATATAAAATACATCCACTCCTTTTTTTATTTTGTATATTTGTTTATTCCTGTACCAATTTAATATGAACAGTTTTTTTTTTTATAAGATCCACATATTAAACTTTCATTTATTTATTATAATTTAAGTCAAGGTACAAACAATAAAAGGTATTTTAAAAATTGGTGCTAGTTGCACGTATGTGGAAACCATTAAGGAAACCACGATTCACATACCCAAATAGAGAATAAGAAATCAGTAACTTTCTAAATAAATTAAAAATATTCAGGGAGAAATTTTATTAGCAATGGCAGCAAACATTTTAATAAAGCCGAATAAAAACAAAAAAAAACAAAAACCATGAAACATAATTTATTTAAAAAACCACAGCTTACAATAATATATTTAGCAAACAAACAATAGTTGAAAAATATTTTTAATAAGTATCATAAATGCAAACATTATATAAATAATTAGATTAGTAATGATGGCAAACACTAATTTAATTTCTTCCAGAATGTTTGCATCGATGCCTCTCATTGAAAACAATTGTTTTTCAATATTTGTTTGCTCATTAAATATACTACTTTCATGTTGTTGTTTTTTTCTTATTTGAACCATTTTGTTATTGCTAATAAAATTTCTCATTGAATATTTGCACTAATAATATTTAATAAAATTTTTTGTTTTTCAATCAGTTTCTAAATCTATTATTTTCATGTTTTCAAACGCATTCTTGTAAGTGGTGGCTCTATAAACGAATAGTACATACATGCAATTAGATTACAAAATACCAAATATATATATATTTTAAAATAAGTATACAAATAAATGTAAGAAATATTTTTCAACTTAATTTTTTTACAATTTAAGTAAAGTAGGGGAGTAAAAAAAACCTTACTATTACAAACCTATTTTATAAAACTTATTTGTAATTATTTTATAAATATTTACTGTAATAATTTTTTATTCTGATAAGGGACTATTTAAATTTTAATCAAAATTAATCAATTCCTATCCAACAATAAAACATTCCTAAATAATTTCTTTTAAGATTATAATGGTTTAAAGTTACCAATATAAAGATTTTATTTTAATATTTCTTTCAGTATATATTTTTTACATTCTCATATTAATAAAATTAGGATTTAGAATGTTTAAAAATACTAAAAACATGATTTAAATTATAAATTGAATATCTATTTTTAATATAAAAAAAATTGTATTTAAGTGCTGGCTCTGGCTAAGCATTTATCACAAAGCTTGTAGAGGAATTGGCAATCCTCATTGTTTATAACTTACAAGCTTAAGAGATAGGGTCATGTGATCTATGACTCTTGTTTTGACTATTTAAAAGTTTTTTTTGTTTCTTTTTAATTTAAATAGAGATTTATCAGGATACAAAATAATTATAGTCACTGATAAAATTAATTAAAAATTATTAATTTAAAGATAAGGTGTACTATAGAAAAAGGATTTTATAAAACTTAAGTAAACTTGTGAAATATCATTCCAAGATTAGGTTTATTTTATAATATTAATGTTTTTTCTCTAAGTTTTTTAAAAAATCATTTTGGAAAATATATTTCATATGTTTATTTTGTATTATGTACATGTCTTTGAAATGTTAGACATAATTTATTTTTGTGTTTAAGATAAATTGTTAAAATAGCTTTGTAATTTATATCTTGATAATAATAATAAATAATCAAAAGGTGATATGTGGATCTATGTGTTCAAATAATTTGTTCATATTAAATTAATAACATAGCAAGTTTACAAAAGAAAATACGAATGATACAATTCATATACGAACATTTCAAATTAATAATTCCGCTTAAAATTCTTAAATCTAGTTTAAGATTATTTTATAATTTCTTTTTTTTAAAACTAAGTATACAGTACTAAATTCTATTATATTATCACAAAAAAGTTTTGATGCACAAAGTGATGTTAGTTTTGAATTACTAAAATAGTTACCAATCTTTTTCGATTGCAAATCTAAGTTAGCAGTACTCTACAACAAAAGAGCTATCAAAAAAAGAAGAAAAAAAATAATAATTTACTGTCCATTGACAAAACAGCCATCCATCCACATAGAAATGAAGCAAATAAAAAAAAAAAGAACTATTTTTTTGTAAAAAATAAATACACAAAAATCGTGAAAATAGTATATTTAATAAAAAAACAACCGATAATTAAAAACTATTTTCAACAAATGTCATCAATGTAAACAAATTAGCATTTGGCATCCTCACTAATTTAATTTGTTATAGAATGTTTACGCTAAAAACTTTTATTTAAAATATTTGGTAAACATGGTATTTACAGGTTGTTTCCATGGGAGGGGGGGTTTGATATATCGTCATTGCTAATAAAATTTTGTAAAAAATGTTTGCAATGATCAAATTTTGTTTTTCGATTATTTGTTCACTAAATATATTAACAACAAATATTGATTTTCATGTTTATTGTCTTTTTAAAAAAAAATTATGATTATTACATTAGTATGCTGATGATATCATCACCGACAGATACTATATAATCTAGTAACACCAATAATTCTTATTTACTGAAAATGAATAATTACATATTTTCCATAATTCAAATAAATTATTTTGTCTAATTTGATATTTTTGCAAGGAACAACAAATTTGAAAAAAAAGTGTATGATTTTACCTTAAATCCTCTGGCAATAATTTGGATTATGATCTTAGTTTGGAAACTACTACAATAAATGATAACCTTGCATCATTTTCCCATATGCTGTCCATGCCATTAAATATGCATCTGCTGTTAACAGCTGGTATCTTTTCAATAACAAATGGTAAAAATTTTAATTTAAAAAATAAATTTTTGTAAATTGTTAATTCTAATAATCATGAATCATTGAAGATAAAAAGAAGTTACATCAAAATGAAATAGTGAGCAGTTGTCTTTCATTTACAACGAGAAAAATAAATAAGTTTATATCCAAATCTATTTACACTTTTTTATTTTTACATTATTAAATTTTGGCTATTAAATATGGTGAGACACATTCCGATTTCATTAGCTCATGCAACTTTTGAAAGCTGCTGAGGCTTTAGAGACTAAAGAAATTTAAAATTTCACTCACAAACTGTCAAAACTATTTTTGCCACATTTTGTTGATTTATTTTATAATTATCAGTTCAAAATAAATGTTTTAAAAAGTATCAATAATTTGAGATACATATAAAAAATACTAAATTTTGGAATAATTATTTTTTTTATTCCAAAATATTTTTATAGATTACAGTCATTTGTTTGTTTGATAACTTACTTAAATTTATTTCTATTTATTAATTCTTTTACTTGAACAAAGTTAATGTTTCATTTTTTACAGTTACTTCATTTTATTAAATTTAGCCAGAACAAAAAATTTAACAACTGGAGAATGAAAGTAGAAAATGTTATTTATTTGAATAATATAATAAAGAAAAAATTGAGAAAAAAAAAAAAGTTGATAAAACGGTATTGTTTTTAAGCATTGTTTAATTAAAAGTTAAACATATTTTATAAATGATGGACTAAAAGTTGTGAAAATCTAAATATGAACATTAATGAATCAGCAATTATGATTTATATTAAGATATTTGTAGTAATTTTTTAAGTTTCAATAATAATAATAAATTTTATTATTCACTTTTATATCTTAACTGTTATAATTTAATACAAAATCACAAATCTAGTTTTATTGGTTAATATTTCAACAAATAGCAAACTATTTAATCCTTTTTCTATTCACTAATTTCCTTTTGATTAAAAATATTTGACCACAACTTAGGTTAACATAAATTATTCAGCATCATAATTATATCAAGTTGAATATTCAGCATCATAATTATATCAAGTTGAATCAATATAGGAAGCCAGTGTATAAATAAATCCATTTGTATTTTCCTATCAAAGTATAAAAACTTTTATCAATATTTTCAATTTTACTGACTGGTTTATTAAATGCCAATTTATTTTGATTTGATTTTTTTTTATTGTAATCCTGTCAGTTGAAAATAAAATTCATTTAATAAAATTATCAAATAAATATTTTAATAATTTTTCCAAAACAAAATAAATAAATTAAGACTTCAATAATCAATAGTTTGCTTTCAATTTTGCCCCTCATAATATTAAATTATGTTTTAAATTCATTTCCTAACATTTTTTTTTATTAATTTGATGATGCATTCCAATTAAATAAGTTCAAAGAATGAAATCTGTTTTAATCTAACAAATTTTCTTTAGCCAACAAAACATTTGGATACTGCAATTTTCTTAAATCAATTACTATTTACAGTTTAGTAGCTATTAAAGGAATGGATCTCAAATATAAAATTATGTAATAAATTTATTCATGTAACTATTAATATTTTTATCATAACTGATACTGTCTGCTTAAGAAGCAAAAATGAAAAGAAAATTCAGCATATATATATACTTACTAACATTGAGTTTTAAAAAAAGTGAATTTAACTAATTTAATTAGATTGAGAGGTTAGATAACTACTAGGTAATGTTTAACACATTTGCTTTCTTCTTTTGATAAGCAATAGGATTGACTATGGATTTTATTATCTAAATAAAAAAATCCTTTAGATTGTAGTGAAAAAATGCATTTAGTATACTATATTACAGCCCCGCCTTATAATGAAGAGATTTATAATAAAAATATTTAGGTATATGTGGAAAGTTCACAAAATTTAGAATTCAATATGCATAGAAAAGTATAAATGTAAAAAAAAAAAATGTAAAAAAAGTATAAAAAAAAAAAGTCTGATCAAACCAAGCTTATATATAATTTCCAAATACTAAAAGCTTATAACTTTTAAAATATTAATTTTAATACAATATACGCCTATAACTACATGTTGAAATAATGTAAAATTGATCAAAGTAAGCTTATAATTTTGAAATACTAAAAGCTTATAACTTCTAAAATATAAAATTTTATTACAATATATGCCTAGAACCATGTGTTGAAATAAAGCATATTTCTATAATTAATCGGATTTTTTTCTTATCAGAAAGTAAGTGTGATGTTGCATGCTTCCTTTTTACATGTAGTTAGAAGAAAAAAATGGAGATAAGAAAAAATAGCATTGTTCACATTTGATCTTCTGATGTGGATATCGAATCTACACTTAATCACGAGGCCCTTATGAAATTTGTGCTTTTTTTTTAATCATTGATGTAAATTGCAGTTTCATAACAAATGATCATATTGCGACCATGTGTGGGTTATTCAATATCATTTATTGCTTCGATGGGTCAGCGGTGTTTTTGGGTGGTCCTTAGAATTCAAAATGGCTATGAATGCACTCTTAAATCGGTACCAATATTTATATATGTGGAAAGTTCACAAATTTAGAATTCGCTGTATATGAGAAGTATAAAAATGTAAAAAAAAAAAAAATCATTCAAAATATTAAACAAAAATAATGCTTCCCTATTTACAACAATGATTCGTGGCAATATTCAATGATAAAACAAGGAGAGAAATAAAAAAAGTAATACAAGTTATTGATTAGTCGAAATAATTTTGATGACAGATAATTCGACAAAGATTACAGTGAAATGTTTATCTAAACATGAAAATAGTATTTAATGAAATTTCAACTCTATACAAGGTAAGGAAGCAGTGAAAATAATTTTTACCTTAATCAAAAAAAAGTTTCTGAATAATAATTTTTTGAAGTGCAAAAGAAAATAATAATAATAATTTTTTTAAAACTTACAGAAATAATATTAAAAAATTTGCTAGCATGTTAAAAATAAATATTAAAACATACAATTTGAAAAACAATGCAAATATACATGCAAACAAAAATATATTCAATTAATCATTCACAATAAGTTCAATCACTTTTCAAACATGAATAATAAAAAACTACACTTAAGCTTATAAGTTTTCCCCCTTTTTAGTAAACTGTAATACAATTTTCAATAATATTTTTTTTCCCTATTAGGGCAATTATTCTTTTTTTTATAAACAATACACAAAGAAAAATTGAAAACCAAAATTACACAAAGATGTGATATGAATTCTTTGAACATATACTGGAAGCATGCGAAAACTTTTATTTTAAAATTAACTATTAATTACATATATAAAAAATCTTGAAAAATATTTAGTCAAATAAGAACCACATTATTAAATTTGACTATTTAAATATCTTTTACAATACATGCACGCATATATATACATACAGTTCTATATAACATTTTTACAGAACTTCATGCTATTATTAGTCTTATTCTATCAAAAAACATATTAACAGATATATGTACACAGATAAGAGTTCACCAACTATACACTATTCTTTTTTCCAGTTTGCATTTAATATTTATTTAAAAATAAATTGTAATTTCTTTTTTGTAATTATATCTTTTTAATTTTAAAAAAAAAATCACAAAAGCGATTTCGAAATTTACATCTAACAAAAAAAAAAAAACTTTTTTCTCACTATAAGCTTAAATAATAATAATCATTTAGTGAACTTTATCTTTTAAAACGACTTAAGTCCACTCACCACAAGCATACTCACACTTCACTATTTCACCCTCTGGTGTGTTGTACAGAAAGCACGTTTATCATTAATTGCCAACACAACATTTTCTGCTGTAGAAGTTATTCTGTAAAGAACTGATATACAATTTTTCGCTGTTATGGATAAAATGTGCATCATTGTTACTCCATCTAGTGATATACCTTAAAAAAACAGATTATTATCAATGCTGATTTAAAAAAATCAGCGGTGCACCATACCGGTCGTAAATAGCTGCAGCCATAGTGAGACTACCTCCAGCTTAATAAACTAGATTTTCATAAGGCTCCATCTGGTGTTGATTATTTCCAATTATCAGTAGATGATGCTTACTTTTTTTTTTTTTTAAGTAATCAGTTGACCCTTAAGGCTAATCTTTGTGTCATTTTGTTTTAAATAGTTATTTTTTCAAAAAATAATGACGATTACATTTTTTTTTTTTTTTTAAATATATTTTTAAAAGTTTTCGAAAATTTTACAAAAATAAAGATGGGGTGAACGAATACATAATTTAAAATATTTTTATATATATCAGTTATTAGTATTATTTTGTGAAAAAGATTTAAACATAAATAAATAATCGTGTCAAATTTATAAAAAAGTAATATATATTTTTAAATTTTACGTTATCCATATGCAGAATGCAAATATGCACACGAGTACGCGCATTGACGAGGTGCAGTAGTTTACAAAATCAACTCAACATACACAAATTAATAATTAAAAAAAATACAAAAATGTATAATTAAGCGTAGGTGCGTTTATATATATTTTATGCATTTATTATATAATACGGGAAATACATATATGCAATGCAATTTTTTTTTTTCTCAAAAATGTACATATGGTAATATATTTACAAAAAAAATAGTATAAATGTTTAATATATAAGTAAAGAAAAATAGTAATTCTTTACGATAATATTAATTACTATTATCTATATATAGTATATAATTAATCAAATAAGTGAACTTCCTTAGCCCAGGAAATGTTAAACTAGATCCGGGTACAAATGTAGCAAATTCAATTGTTTGTTTTTTTTTCAGCGTAAAACTCAACTTAGCTAATTCTATGGGTGTAGGCATGTTCTTTTGAAAGTAAAAAAACCCAGTAACGATTAAGGTAATAATGAAACATAGCTGAGGCACTGACTCCACATTCCTAGACCAGGCAGAAATGTTGGAAGTAATATTTTTGGAATTTTGTTTCTAAGGATTTCTTTGGGCCTCGTACTGCATTTGATTTAATAAAAAATTGCTTCCACTTAAAAATCCTTTCATCATTGTGGTAAAGTTTTGCCTTTCCCATTTTCTGTATGGACCACCTTTCTTGTATTAAAACACTTTTCTATTGAATTTTTTTTATTTATTTAATATAACATTTACCTTTAATTCAATAATAAATACAGACAACATAAATTCAACAAAAAATCTGTATATATTTTATAAGTGGTATATTCATTAAATAATTGATATTCTTTTATTAAATAAATTATTTTTGTTGCTAACACACAATTTTCTTGATTTTATGTAATATAATCCAGCAGAAATTTTAATTTTTTATTGAATAGTTTCTTTAACACAACTATACCATACTTAGAATAACTAGAAAATTGGGCTAATGATAGATTATTTTGCTATTTTTAGTTATTCAAACAAATCCCACCTTATCTGATCCCAAAGTTATGAAAATAAACTTTTCTTCACAATGAGGATATAAAAGAAAGGTAACATAGATGAAGCAGATCCTATATTCTTTATTTACGAATTTAAAATATCATCTACAGTTTTCAAAAACAGTTCATAACTTTCAATATATAAATGACTACACCAAACTTCTTAAATCTCGTTTTTTTGGATGACTATTATAAAAATATAACTACACACCAACATTTTGACTATTTTATAATATAGTCTTTTTCAAGGACGAATGAAAAATAAAAATATATAAATATCACATATTCCAAACAAATCCAAAAATTAAAAAATACTAAAAAAATAATCTTACCTCAAACACTTAGTAAAACCTTTAGAATGTATAAAATCATACCATGAAAGAATAATAAAGAAAAAAATTTACATTAGTGAAATTAAGCCTGAATTTAAAAGAATATTAATAGAAAATAAAATAATAGAGTTGTTAATTAAATGTTTTTAGGATATTTTTGGATGTGTATATAAATGTAAAAAAATTGATGAAGTTTTGAGATTGTTTGTAATAGAAAGGATTTGAAGTAAAGAGTATTTTTTTAATTTTTTGATTTGTTTGTAATATATGATATTTATTATTATATATTTGTATTTTTCAGTTGTCCTTGAAAAAGACTAATTATAAAATAGTCAAAACATTGGTGTGTAGTTATATTTTTATAATAATCATATAAAAAACAATATTTAAAAAAAAGTTTGGTATAGTCAGTTATATATTCTTTATTTAATATAATCCTGCAGAAATTTTAATTTTTTATTGAATAGTTTTTCTTACTGTACACTACATTAGCATATTAGATTTTTCTTTAACATTATACCATATTCTAAATAACTAAAAAATCTAAAGTTAGATTATCTATCTATTTTTAGTTATTCAAACAAACCCCATCTTATCTGAGTCCAAAATTATGAAAACAAACTTTTCTTCACAATGAGGGTATAAAAGAAAGTAAGGTAACATAGATGAATCAGAGCCTATATTCTTTATTTATGAATTTAAAATACCATATACAGTTTTCAAAAATAGTTCATAAACTTTCAATATATATATAAATGAATACACCAAACTTCTTTCTAAATCTCATTTTTTTATCTGACTATTATAAAAACATAACTACACACCAACATTTCGACTTTTATAATATAGATTTTTTTTCAATGACAACTGAAAAATAAAAAATTATAATAAATATGAATATCACATATTTTGAAGAAATCCAAAAATTAAAAAATATTAAAAAATACTCTTACCTCAAACACTTTCTATTAAAAACAACCTTGAAAGTTTATCAATTTTTTTACATTTAAATTTTGTAAATTTAAACAAGGATTTTGAAATAAAATGTTTAGGAATGTATAAAATCATATTATGAAGGAATAATAAAGGAAGGAATTTACATTAGTGAAATTAAGCCTGAATGGAATGTTAATAAAAAAGAAAATAATAGATTTGTTAATTGTTTTAGGGTATATAAATGTAAAAAAATTGATAAAATTTTGAGATTGTTAGCAATAAAAAGGGTTTGAAGAGTATTTTTTATCATTTTTGGATTTCTTTGGAATATATGATATTTATATATTTGTATTTTTCAATTATCCTTGAAAAAGACATTATAAAATAGCCGAAACATTAGTGTGTAGTTATATTTTTATAATAGTCATATCAAAAACAAGATTTAAAAAGAAATTTGGTATATTCATTTCATATTCTTTATTTAATATAATCCTGTAGAAATTTTAATTTTTTTTTTAATAGTTTTTCTCTCATTGACTGGTAAGAAATATGTACTGTACACTACATTAACATATTAGATTTTTCTTTAACACAACCATACCTACTATACTCAAAATAACTAGAAAATTTAACGACAGATTATCTAGCTATTTTTAATTATTCAAACAAACCCCATCTTATCTGATCCCAAAATTATGAAAACAAACTTTTCTTCACAATCAGGATATAAAACAAAGATAACATAACATAGATGAAGCAGACCCTATATTCTAATTTAGATAAAGCAGAAAGTTGTAATAGTTAATCAGTTGTTCATAAAAATATATAAAAAAATAAATAATAGTGTAAATTGGAATCATTTAACAAAGATTTTCATACAATAATTAATGTAATTTGTTTATTCTACAGTACAGTAGGGTTCACAATAACAAATGTAAATTGTTTCAGAAGGATATTTATTACATACTTATAGAATTGACAATTTAGAGAAAGTCGTCAAATTTGCTGTTTTTTTTGCTTTTTTAATGACTTTTTTTTTACATTTAGATATGGAAATTTTTTAGTTAATTCAGCTACATTTTAGAGAATTTTTGTAAAATCAAAAATATCATAAAAACATTAAAATTTAATAAATTCCTTAATTTGTATTAGCTTTAAAATACAACAATTATGTGTATGATCAAATATGGAAAATGTTTAGTGTTTGTAAAAGGGACAGAGCTTAGTAAGTGAGTAGATTTGCTAATTTAGCGAAAAAGTTGGCAACCCTGTCAGGGCAAGATGGATTACAGCCAAACTCAGGTTGCAAGCTATTCAAGCAATTTATCGATGTCCTTAAAGTTTAATAGTTATCACTGTTACATTGTGAATCCTAATAAGATATCTATCATGCACCATGACTAACAAAATGTTAATAGTGTTATTTAGTTATATTATAGCAATTTACTATTTGTGAAAATACCAAATGAAAAAAAATACACTCAAAAATTTTGAAAATAACTATGTGGTGAGATATAAAAAACTGGTTGCAGAAAATTGAAGGAGAAAATACTAAGTGTCACAGCAAATACTGTAGCTGCATTTTTGTCAGCAAAAGTGATCCAGTAAAGCATAGAAAAACTCAAAAGCACATAAAAGCAGAGCCACTGTTTAGCGTTTGGTGGAGATCAAATATTCATTTGTGAAAAATAAAGGGAAATACAATGCTTTTGTAGCAGAAATTTGTCCTATAACTCATGCAGACAAATTATCTAAGTTCTATGCCGCAAATTTCTCACAAAAGTTGTAATAATCTGACTGACTCTTGGACGAATAAAATGTTCCATCATAATTACAACTGTTTTAGCATGATATTTTAGAGAAATTTCACAGTTTAAGTTTTTAGGTATAGTAATTAAATATTACTTTCAAAATAAAAATGCATAACTACAATGTTTTTTAATTTACTACCACTCAGGGAGAGCAATGCTGATGCAATTTGTGAACCAATTAAATTCTCCTGGAATAAAAATATTTTAGACTTACATAAATTCAGGAAGCAATAATGGCAAACTAAAAGTCAAATTAACTAGTTTGATTTTGGTATATTGCCTCTTTCCATGTGACAAAAGAAGGCCTTCCAAAAAATCTAGAATTTTTTATTAAAGAAACATTTAATTGGTTTTCTCATTCTGCGATTAGACAATCCAAATACAAGAAACTCTATTCTTCAATGGAGGATGGAAATGAACCATTGAAATTAATACAATGTAGTGAGACATATTGTCAATTCAGCCCACTAGTGATAGAATTTTGAAGCAATTGAATGAAGTAAAGGGAAATTTTAATTTAACCAAAACAAATGAAAACTGCTACACAGCAAAAATTTTGTACTCAATGTTTGAATACCAAAGAAAATTTTTTATTTCTTTTATTTCTTAAACCTGTACTTTGTGAAGTTTAGAGATTGAATAAAATATTTGAATCTAAGAATAATGATCCTACGAAGTTACTGCAGGACTTGCTAAATTTAATAAAATCTTGTTCTAAAATTGTTATTCCATGAACAAAAATAACAAATGTGCCAATTGAAAACCATTTAGCACCAAATCCATATTTGAGTTAACAGTTTAAAACTGCAATAAACAATTCTACAGTTAGATGAAGAAAAGGAAAATATTCATAGTCAATGCACTGCCTTCCTTTTATCTCTTATAAAACAACTCCAATGGTTACCTGATAATATATCAATTTTGCAAACCATGACATCACTAAGTATTGACGTTTGTTACAATCTAATTAAAAAGAATATAATTAACCTTGTGAAAGTGTTTGTCAATGATAATGCCATATTGACTCACAATGACTTTCAATGAGAAAGAAACTTCCAGCACATTGAACCTGTGGGTGGAAGTAACTTAATACTGAGGAAGCTGCTCGAGAAAATTCTTTTCAAGTCTTAAAGTTTTATTTTTAAAATTCTTTTATTACCTCATTCAAATGCAGAAGTAAAGCATTTATTTAGTCAGATCAAAAGTGTTAAGATCAAAATGCGGAATAGATTAAATATTATTTCACTCAGTAGCATATTAATGATTAGATCTAGTTTGAAGAGATTAGGGGAAAGCAGCTATATGATTATGAGTTGCCAGCAAATGTCATTGAAAAAAATTAAGCACTATGAAATCATACCAAAATTTAGAATCTGAATCTGGACCTTCTCTCGATCATAATAAAGAAATGCCAGATATTGAAGAAGTAATGGAATTTAGCAACTAATGAACATTTTGAATAAGCTTAAAAAATTAATAGAAGTTGGATTTATTATTTGTTTAGCTAGTTTTGTAGTGAATTCTGATTTTTTTTTTTTTTTTAGCTATTTTAGAAAGTTTTTTGTTTGTTTTTGACTACTTTTATTTTTTTTGAGTTGGCATTACTGCTTATTCATTGTAGATTATGTCAAAATACACGTATTTAGGGGTAATCAGTTTCAGGTTCATAGTCTGTAGCAAACTTTATCATTAACACAACCCATTTAAAGAGAAAAATATATAATACAAAATCAAATATATGAATTATGAATGCTGTACTTGTTATATAGTTTAACTTTAATAATAATTCAAATCAAACTTTTAGAAGTGTAAAATATTTAAACTTATGTTATTAACTTTTGAGTTCAAAATCTCTATTGGCAGATTGAATAAAAGTTCCAAACATTTGATTAGTCAATTATAAATCAACAATAAAAATGTACTTGTCTTTTAAAATAAATTTTACTTTAGTTTTTAAAATGCAAATTAATAATTTGTCAGATTATTAAAGTAAACAAATTTTTTTAAAAATAAATTTCTATTTATAATTGATGAAAATAATTTTCAGCAGCCAACATAAAATGTATACTTACCATTCAATTATACATTGCAGTCATGTGTCGTTGATTTCTATGTAAATATTTTTAATTAAAATATGCATTATTCTTCTAAAATAATTAATATTTCGTAAATATTTTGTGAAAAATAAATGTATAAAAAAAGATCAGAAAATATATTTTCATTTATGAAATCAAAATGAAATAGAACTGTCACAATTGACAGGTTCTCTCTTATGGAGAGAACAAGATATTTCCAGCATTGTTATTCACTTAAATTTAAATATTATTGATTTATTAGCTGTAAAAAAATTCTGAAGGTGGCAACATTATTCAGTATGTTTTTTTTTTCTATAAAATAACTGTAAATTAAGCAAACTTTTAAAATTAGCAGTTAGAGTGTCAGTTAAAGCTACATACAAAGTTAATCATTCTGTGCTGTTAAATTGTTAATATTTATAGATCGCTGATTTATTACATATTTAAACATCGGCTTTCTTGAAATTTATTTTTTTCTTCAGACTATGTATGGTCTGATAGTCTTTCTGATTCATAATGTAAATTAAAGACAAACTTTTAAAAGCATAGACAAATTTATCCTAATAAAAATAATTTTATGTTTTTCTATTGGGATTTTTTTTTTTTATTTTTTACTTGATGCTATATTGTTTTTCTGCCTTGGTGGAAACAAATGCCTTTAATTCCAATTTTTCAATGCTACATAAAGCCAACTTTTAACACCTTAAAAAAATTTATACCAATGAAATCACTTTTCTCATATTTTTTCATTTAGAAATTTTCTTTCTTAATGGTGTTAATCATATTTTTAGCTCTGCTTTACAGGCAGACTGGAGCATCTTATCTTGCATGCACATATTCTAAAGTCAACTTATAATGTACGTCATAACATTTGCATTCATGACGAACTCACAGCATTTTCATTTAATTTTTTCCTCCATAACTGTAATCAATTTTCTAACTTTTTCTGGTCTAAGGCTAAAATTATTACATGTATGCAGCAAAATAACTGAAAACATACATAGTATATTTTCATTGTTAACAGTAAAAACAAACAAATAACTCAACTAAATTGTAACTTAAATGTTACAAATATAATAAAAAGTCTTTGTAACATCTGTCTTTATTAAATACATCTTAAGATGTTCTTTGCATGGACGATCTATCTATCTACTGTAGAGATCTACCATAACAATACCATAAGTTAATGGACAAATTCCATCTTTTCTATAAAAAGATCAAAAACACAAAAGAAATAAAAATGTTTGAAAACATTAAAATATTATTTATTTACAAAACAAACACAAAATTAATACACTTTCATAAGACAATGATTGAGAAATGCAAATAGTCCAGCGGGTCCAGTGCTCTTAATCTTTGCGATGTCTTTTCTTTCGATATTGGTGATGCTTTTAGTGGGGGACAAGTCTTTGTGTTCTTCCTTTATGGTCTTTTTTTTCGCTTTTTTGATGTTGGGGTGGGTGTCATTTATTTAGTTACAGCTCTTTTTAATGTTGTAAAATTATGATGATTTGTTTTCTTTTTTTATTTTCTTTTTATTTTGATGAGTTTGTTGGGTTGGGGGGGTTTTTTGCTGTCTTTCTTTTTGAATGTCGGGAAATGGTGTGGGTTTGGGTTTTTTTTAAACACTGGGGGGGGGGTGGGGTGCTTTTTTGTGTTTTGTGTTGGGGGGCTTTTAAATGGGGGTTGGAAGGTTGTTTAGATTTTTATGTGGTGGTTTTTGGGGTTTGGGGTTTTGCTTAAAAATATGAAAATTTATTTTACAAATAAACTTAAAACAAGACTCCATAGAAAAGATTATTAGTAGAATCAACTAGTGGGGGCAGCATAAAAATAGTAAGTCAAGATCTATTCACAATTTTTTTTTAATGAACATTTTTGCCAATGCACTTTTTTTTATTAATCATAATTGTCCCTGCTTTGGGGACTAAAATTTTTTTATGCATTTGCATTTATCATTACCATTTATTACATATGGATACATTTTTAGATTTAAATTTCTTATAGACTTATTGAAGTCAATTACTATCATTTTATTAGGCAGTTTAATGTCTTTCCAAAGACTTGTTTTCTAATAAATTTTATTATTTTCATGTTTTTCAAATATATTATTTGTTGTATAAACATCTGTAGATAAAAAATAAATTAATTCCAGGACATTTTTTCTAAAAAAACAACAACAACATTATTTTCATATTTACAAATAGCTTATTCTGGTATAATCTGGTTAAAGTATGATGGTTATATCAATGGTTAGGGTATACATACAAATCGCACCAATCTTAATTTTGTAAAAAAAAAAATACATCATGAAAATGTAATAAATACAATATCTGGGGAAAATAATGGAAATATTAAATTGTAATTAACATTTTTAATGTTTCCTCAGAGAATGAAGCAGGATTGATTAAGTGAGGCCTTGAATTTACTCAATCTTAATTTAGTGGGCAAAAGTATTCAGTATTCAATTTGTTCCAAGTACTTTATTTTTTGCTTATTTATTGTTTACATTTAATTATTCTATCATTTAATTACAATTAAAAATTAAAGCAATAGAAGATTGAAAATTAGCTCGATTTAAAATATTAATATTGGTATATATAAGGGTATCGACAGTCAGGCATCTACCTTCCATAATGCAGAGAATACTGGAATAAATAATCGATAAATTTAAGATTCAGCATACTATATTTAAATATAAGTACTTAAATATTTAAAGAAATATATGAGAAAATAAAATATAAAGATGAAATATTTGTGAGTGGTGACAATAAATAAATACCATTTTACTGTTAGAAATTAATCTAAATATAAATTTTGTCTTCTTCATAATGTTGTTGTTTTAATAAGGAATTGTAATAATAAAATTTATGTTGTTCATTGATAGTTTTATTATTTTTTATTGTTGTTGATGTTTTTAAAAGAAAATGTCACAATAAACCTAATAATCATTTACACCTCGTGTTCTCAAAACACCAACTGTTGCAATTCTAAGAAAGTTGTCTATTTGCTGACTTGTACACTGTGAGCACAGACTTTCATACGACCCACCACTCTCCACACTATCCCATAATATTGATACACTTGAACACATATGTTGAAAAGATAAATAATCACCAATATACATATTTCATGCTAAACTAGCAATCATCAGTTGGTCCAGATTAAAGTAATTGCCAGTGAAGAAAATTGTTTAGGCAGTAACAATATTCTTAACAATGTTGAAGGCAATCCACCTTATGTCAAATGTGGTTCTCAAGAAGATGAGAGGCACATCCCCTGAATTATTTAACAATCTCATCTGGATCACATATGCTGGGAAATATCTCGACAAAACGGTGACAAATGGATCTTTTTTCTAGCATTTCTCTGAGTTGTGCACTCGGTTTTATTAGTAACAGTAGTCAAAGAAAATAATTTTCACTTTAAGCTTCTTTTTATATGTTGTTACAAAGCCAGTTATTATTTTTATTTTATTGTAATTTGTATTAAATAAAATTTTAAAGAGATGGAGTTGATTATATGAAAAATTAAAAATTTGTAGTTCACCTCCTTTATTTTGTCTCTTTAGTATTATTTTGATAAATGTCACAAAGACATTGACTATTTTTTTTTTGTCTTATTTTGTCAAAACCAAAGAAGAAATGTAAAACTCTCAAAGATAAATAATACTAATAAAAGTTGCAAATAAACCTGTCAATTACAAGTAATTTTAAAGAAATTTGAAATTGTTATACATTTAATTTATAAAGTAATTTGTAAGTCAATAAAAAACTTACACTTCACCATATTCCACCCCCCATTTTTGTTTGAAATCAAATAAGAAATAAGCAATAATAATAAAAGTTTGAAAGAAACTTGTCAATTACAAGCAATAAGGGGGTTTAAATTATTACACATTTAATTTATTACAAATTAATTTGTATGTCACTATTAACTACTATTACAGTATTACAAAAATCACACTTCAAACAAAAAGAATCTGAAATTTATCAGATTTTCTATTCCCAGTATTGTGTTCATAGTGTTTCCACAATGTTTAAAGAATCAACAAATGTAAAATGGAATGTAGGTACCCAATTCTATTGTAACCTATATAAGTATATTGAGAAATAAGAAAATAAAAAATATTCACAGTTCACACATTAGAAATATTTTTCTTCTAAAAAAAATAACATAAGGATGCTAGTTGCATAAACATACAATCCGTTGGTGGAACCACTTCATCACAACTCACAGTAGATAAGAAAATGTTAAATGATAAGTTGTTTCTTTTTTCATCATAAAAATAATATGTTTGAAAAAAAAAAAAGGAGGGTATTATAAAAATATGAGTGTAAAAACATGAAAACAATATAATTTATTTTAAAAAACTGAAAATAATATATCTTCAGAGAAAAAATCATAATTGCATTCTGAACAAGGGCAAAAACAATCCCATAATTTAATTGAATAGAAAATAAAGTGAAGTTAGTATCTTTAGCAAATAAAACATGATTGAATAAACAAAGATTTCCATTTAATGTGATTGGTGTAAACATTTGGAAACAAATTAAATTAATGGCAATGGAGATACAAACAAGTCCGCTGAATTACATAACAAACAAGTACAACAACAGACTAAGTAAACCATGTAATCCATAAGTAATTGACAAATGTAAAACTATGAAAATTTGAATTCCATAAAGTGGAAAAGTGAACAAAGCATATAACAAAAAATTCATCATGAAAAAAACATATATTTCAAATTATTTACTGGTCAGATGATATTATAATGAACTTATAACACTACTTGCTCGTATGTCATAGTTTCAGCGCTTTAAATTACCAATAATGGCAAGTGCAATTCCACAATGAATTAAAAGGCTGAAATTAATACCATTAGTGAATAAAAAAAATTATAAAAAAGTAAGTATTTCCAAGATTTGAAAAGATGCGGAAATTAAATTAGTGGTGAGGGTAAATGCAATTCTGAAGAAATTAAATTAAAGACAAGGATAAACACAATTAAATAAGTCAATTATTTTCTTGTTTTACATGGTTTACTTTCTTGTTATTGCATTTGTTTAGTTTGTAATTCAGTTTATTATGCAAGTGTATTTATCTTCATTACTAATTTAATTTCTTTGGAATTGTGTTTGCCTTTGTCAATAATTTAACTTCTATCTAAACTTTTATAATAATCATACTTATTGACAATATTTGTTGTTTTTTTTAATTTCATTAAAAAATTCATTTCACATTAGTTTTAAAAATAAATTATATTATTTTCATATATATATTGTAACCTATTAAAAATATTTCAAAATACATCACATGGCAATTTTAAACCACTTTATCTGGTTTTATTAAGTGAATACTAAGTGAATATTAAAGTGCATAATATTAAGTGAATATGGTCTATCAGGGCGCCACTAGGTTATCTGAACTGAGACAAAGCTATATTCTATACCTACTTACAAATATACCTGGTTTGAACCCATTTGGTACCTTATTTATAACCGGATGTAGGATTTTTGGATTTTAGAACCAGATCACATTTGCATTAACATTAAGAAACACAAAGATATACTTATGCTTTACTTGTGCATATAAGATTGATCAGACAAAATTATTACTCAGATTTTAACATTATAAATGCATTTCAATATTCTCACAAGTCTTGCTAGCTCAAATCAAACCCTATTGGTCTATGGTGATGATCTTGATGGTAGTTATTATCTTATAATGACTCACAAATGATAAACAAATACAGTGAAAACCATTATTTATCTATGGCCATTAAACACATTTATCTAGATCACTGATTTAAAAACATGATAATGATAATGGTACTTCCAGCCACAGCTGTAGCAGTAATGCCTAACATAAAATTTAGCTTTTATAAATTCATAATTATTTACCTAACATTATATTTAAATTAGAACTTAACCATTAATATTTAACAGTAATGATGAATGATCATAATTAATAAAGCAACAAATACTCTTAATAAAGATGTACGCCTCTTTTAATAAAACAAAGATTGTTTTACAATAGCGTGTTGAAACCACCGGAGGGCGTAATTTCTATGCTAGCGCACAGAAATATGCCGTTTAGGTGGCCGCCTCCGCCGCTATCGAACATTCTATTTCTAATGCGTAAGCCTAGAAATAGTCCGTTGATACGGGGGAGGGCACCAGCTGACTGTATTTATTTCTATGCCAATGCACGGAAATATGAACATTTAGCCAATCTTGCCGCAGAAGCTATCGTGTCAGCTTACGGCTCAGATTCGGGCTGAGCATTTCGGACTAGCGATCATATTTCACTTTTGTTTACAGTATTGTCTGAGGGTGGCTGGAATTACGATTGTCAAAACTATTTTAATATTCATTAAGACCACCTCCCCCTCTATCTCGCATCTTTTAGGAAGGTCTACTAACAATTATCAGCAGAGTCTCATGCTTCCCTAGCCCCCATTTCCTGCTGAAAAAATGGGCCAAGTGTAGTTCAAAGCACGCTTCCCATCAAATCACGCTCTAAGTCACGTTTTGTGCGACAACAACTGCGAGCTGATTAATTGAATAGCTGCAAAAAATAGGACAACTTGTTTTGCCGAATGTCAAAGAAAGAACAAGGATTCTTCTCTGACTGCTGGAACCGGCGGTGGTTTATCAAACAAAACACCTTGAAGCTGCATGCCTGCTGTTTTTTTTTTTTAGTTTTTTTTTGCCTGAAGAGCCCAAAAAGTTTCTTTTAATTGCCGTATAGATTGATGGTTTTTTTTGAGGGCGAATTACCATCAAAACTTGGTCAATCTTAGAGTTGTTGGCGTTCCGTTCTGTTAGCAATTGCAAATACCCTTCCCTTTCCACCCTCTCCCAAAGTTGGACTTGGCTTGTAAATGTTACCGTTAAACGGACAATAGATTTATTTATCAAAATAAAAACAAAACAAACCGAAAAAAAGAAAGAAGTAGTTGAATCGGCTGATTTTTTGTTTGTCGTACAACACCGAACCGAAAATAGAAAAGGGTTTAATGAGAATTAAATCAAAACAAACAAAAAATCGGTTAACTACTTTTTAAAAATCATTGGTTTTAATCGATCTGTTTTTTTTTGGTTTTTTTTTTTTGTTGTTGTTTGGGGTAGCCAAAATAGATTTGATAGCCGCCGTACTTTTATTTTAAATGTGATAAACAACAACAACCAAAAAAAAAAAACAACAACAAAAAAATACGTAGACGGTAAAAAAAAAAAAAACCCGTCCCCTTTGAAAATATAAATAATAAAAAAAAAAGAATAAAAAGTCAAAAAAATGAAGTACTTTTTTTTTGTAAATTCATTTATTTGTAATTTTTTTGTTTATTTTTGTTTTTTTTTGTTTTGGTCGTGTTTAAACAAAAAATTTGATTTGATATTACTTTTATAAATCTGATAAACAAAAAAAAATCAAAAAACCAAAGCCAACCAAAAAAAAAAAAAAGAAACTCGGCCCCGGCAACATTATATTTATCTTTGTTTACAAACCGAGCCCGCCCTCCAGCGGTTTCAACACGCTATTGTAAAACAACCAAAACAAATTAACATTTATTACTGGACTACTAAAATATACATACTATTTAAAAATATATATAGAAAAATTTATATGAATAACAATGTTGAGTTGTTTATATTTAAATCATAATATTAATGATATTAAACTCTTCCCCCTTTCCCTTTAATGATAGTATCCAATGTTTCTATCATAGTATAATGTTGGTGCATCAATTTGGATAATTATTAACTAAAAATTTATAACCACAAAAAAAGTAAATAACTAAAAATTTATTTATGCACGCACATACTTTTGTAACCTTATAAATTTAAACATAACATATAACAAGATAATTAATTAGAAAAAGGTTAGTTAGATTCTAGAGAAGTAAAGCATTTACAGTAATAAGCTTTAAATTACTTATCTCCCCCACTAAGCGATTGGGGTCACTAATCATTACTTTAAAAAATCTAACTCCTCCAATGCTACCTTTCTATTACTTTCAACATTCAGTTAATACAACTATACATGTGGCAAGTATAATATTATTATGTGTGTGTACATGTGGATCCCCATTATGAATAAAATATTATTAAACAAAAAAAAACTTTTAACATATAAATATATTACATAATTTTGAATTGACCCACAATAATACATTTCACAAAATAAAAAACATCGATAAGTGGATATGTATAATAATTTTAGAATACATAAAATCAACAATACTGCACTAGCTATTATTACTGAAATTCTGCTTTTTACTCGATTTTGGTTTTAAAATTCAGAGATAATAAAAAAAAAGATAAAGAATTTGTTATTAAAAATTTTGTTAATAGTCACCGATATAATTGAAAAAAAAAAATATATAATTAAAATTCATATTACCAGTCCTTCTTTTACTTTCTTGAGGCACACATTTTCCAAGATTTCAAATTCAGTTTGTTGAACGTTTATAATTTTGGCAGCAACCAAATAGCAATCTCTAGCATGCATATGTTTACCAATTTCAGCGATTTACTGGAACAGTCCTATTCTTTTCTTGACTTGGGCTTATAATTCTTTTATGCAATGATGATGGTGGAGTCACTTGGTACTGGAATTGTTTCTTCATTTCTTTTCAGCCTAATTATTTTAATAGACTCAGGATATTTGTTGTTTTTCATATACTATATCATATTGCTGGTGTTTAAACTAAGTCAATGGCATAACTGAACTAGAATGGTTTAACACTTTTCAGTAGTTTACTTATTTTCATTTTAGATTTAAAATACAGGTGAGCAGTGAGTTTCTTCTCTCTTATTTTTCAAATCAGTCACTAGATGTAACTTTTGGCTCAGACTCTTCAGATGTGCATTGGCTAATGGATGGCT
Source organism: Epiperipatus broadwayi (assembly GCA_028023455.1). NCBI lineage: Eukaryota > Metazoa > Onychophora > Udeonychophora > Euonychophora > Peripatidae > Epiperipatus > Epiperipatus broadwayi. The sequence continues at coordinate 557,614 of JAQFVV010000045.1, forward strand.
GGACCAGTACAAATGAAACATATCTCCACTTAGCCTGCCATTAGGCTATATGAAACTTTCCAAACAAAAATATATATAAAAATGACAGCAATTCAGTCTGATTTCTTTCCCCCAATTTAACTTGTTCTTTCAACAATTTTAATATTTCTTTTTTTTTTCTAAGTGATTGCAGCCTTTTATATCATTGAGTCTTTTACAGACCACACAGATAGAAAGCCTGATTTTTATTAGGTAAAACCATCTAATTTAAAACTGATCATCTGTTTCAAACTTTCTGTTGGCAAGAAACCCAGACTAATAAGATTTCTTGATAATTAACTGATTAACTAGTCTGGACGGAATCCATTACCTTAATGGCCTCACACCTTTTTCTCAAATCTAACTTTATAAATTTTTTTTTTCACTGATTATCTCTGATTTAAAGACTTTCAGCTGGACAACTGAAATTCTAATCTTGTCAGTTTAATTAACACTATAATTCTTTACACAATATAGCTTTCATAAAAAATCACACAATGATTTTAACAAAATCTTTCTTTTAATATATGTGTAACTAAGTTTGTTTAGGTAAAATACAAGCACACATTCAGATATTCAGAAAAACCTGCCTATCAAAAATAATCTGAATGATTTTTGCAAACTATAACTTAATATTTCAAACTAAAATTATTAAAGTATTAGTCTTAAATTATTGTTATAGAAAAATAAATAGTAGAATTTAGCAAGTATAGATCAATTTTGAAGAAAGTTAATAATCAAAATCAGAAAATGATTAACTGAATAGTTTGTGTCCACAGACAACTGTCTATATATGTTCTAATCATAACTTTTAAAGACAATTATTAAATAATTCTAAATATGTACTATTCTTTTTTGGGTTTTTTATCAATACCAAACAAAGAGCATAAATATTTCCCCCACTCTTTCGGTCCTAGGCTTTTGGAGACTCGATCATGTAGGGTTTAAATTTGGGTGCCTTACAGCTTCCCTTCCTATAAAAGAAAATGTGGTGATGATTTTTTTTTACATTTTATTTTATGCACATTACTGAACTTTAGCCACAGGCTACATTGAAATGGGCACAATATATTCCAGGCATATTATTTCCATTAATACGTACATGCAACCATCATTAAAGTAAATTTTAAAAATGTCACTAGAAATATTAAAAGTAAGGAAGATCTGTTTCACAGTTATTAGTAAAATAAATTGTAATAAATGTGTTGGGGAAAACTAAAAAATGAAAAAAAAAATTTTTTTTTTATAAAATCTTAAGAAGTCATTAGATGTGATATCAAGATAGGTGATGATTATGACCTTCAGAGAGAGGAGGGGACTACAATATTAATATATACACATATTCATTCTGATACTTAAAAAAATTTTTTTATTGTAGGTCGAAAATCCTGGACTGACAGCATTGATTGATATCAGTCATATATAAAAAAAATTCTTTTTGTCAACAAATTCAGAATTTAGGTATAGCAAAATGTTTTTAAACAACAATATATCTCCAGCTTCCAAAATCTCTGGTTTATATTTAATTATTTAATAATAGTACTGAAAAGATATTAACTTTCTAAAATAAATCAATAATAAATTACATATACCTTGCTGATGGCGCTTTGAATACAGAGCAACAAGGCATTCCTGTTTTGCTAAAATAGCCAGGATAAAATCAAGAAATTTCTGGACCTCTGATGTTAAGTCAACTCTAAAAAATTAAAGAAAAAAATATTATGTAGTAGGAATTGTAGTTAACTAACAATCAATCATAGTTTATTTTTTAAAAAAAAAATTACCACTTAATAATATGTAGTAGAAATTAATTACTTAATTAACAATTAATCATCAAGAAAATGTTTACAAATTTTACTACTTAAAAAAAAAAACTATATTTATTATATATATATATAAATGAATACACCAAACCTTTTTAAATCTTATTTTTTTATATGACTATTTTAAAAACATAACTACACACAAATCAACTATTTTATAATAGTCTTTTTTAAAAAAACTGAAACATAAAAATATCACATATTTCAAACAAATTAAAAAGTTAAAAAATAATAAAAAATACTCTTTACCTTAAACCCTTCCTATTACAAATAATCTCAAAAGTTTTACATTTATATACCCATCCAAAAATACCCTAAAAACATTTAATTAACAAATCTAATATTTTCTTTTTTATCTATTCAATTCAGATTTAAATTCCTAAATTTATTTCTTTAAAAAAAATGTATAAATAAAGTTTTTTGGTATTAAGTATATATTTAAACGAGAAAAAAATATTTGAAAATTTATGAATTTGGCATATAAAAGGTTTGAGTTGTTAAATCTTGTTAAGAATATATATAATAGTTTAATAAGGTTAATTACAATTAAGGAAGAATATGAGTTAAAATGTATTTTTATTAATAAAATATAGTATTTTTAAAAAAAGGATTTTAGAAAGGCATTATAAAAAATTTAATGATTTATTAATAAGTATAAGAATAATAATGTATTAATTGGTAGATATGAAAATAAGAGGGAAAAGAAAATTTTATTATTAATTCAACTAATAGAATTTTTAGTGATGAAAAGATGAATATTTTGGATTTAAATTATGTACCAATAAGTAATTGTAATATTAAAAAGCAAGGGAAAATGCAATTAATTGAATATAAATGTAATAATAATATAATTGATAACATTAAAAATAAAAAGTTTTTAGTAAATGAAATGAGATTTGGAATTAAGAATTTGGAATTTCATTTAAAAAATACAAATAATAAAAAAAAAAAGAATAATTGTAAGCATAATGAATGAAATATTATTAGAGATATATATGATAAATATAGGAATTTATTATTTTTAAAGGTGATAAAACATCAAGTGCAGTTATTTTAAATAGGAATGAATATAAATTTAAGAATGTTAAATTTATTAAAGAAAATAGTGTTGAGTGTTTTGAAAAAAATAATAAAGATGAGAGTATGTTAATGAATAAAAAAACATTATATGGAAAAATCAGATATTAAAAAGAATAGATATAAAATGTGCAAAAATTTATGGATTATCTAAAATTAATAAACCAGGAATTCCAATAAGGCCAATTATTAGTAGTTGTAATATTTATTATAAAAATATTTTGAAATAGATTTATAGATGTTTTTTTACTGTATAACATTATATGATAATCAAAAAAAAAAGCAAGTCATATATAATGTGACATTACTTTTATAAGCTTGTATTTACAAAAATGTAATACATTGTGTTAATAGTTCTACATAATTTATTGGTAAATTAATTGATTTTTTAGATAATGAAGTTTTTAAAAATTTATTTTTTGTAAAATTAAGATATAGTTAATATGTACACTAACAGTGATCCAGAGGTCACTATTAATAATATCATAGACATATATAAAGGATAAAGTGGTCAAATTAAAAATAAAAAGTTTTCATTTATACAAGATATTAGTGATTTGTTGTAGGGATCTTACTGTTAAATATGGGAATAATTTTTACAAACAAAGAGAGTTTAAGAATGGGAATAGTCTTGAGTGGATTTTTGGTAGGAGTATATATGTACAATTTTGAAAAACAATATTTTGTTAGTAGTAATAATAAACCAATTTTTTATGTAAGGTATATTGATGATTATTTTGTAGTATTTAACAGAAACAAAAAAAAAAAAGGCAGATAATTTTTTGAAATATATTAATAGTAAAAGAAGAAAAAATAAATTTACTATGGGAAAAAAATATATTAATGTTACTGAATATATGGATTAATAAAAAAATGGTAATAATAATGTTATAATAGAAACTTTTGTATATAGAAAAAAAACATTTTTTTATTATTAAATAATTGGTTATCAGATATTGATAATCATAGTAAAATAAATATTAATAATAGAATTCAAAGGGCAATTAAATTATGTTCAAATAAACATTTGTTTAAAAATGAGATTAATATAATAAAGCAAGATTGTTTTATAAATGATTATCCTCGAGATATTATTAAAGGTTTATTTTCTAATAAAAATATTAATAAAATAAAGAATAGGATAAGATTAAATAAAAATAATATTAATAAAAAGGTAATTTATATAGGTTTCAATATATCAAAAAATTTGTTTGTTAAAGTTAGAAAATTATTTAAAATGATTAATAAAAAATATTTTCATTTATCCTGGAAAAATGTTTGTTTTAATTCAGAATAATAATGTGTAATAACTTAAAAATTATGAATTCGGTTTACATAAAATGTTTGAATTGTATTTAAATAACATAGAGATGTTATATATTGGGACTACAAAAATATAAATTAGAAATTAGATTAAAACATTATTTAAGTGATAAAAATTCTGCTAAATAAGCAAAGATCTTAAGTTTCAGAGTTAAATCAGCTTCAATTTTAATATATATAACATCATTGAAATATGCATTAAAGATTTCCTTTTCAATGGGCTTCAAAAATTCAGACTATTCTTTATTTAAAAAGGGAAATGTGGCTGGAACAATATAGCTACAGGGCATTTCAAATATTTTATATAGATTTCAGCTAGCATTATGAAATGTTTCTATTAGATGTATGTGTAAAATGAAAAATATATATACACATTTATTACATGATAAAGTAAAACAGTTTAAATATAAAAACATTTATAACTGTAATGAAATAAAAAATATGGTGTTTTTGTTTTTTTGGAATGATTCTATTTATAAAATGTTATCCTAATCAAAATATAAAGAAGATTATATTATTTTTTAAACAAAAAATATATTACTTGAAACTTCTTTTGGAGATAAATATGAATAAAATGATAAATGGAAGTTTTGAAAAGAGTAATTGAAAAAAAAACATTGATTGAGAAAATCAGATAAAAAAAAAAACTGGATTGGACATTTATTAAGAATATAGAATAGTTTAATGAAAGTTTTAGAGAGAATAATGAGTGGAAACAAGAAAGAATGAAAAAGATTGACAATGCAAATAATACAAGAGATGGGAAGAGATATATGGAATTGTTAAGAGCTGGGCAATGAAAAAAAAGTGGAGAAATAGATAAATTTATAATGTGATTATTTTTCTGGATCTGTCCATAGCGCAGAATACTATTGATTAATTGATATTTATAGAACATTATTATCATAATGTAAAAATAATGAAGCTTTATTTAACAATTTTGTTAATCTCTTTTAAAATAATTTTTATTTAGCAAACCATTTTTAATGTCCATGACCAAAAAGATTTTAATATTTTCTTCATATAAAATAGGTGCATACAAACAAAATATTAATCCCTTTTCGGTCACAGATGTTAAAAATATTGTATCAAAGTAACTATTTCATAAGAAAAAATATTAATAACTTTTTGATCATGGATATTAAAAACATTGTACCTAAGAAGTAATTATTTCATATGAAGAAAATATTAAAACCTTTTCGGTCACAAACATTTTGCTAAATAAAATTATAAATACAAACAAAAGGAAAAAGTAATAAAACAAAACAAAAGTCAAATTATTGTTATGTCAGATGAGTCTCCAAAGGTTTAGAAGTCATTTAATTATATTTTATTAACAACAATAAAAAAGTTTACATACACAATTGCTTTAAAGTCATTTATGTGCTACAGCTAGTAAGTTTAATGTGACAAGTTTAAAACGATTTGGCAAATTTATAAGATTTTTTCAAGATTTGATTTAGCTAAGAATGCATCCGCAGCAGAAGGCTCAACTCAATAATTTTTAGGTGCATTTTCACATTCTTTCAATTACTATATTTCTAAATGCATGATTACTTGTGATGGCCTGGTAATATGTATTGATTAGCTGTGATGGCAGGAAATGACCATTCAGGACATATGCTCTTATATTTAATAATCATAATATCTCCATATAAAAATGAATTATTATGTCTTTTATTTACAATTGGTCTTATTTTTATAGTCTTTGTTGTTTTTTTTGGTTGCTAAATGTATTGGTTATCCTTTCTTCATCCAACTGATTTTTCTTACTCTGTAGTTGGAAGAGAATTGTTTATTGGGTGTAATCACTATAGTTATTTTTAAATAATAAAAATATTTTTTCTACGTTTTGCATACCATTCTATTGAAATAATATTTAAGTTCTAAATATTTTGAGATCAATCACTAATTGCAGGCAATTACTTTTTACTGGAAATACATGAGATTAAAATTAGATAGTATAATTTGACATTACTTAGATATTGTATATTTTGCATTTATTAAGATCAGTTTTCAATGCAAGCAAAAAAAATTTAGTAATTTTATTTTTTTCTTAGTGTGTTTCATACAAATTTTTAAAAATATCATTATAGTATAATATTAATTTGGATTAAATTTAATTAGCTACCAAATTTCCTTTCTAAATTTAAATTTTCATTTATAAATTATATGTATTTTAGCTTATATAACAATATTTTATTTTTTTGTTGTTGTTATTTTTTTTTTATCTTATTATTTTTTAAATGTTTGTATCATTCTTACATGAACATATATATGCAATACTTTTGAAATTTTGCTTTTATTAATTATTTCTGTTGTCATAACATATAATTTTAAAATATAAAAGCCCAAAACCAGTTTTTATTATATATATACTGTTTGTTGTTATTTGTGAATTTACTGCCTACAGCTTTGGAACCAAATGTCATTCCTATTGCCTTTAAAGTTTTTCTTTATTGCATATATCACATATTTTATGCAAGTATCCATTTACAAATGTCAGACTAATGACAAACTGTTGTGAAGATAAGGCCATTTTCCCTATTTTGAATTTCAAAGTGTGATTCTTCATTTCACAATAATATTTGATTCTTGGTTTTTAGCACTTAAACTAAGTTGCAAATAATATGACATATGCACACATACAATAAATGTTACTGCTACAAAAATTATTGGATTCATTTATTCCCCATATTCTTGTTATCAAAATTACTTTACTTTTGTAAAAGCCTCTCTCTTATCTCAGTGCTGGTATATTTTGTCTACTTTTTTCAAAACAACCTTGAATTACAAATATAAAAAAAAAATTGTACATATTATCAGTCCAAAGGTGAGATTTCACATACATATTAAGTCTGGTGATCGATAGTAAGAGAAAACATTTTGAAGGTGGAGAAAATTATACACATATTATATTATAATGCTGGCACAATCAAGTTTTTCAGAGAGTCAACTCACCATACAGTAGCGCCATTCAGTGTAAGCCGGAGTAATCGATGGATGCAGGAAGGTTTGTGCATAAAATCCCTATTTAGCGCCTACTCATCCAATATCCCCAGATTAGTTTCTAGCTTGTGGCTTTCATCAGTGAGGAGCCTTGTATCTGAGAGCACTGCACCTCGTTCTTAGCCACAAACTAGAAACTAGTCTGGGGATATTGAATGAGCAAGCACTAGATAGGAATTTTATGCACAAACCTTCCTGCATCCATTGATTACTCTGGCTTGCACTGAATGGCTACTGTGTGGTGGTGTTTTGCCTGTGAAAAATAGCTTATATACGCATAACGAATGGTGATCATGTGATGTTTGATGGCTAATCACAAATAAATGAGTAAATAAAGACCAAATTAAACATATTTACAATCCTTCAAAAATGAAAACAATTAATTTAAGTGAATATTAGACAATAAACAAACATTTTGACTAATAACTTTCTCCTACTTGGGATATTATTTAATACTCACTTTAAAAATTGTTTTCGTTTTTAGAAGATTGTAAATGTGTTTACTTCGGTCTTTATTTGCATGTTTGTGCCAGTGTTTTTCAACACTGTCAGATTAATACTTAAGTATCAAAAAAATTATAAACCTGATTAAATCTAAATTTTAATAAATTATATTAGTATTTTTTGAATGCTAATACTGACTAGATCTATTATATATTATTGAGCCATAAAGATTGGATAGCTGGAGTGAAGTCTTGTATGGTTTAGTGTAGTAGTAGAGAACTGTAGAATTCAAAATCCAAAAATCATGACCTATACTTATTATTTCAAGTCCTCAAATTTCATATGAATTTCTAAGCAATAAAAAAAAAAACCCATCTATTATTTTTTATAATGGAGTTTTAGAGTGATACATTGCAACCCATCCCTATCTTAGGATAGAAGCCCAATATAATAAAATGAACATTTCTAGTTTATTATAATCTTCCCTACATTAATTATGATGTGTATATATATAGCAAATTTATTAAAATAAATGAATATGGAAAATGCAAAAGCATTTAAAATTAAGTCTATACTTTGAAATGTTTAAATGGGGAACACATGAGAGGATATGCATGTTGTTTAAAATATTTTTGATGATTCATTTTTTTCATTTAAATATTAATCATGAAACCACTGAACATTGGGAAAGTTCATAAATTAAACAGTAAGATATAATTTTACATTCATTTTCTTTTATGTTCAAACTTTTATATATAAATTTGGCTTTCCAAAATCAATCTTAAAATTTGTCTGAAGGTTTCTAATGATGGTATATTATAAGATGAGATATGTTGGACTATTGCCATCATTTATGAGTGAATGTTGAATGTATAGAAAATTTTAAACTTTATTTAAACTTTCCAAATACAAATAACTTGTTAGTAATAACACACAAATAGACAATACAGGTTAGTAATTACACAACATTTCGAGTAGTATTATTCTCCACTCTTCTTCAGGTATTGCTGGTCTATATGCACAGTGACAATATTCGCTTAGAAGTTGAACTCGCACCTTTAGATTCTTAAAATATTGAATTTAAGGCAAACTCTCTACCAACTGAGCTATTCTGTCAAAGACTCAGTTGGTAGAGTATTTGCCTTAAATTCGATATTCAAGAATCTAAAGATGTGAGTTCAACTTCTAAGAGAATATTGTCATTGTGCATATAGGCCAGCAACACCTGAAGAAGAGTGAAAAATACTACTACTTGAAATGTTGTGTAATTACTAACCTGTATTGTCTATTTATGTGTTATTACTAACAAGTTGTTTGTATTTGGAAAGTTTAAATAAAGTTTAAAATTTTCTATACATTCAACATTCACTCATAAATGATGGCAATAGTCCAACATATCACATCTTATAATATATCATCATTACAAACCTTCAGACAATCGTAAAATATCTCACAATTTCCCTAGCTCCTTGACTTATGAAAATGTAAAGTCAAGAGACTGCTATAAAAATATGCCTATTCAGTTAGATCAATTTGAGAAAATAATTTTTTCAACTTTTTCCATATATTGTAAATAAGTTAGAATTGATTCAAATCATTAGAGAATTAAATTTTAAAATCTCAGAATTACAAATAGGACCCTGTTTTTTTTTTACAGTTAAATCATATAGAGCTTATGAATAAATGAAATAATTACTGTAAAATTAAAAAAAAATAACATAGCTGTAAGAAACACTAGAAGTTATAATAATAAAAAAATTAAAAGATGGTAATTAATTAGAACTTGATACAAAATCAAATTTTGAATCAATTTTATTCACCTGAAAATAACATATAAAGTGTTGTAATACTTTTTATATAGTTAGTGATAAATTATGCACACATCATTATCAGCCAGTAAATTAAATAATTTCACTGCTTCAAATAGGCTTGCTCCATAAAAATAATCCAAGTGTTTAATATCAGAAAAGAGCTTAGTTAGTTTAAATAAAAGAAAATATCAACTATGATTTCATCTTGCAATTATTTATAAAATTCTATTTAAATGTATGTTTATAATTCATTCGAACATGATAATTTTAATAAATTTGACAAGTTTCATTGCAAAATAATTTTTAATTCATCAGAAAACAAATCATGCTTATAATTTCTTACAAGAATTTAGTTGAAAATTTGTTGTTATTGAAACAAAACACTGAGGGGGGGGGTAGAAACATGAAAAATCATTTGTATTTTAAATTAAGCACACTGTCAAATTACATTTTAATGGTAATGAGGAAGACAATTATTATGAACATTTCTATTTGTAATTATTTTCCCTACACAGTAGGATTTTCTATAACAAATTAATTAGTTCCAGATTGTTTGTTATATCATCTGTTCATTCTTACATTAAATTACATATACTCTAAAAATAATCCAATGCAGGTTCATTGCCTAGATCAAAGTTCACATCCAAAACGAGCATTCAAAAAAAAAAAAAAAAGTATATTCAAAATGAAGAATATAAAAAATACATTTTAAAAATAATTATTGCATATACTGTATACTTAAAATTTTAATAAAAACAAATCAAATTTTTAAAAGTATAAAATATGAATTGTAAACCAATTCAATCATCTCACTGCACGTTTATCTGCCATTTGTTTTTGATTAATCCACATTAGCAAAAGTTTGTCTGTTCCATGATACATTAATAATGTAAACTACTCAATCTGGAAATTCTTTTTACTGTCTACAGCACTTTTTAATTTGCCCTTCTTTTTTAAAAAGAATCACAACATTGATTTACCTACACCATGGTCTTCAAAATTTAAAAAGTAAATCATTTTATTTTTTGTTTTAGAAATGAACTCTTCCTCTTCTTTACTAATCAATTTTCTATTTTGGAAGAAAAAATTACAAAAAATATATATATATGTATGGAAAAAAAAAAGTAAAGATAAACAAACTGTAGAAGAAAAAATTAAATTCTAGTACTATCATAAACATGGCAATAATGTTTAACACTTTATTTAAAACTAAATATCCTGAAAAGATTGTGCATGTGGTTGCTATCAGCCAATAGTACTTATTGTAACATTTGCTAATCTAAGCATTGACATTTGTTGATTTATCTAATCCACAATTGGCATTTAGATTTTCAGCCATTTTCATTTCAAAATTATTTTTTCATGATGTTAATCATTACCTTCAGATTCTGTTTTTATAGTTAGTGCGTAAATTTATGCACTTAGGAGATTGATTTTTTAAAAAAAAATACATTTCACTGCTAAAATTACAAAAAATTAACTAATTTGACAATCAAACTTTATGTAACAAAGATATTTATGATTCTAAAGCTTATTGTATGTATTCACATTTGCTATAGAAACCTTTAATGAGAAGTTATTTATGTTTGCTCATAAGCATTCATTGTAGAATAGCTCATAGCATATATTTAAAAACTGTATCAGAATAAAAACTGCTGAAAGAAATGTGTTTTTCCTAGATGTGCCACATGCAATAAAATGCTCAAGTTAAGTGTTTTACATAGATATAAACATATTAATATTTTTGAAAAGCTTAACTTCAAATACCTTAAAGATAGTTTTACAAATGACAGTCATGCATCCTGGTTTTGTTCCAGCCAAATAGCATTTGCTCTGGTTTCTATTTTTTCTTGGCAAAGTATTAATACAGATATATTAATATATATATATCATATTGCTAATACCATAGTTTTTTAAATATTTTTTATTTCAATTTCTGTTTTTATAATATTTCAGTAAGTAAATATTTTATATTTATTCATGTATTCTTGCAATCTTCCTTCACATGAAAGTGATCTGCTGTTATAAGTACCTAAATAAAAAGTCATCATCAAATGGCAGCCTGGGTCCGCAATCAGGGGATTCTTAGCACTCTCCGCCTTGGGCCACCAACCACTGCCTTGGTTGGTGACTTTACAGCCTCCTGCGAATAAGGGCCATGATTTATTTTTGTGTCATAATTGTATATTGTACTGGTCAGAATTGTATGTTCATCTAACAAGAATTAGGATCTAAGCAAAAGTACCTAGAGTTCAATCATATACGAGATACACAGGTCAGGGATACTCATGAACTCCGCCCTATTGCCCACCTCCCAAATCTATCACATTACAAACAACATTTCTGACGATAGCAACCTACTTTCCAATTATCTCCGGCCCAGAGGGTTCAGCAGAGACACAAGAGATTTAAGCTTAACTAAATGATAACGCAAAGTAATAAGAGATGTGTACGCATGAACCAATAAAATCTCCAAAAGATAGGTTATTAAATATAAATTTATTTAACATGAAATTAATATTAGAAATCGATTTATATGTGAACAGCTAAATATAGAGATTTACAATGACTTAGAACCTTAATTATACAAAGAATACCTGATCTAGGTTTCACTTATGGTTACCTATGCATTCCATACTAACCTTAATGGCATAACAGAGTTTGATGGATATGCATTACTAAACATACGTGGTAAGAAATTTATTATATGAACCGAAGCGGCTTAATATGCTAATATGATTTAACGGGTTTCTATTATTCACGCTATGACATTCTTCAATCATTACATTTTAAACAATAAATGATCTAGCGAGCTTGGATTACATCTGGATTTTATTAAGAGTTACATTAACCATAAATCAGTTATTTTGGGACATTACGAGATGATTCATCATTTATTATTTACGAAGAGAATGAGGAAAAACAATTATTTTAACATGGTCATATGACTTGGCATTCATGGTTTTATTAATAATCAATGATTAACGTGTTTAATAGCAGTTAACGAAGGGTGGATAGCGCTAATAAGCGATAACGTATATAAAAGGGCAAATTTAATCTATTTTACAACGAGAACTTTGGAAAGGCTTAGGAGAATCACATCATTAAGGCTTACAGACATTTAAAATATATGAGGGAGTATGAACGATAACGTGCGGACCGAATGATAAAGCTTGAGAGGACGAGAAGCTTCATCAACTTGACAACGAAGAATATAGGCTTATCCGCACTTGTGACGGATAGCATCCGAAATGGTTGGCAAAATACCATGGTTCCGATTTGTCGAATGTTAACCCATAGCAGCGCTTACCGAACCAATACAATCTGTGGGAGTCGGGACCTCCACACTCCGCCGAGAATTGTGCTATATGGATTCCAAGAATGAGAGAAAGTATGATAAAGCAACTTTTGATTTGTGAACGTTATCATCGGGACACATGGCGAAGGCTTTCAGGTTTGTCTTAACCCTGATTTATATGGCCTTAAATGGTAATCAAGCCTAGCGTAATGAAATAATTATATCCAAGCGATCCCAAAAAGGGGGCATACAATTTACTTAAAGAACTTATTTGATATATTAATAATAGAATATATAAAACAAAATTAAGAATCCCTTCGTTAAACGCATGTTAATCCACCCGAGAAATGAGTTACTTAAATCATCGTTAGAGGGTGGGCTACTTATCAAATGAATCATCATTTAGAAATACATATCTGAATTAATTTTATTTATTACTCAATTTCTATAATACTAATCAATAGCGTGAAATAATAGTACATAATATATTTAAATCTTGTCGAATGGCATATTAATTAATAAAACATAATTTAGGAGTGCTTCTCAATTGGGCAAATTTTATAGCATGGTAAGAAGACTTACGTTTACGGTTAAATATTCCTTAATTGCAGAATAGCAAAAATACAATAGGATTGATTCGCCAGATTGAGTTATTAGCATATTAAATTTGGTATGATTTGCACAATATTAAATAACGAAAAATTGCCGCATTTAAAATAAAAATACAATAAGAGTGAAAACCTAGTATTCAAGTTTAGAGAGTAAAATACAATTTAAATATAAAAGCAATAAGAAATCAAAAAGAGGTCATTATTTAAGCATTTAATTGGTGTAGCATTACCGATGGGAAAAACAAGCAATTACATTTTTACATCACAAAGAGTACAAAACTAGAAATGTTTAAAAAGACATACATTAGGTGGTTGGAATTAATCTTATCGAAGGTTGAAATTTACGTTTTATAGTTAAAAGGATTATTAAGACAAAAGCATTAGAGTTCAGTTTTGCGGCAGGGAATTACCTTTCTTTCTGATGACTTTACAGCCGTGTGCACATGTGTTGGTTCCATGTTTGACAAAATCTAGTTAATTTAGCAGTATTTTGACGAAATTATCATTTCAGTCCGTTCTTTATGTAGCATACAGTTCATTCTGGCAGTATTTTGGATATGATGGCTTACGAGTATTTTGGCATTGGATAGATCTTGGAAGGACCAGGGACGCAAATCTAAATTCTACTCACTCGTCATTTTGCGGTTCTGAGTGACGTAACTTCCCCCAGCAACAGTTAGAAATTAATATGTAGAGCTCTTTAGTTAGGAAATGCGGTGGTATTTATACTCGTTCGTTACTGCCTTTGGGTAATCCCCGGATGTGTTAACGGTTACAATGATACAGCAAATTTTGAAATACAAACGAGATCAAGTTCGAGAGAGTTGGTCTTAATTTATTTTAGGATGAAAATAGACCTGCGGAATAAATGTTAAGTAACGTGAAATTTAAATAAATCTGTATCAGAATGAAAACAGATTCCTTCGGAATTTAAAATACGGTACGTCTTTTATTTAATACGCTCACATTACACTCTCGAACTTTCTCTCTATTAGAATATATATGAATAAAAATATACATAGTATAACGCTTTTAGTTATTAAGTTTTATCTGTTACACACACATACGCATGATTGTTTACCGTAATAGAAATATATAATTTATATGCCTATTAACTTTAGACGAGTAGAAGTTTACAGAGACATAAACAATCACATGCATTGGTATACCTTCACTCCCTAGTGGTTTATAATTAAATAATTGGGTTTGAACCCATGTTTGCAGGTCTCAAACATCACCAGAAAGTGAAGCCAAATGTGTGCAACAGATTTGAGTGCTTCAATATATCTATTGAAAAAATATTTACACAAACATTTATTCTGCCTTATCAGGCAACTGAGAAGAAAGACCATAGTGTTTCTTGATCTTAAACTCAGAGATAAAAACCCAATGAACTTATCACACTGGTTAATGCGTGTTGGTGAACCCATCCATGTTCGTATACTATATGAATAATCGCATAGTAATAACAGCTGCAACGACAAGAACGTATGGAGTATATATTTCATACACTTTTGTGAATCTTTATCAATATTCATTTTAATATTAGATTATTTGGAATTCTATGCAAATACATATACAGTGAAGTCTGCTGCAACAAAGGCTTCTCGAGCAGAAAACTAATAGAACAAATACTTTTTTTCAGTAAATTAAAATATATAATCAACAGTGAAATGACAGCATATTTACTGTATAAAATTTAATTACCAATTCCGTTCTATTCTTAGTGATTAAAATGTTGCACATATTTTGTTTAAAAGTACTGTCCTAGGTATATAAAATGCAATAATTTCAGCCATGAGCCATAAAAACAAATTTAAAATCTGATGTTAGCATAAAAAATAAAAAAATTTCAAAGAGAAAATATGGTAATTATCTAAGTATTAATAATGTAATTGCTAAATAAATGAACATCAATGGCTCAAGTAAAAATATATTATAAGCACTGCTATCTGATATAGTGTCACATGTGTACGAGTTATAATGTTTAAGCTTTTACTAAAGCCTTTTCATCATTATTATATTTTGCAAGCATATTTGCATGTAGTTTTACTTTTGCAATTTGTTAAAACTTTACTAGTTTTTTTTAAATTTTTTTGGATGTAAACACTATTAATTTCGTTGCAAACCAGAAAGTGTCAAAAATCTAATCAGTATTGAAGTGGGGAGAAATTTTCTAAATAAAAAGTATAGCGATTTAAATTCTGAATATGGCACAATTAAATTCACAATCTACACATTATCAAAAATGACAAGTATATAAAAAAAAATTTCTGCATGAGCAGTTTAAGTTGGAAAATTATGAAACTAATAGAAATTCATTTGCTAATGAGGCTTAATCTGGCAGATAATAGCATCAATGATGTTACCATTTATGAAAAGATTAAGCAATTGTTTGAAAAAAATTTTGCTGTATATCCTAGTAGTCATTTCATCATATTCTGGAAAAGAACTGGATTACATAGCTTTACAAAACATTGATGGAGGCTGCTAGTGCAGACAGGATCCTCTGCTGAATATTATGTCATAAGAAATCAGAAGTTTTGAAATCAACAATCTGTGAATTTTCATTAGGATATATAAATCTACATTTTAATTTTAGATAAATTTTAGTTTTCATTAAACAAAACTGTAACTCCTATATACATATTACAGTAAATTACAATGAACCAAAGATAATGGAATCAATTAATTCACTTTATCAGACTGCATTGTATTTTGTTATTATAAATGAGGAAATATACATTTTTAAAAGACTGTTACATATATATAAAAGAATGATTATAAAAATGAAATTTTTAATGCCTCTTTTACTCATAAAATTGTATTGATATAATAAATTTTATGTCACTACTTTTTAGAATACTTGAACCTTCTATATTAAAAAACATTTGACATGTACAAATCGTCTATAATTTCAAAGCAAAAATGGAATGGAATACAAACCAAATTGTTATCATTAACATCGTTCAGGTAAGTTATCTTACCTTTGCATCATATCTAACAATTTAATTTTCGTATTTAGTGATATATATATTATTAGGCCACACAAAAATCTAGTAAAACCTGTATTAAATTTACATATGCTTAATATACATGCATACACATGCTTACAATTTAATTTTTAAAATGTACAACTTAAAATGTCAATTAATGCAATCAGGGGGGGAAATGCATTTAAGAAAAAGGCATTGTAGTCATGAATTAAGAATACAAATACATGACTGAACACACATAACAACAAAATAACAGAGATCATTCAAGATGGCACTCCTTTAACAAGTATGCACATAAAATTCATGAATTTATTTTTATTTTTTCATTACACATTGTTCAAACAATGGATTTCAAATGGTTTATTGAAACAGTAGCTCATGAGTCAAGAGATATGGATGAATTACTGTATATCAAAACTTTTTCATAAGTTTTTAATAATTACATCTTAAAATTATGAAACATTTCAACAAAATATCTACTAAGAACTTGTAATGGTTTGAATTAACTGATTTAATCTTTATATTTCTCACTATTTGTTAATATATAAAATTCTTTATGTATCTAAAACAGGTTTTGTAGTCAAATATGTTGTATATATCTATATAAAATTTTTGATAATTTTAAAACCCTTTTAAACAAAAGTAAATGGCTGTTCATGTCTCCTTTAGGACAGACTGATAATTATAAAAGGGGGAGAGGGTTGTATATATATTTTAATGACTGAATGTCAAAAACTAAAGAATAAAAAAAAAACTTACAGTCAAAAAATAAAAGTTTGTTTTAATTGAAATATTTTTGTGCTGAAAAAGAAAAAATATTTAAACAGAATCTAAAAATAGAACAGCATGAGAAAAAGAGCAGAAATGTTTTGCAGTTTCCCAGGTTGGAAAAAAAAATACCACTCAGTTCATGTGATCTCATTTCTAACACCCACGTTACCATTTCCATGGTAACTTCAAATAAAGGATGATCTCATTATTCATTATAAAACTGAGAAACATTTTTACAATATTCCAAGAGATCTAATATTTGATTTCTGGGCCATATAATATCTATGCAATTCATTGCAAAAGCATCAATTTTCAAAAAATAATAATAACCTTTACAATAAACAGAAGAAAAAAAATATAAAGAAAGAAAAACAATTTACAAACAAATTAATGAATTAAAATATAATAATTTTTAAATTATTTAAATTTTTTAAATGGAAATAATGACTTATAAGTGCATTACAATGATTTTAATTTCAATATGTATATTTCTTTTTTTTTCCCCTTTCTCTCACAACAAGAATACTAGTTAAATTTAGAGGTCAGATAAATTTTTATTATCAATGATACAAAGTAAAAAGTTACTAAATAATACCCTAAAAATAGTTCAATACATATACAAAAACATATATACAAAGATGAAATAAACATATAAACTTGTAGAATTTTTTTGTTTCCAAAAATATATATATATTTAGTCACTTTTTTTTTTCTACAAATATACTATTTATATATACTTTTTTTTTTTTAAAAAAAAAAGGCATAATATTTAATATTTTCAAAGTGTATTATCAAAATTTAGAATGTAAAATTGTTTAAGAGATAAAATGAAATGAGATTTTACATAAACATAAAATGGTCTTTCACAATAATATAATATATTGAAGTATAGTATAATGAAAATAATTTTAAAAAATATCTATTTTGTTCACATAAATTTATACCATTAGTTATTGAATTCATACTTAGTGCAATATATTATTATAATCATATTTACCTTTTATATATATACTTTTATTTAACAAATGGAATACTAATTATCTAATATACGTGCTCTATCATAAAATCAATTACTAATTTTTGGGATCAAAATTAGTCAAAGCAAAAAAAAACAAGAATCTACAGATAAATTGTTTTAACTTAGTTTTCATCACTGATGAGAGAAATATAGTATATTTCAAAATGCTTTCTTAAACAACAAAAAAAAAAAAATGGATATTTTTAAAATAAAAAAAAAACGATAATAGTTTTTACAGAATTAAGTTTGTATTTACTATTAAAATCTTTAAGAGAAGTTGTAACAGTAATCATTTAGCAGATGAAAAATATTTATCAATACATGAGTGAGCCAAAGATCCTAAAAATATCAAGCAATAAATGAAAAAAAAAATACAAATCAATTGTACAAATATGAATTTATATATACAAAAAAATATTAATGTAAAACGTAGTTTAGAATAAATAGTAAATTTCTCATTTTCCCCTATTACCCCAATAACAATATTAATAAAATGTTATGTAAACAAAATTAAATTAAAGTAATGGGTGCTGATTTATACTGCACTCATTGCCATTTTGAAAGGACCACCCAAAAACACCATTGTCACATCCAAGCAATAAATGACATCAAATAATCCACATGGGGTTGCTTTAGATATGTCGATAGTTTTTGGGTGGTTCTTAGAATGCAAAATGGCGTGAGAGCAGTTTAAATACTAAAAGCTTATAACTTCTAAAATATAAATTTTACTATAATGATGATGGTGTGAAGTAACGAAATATGCAGAAAGAGGAAGTTTTCGACAATACAAAGTTTCATCCAAAAATGCAGAAACTTCTAAAATATAAATTTTATTACAATATATGCCTATAACCACATGTTGAATAAAAGTAAAATTGATCAAACAAAGCTTATAATTTCAAAATACTAAAAGCTTATAACTTGGAAATTCTAAAATTTTATTACAATATATGCCTATAACCACGTTGAAATAACAAAATTATCAAACCAAGTTTATAATTTCGAAATATTAAAGGCTTATTACTTCCAAAATAAAATTTTATTACAATACATGCTTATAACCACATGTTGAAATAAAGTATATATAAATTCTATAATTAATTGGATTTTTTCTTACCAGAAAGAAACTGTGACATTTCATGCTTCCTTTGCTACATGTAGTTAGAAGAAAAAAAAACATTGGTGGAGATAAAAAATAGCGTTGTTCACATTTGATCTTCTGACATGGATATTGGATCTACACTTGGTCACTTGAGATCCTTATTAAATTTGTACTTTAATTTTTTAATTATTGATGTAAATTATGATTTTGTAACAAATGATCATAATGTGACCATGGGTGGATTATTCAATGTCATTTATTGCTTGGATGTGTCAGCAGTGTCTTTGAGTAATCCTTAGAATTTAAAATGGACACGAGCGCATTCTAAATCAGTATCAAATAATCTATGTTACATATACTTTTTCCAGATCATTTACTTAAAACAAAGAAGGAAAATACAAATTAGTTATGCAAATACAAATTTACTTATATAATTTTAAATAAAATTTACAAATAAATAAAAAGAAAAAAAAAATACAAATTTAATTGTACAAAATAATTAAACAAATAACAAAAAAAATATGAAATGATTTGTACAAAATATTTATTTATTTATTTATTTTTTGGAAAACTAAGATTTTGGCAAAATGTTGAAATCCTATTAAATTGAGGGATAGTGCTTAATTTTTTTGCTTTCACGTCCAAGCTAGATTTAGTTACTTTGAAGAAATTGCCTCCCGTAGCAGTTTATCAGCACTATTTTTCAATAAGTTCAAGGGACTGTTAGATTTTATTAATTTGTACAAATTTTCTCTTTGAAGATTTAAGTTGACTTTTCAGCATAAGTATCTGCTAGATTTCTTGCATGCTTGTACAGACGATGAGTATCTTAAATATGCATGTTAAGCTTCATAGGAGAAAAAAATAAAACCAAAAAAAAAAAGTATCAATTTCTTTCTTGACCAAAATAAAAATAATTTTGTTTCAATCAAAACAATATTACATTAAACAGATGACATTTAAAGCGACAATGAATTTTTCTTGTCTATAAAGGAATCAAAGAAAAATAAGTAATGGGGATTATGTATAGTTTTTTTAAACAAATGAAGTTAAAATAATCTTTGAGTGCATTTTCTCAAAATAATACTAAAGATGATTTTAAAAAAACTTTAGATAATATTAATGAATATGTCTGTAAAAAAAAGACCAATTCTTTAAATTAATAAAATTTAGCATGACCTGAAAGCAGTGATAAATCAGAATAAACTGAATGCCATAGCATTTCAACATTCTTTAAAAAATAAATTATTATAATTCTTTTTTTTCTTGCCTTCTTGTTTAATTACTTTATATAACTAAATTCATATTTTTTTCTTCTTGCTTATTTGAAATTTTTATTTTATTTTTAATTCATTTGTACAAATAAATTTTCTGCACAACTAAATCATGTTTTTGTTCTTCTTATTATTTATTTGTTTCATTAAATTTCTAAATTTTTTAGCTCCCTGTCAAAAAAAGTAAACATATTTTATTTTTATTTACTTATATATTCATAACATGCATTACTTTATTAATTTGAAGGGGGATGGTTAAAAAGACTAATTAAAACTATGCCAGTTAAATGCTTTTATATTAACTTGTCCTGTCTGTCTTTCTGCTGAGGTGTTCATTTTTTTTTAATTCCTAACAAAGAATTGAATTCATAACCTTACTTCCCCCCCCCAAAAAAAAACATCCTAACAACTGAGCCAATGGTAATATTACATTTACAGAGTAAAAATTGGTACTTAATTTGTAATAAAATCTGAAATATTCTTCTGAAATAATTAATACTTCATAAATATTTTGTAAAAAAAAAAAAAGTGTAAAAAACAATTAGAAAAATGTTTTTTTTTTTTCCTCTTCAAAAATTAAAACAAATACAAATGTCAAAATTGTTGACAGCAAGTATTCTTGTGGAAAAAATAAGAAACAGTAAAAAATAAAATAATACTAAAAAATATATATATATTTTTAAAATAATGCTTTTATGCAAATAGACACTAAAAAGTAGAAATTTAAAGTAATAACCCATTTTATAAAAGCATTTGCGGCCCAAATCAATCATAAAAATCAAAAAAGTCTCAAATGGTTTTATGAAATGGATTATTACTTTACTTTTCTACTTTTTAATGGGCTATTTACATAAAAGCATTATTTTTTTATATTAATGTTGTTTCATACAAGCAATTTTGCACAACTAATTCACATTTTTTCACTCCATTAATCACTTAGTATTTTCAATAGTGGATCTATGTTTATCCAATTGTCAATAAATGTCCCTAAGCACCTATTAAATGTTATAATTTTAAATAATCATATTCAGAACCATATAAAAAGATATTGAAAATCAAATTAATATTTTCAGCACCTTTTCATGAGGGTTTGGATATAAATATATAATTTTAATTCAAAACTTATTTAAAATCATAGTTCCTTATAAAGACCTTAATAATAAATCCAAACTTAATTCTAAAAAATTTCCTAATCAAGCATTTTTTAATTATTATTTTCCAAAGGATTGACAATCTATGCAATGTTTCAAAATATCACTTTTTTCCCCCCTGAAAGCATTTTTGAAATTCAACTTTTTCCCTGATTCTAAATGTTAACACATATCATGTTCAAATTATTTATAACTACATGTAACTAGAAAATTAATTTCTGTTAAAATGTAAATATATATATTTTAATGAAGCAACTTTGCTACAGAAGTATAATAATCACACTTCTCTACAAGCATGAGTTTAGTTCACTAAAATGTGAAAAAATATCACCTGCAAATATTAATTTCATGATTCAATCTGTATGATAAAAATAATTGAAAATATAGAGTATTTGTGTTTCAATCCTTAATCCAAATAATCTAATTAATTGCAGCCTGAAGCAGCAAGTGCTTATCACCAGAATATAATTATTAACAAAATACTGTAAATAATCTGGAATTAAAAGTGTTGTATTTAATGAATTTAACAATATGTAGTGAATGCAAAAGACAATCATATAAATCATGACAAATTTCTGATTGCTAAATGCTCACAATAAGTGAATCAAAACAGAATTTTGTATGCTATTTCTCTTTATTTGCCATTCTTATTCTTCCATCAATATAAATTCCAATTGACTTTCTTAAAAGTCCTTACAAAGCATCATAGGAAATATATATATATTTATATAAACTATAAATTAAACTTTAATACAATCCAAACTAAGAAATAATATGCTAATGTTTTTTTCAATTTATTTATAAATAAATATATTGTTTAGGAATATGACGTGAACAAAAATAAAAACTCTAAAATGTGTTTATTAGTAAAAATAATATTACTGTAATGATATCAGTGTCCATATAATAATTAATAATCTTACAAAATGGCCACCATTTTTAAAGGATTGCTATGTGGAATAGTTGGTTGTTAATTGAAATATTAGGCACAAATTGGCAAACCCTTGTATTAATGCTAATCATAAGCAGGGAGCTGGGTGTACATTCAAATTCTATTACATCAAGATCAACTTACATTGAAGCTAGGAAAAAAAAAAGGTTTGATAATTTTTGTGTTTCTTCGTTCCACTACTGTATTACATAGCTATTATTTTTTTAAATTGCTAACAATGATATTTTTTCTTCCTATATCTAAATTTTTATTACTTATAATGTATTTGTCTATTATTCACTATATTTATTATGGTATATATATATGTGTGTATCTTTAAAAAATTTATGGTATGAAATATAAGTATATTAAAACTGAAGATTTTTCCAACCGCCATTTAAATCACATTAACATCTTCAGAAGGACTTGTTGGTCAATCGGACAAAATGAGTCAGACATAACTATAATACAAGAACTTCCATAGTAAATAAGTTTAAAGACAATGCTAGCTGCAAAAATATAATTTTATTAATTACAGATGTAATGAATGCTGGATTAAAATTGGCTCAACTTAATATTCATAAGTTAAAATCCTTTCATTTGCATAATCTTGTGAATGGCAATTACCTTTTCATAAATTTTCTATTACATATTTATGGAGGCAGAAATTGGAAAGATTATTAAATTACTGTATTACCTCGAATATACAACACTTTGTTTCTAAATTTTGGACCCTTAAGAGTGCATCTTAAATTGGAAAATTTTTAACATCTTATTTAGGTAAATCTTTGCTTTACATTATGCACATAGTATTATGATCATTATCTGTATAGTGTTAAATCTTTTATAATTAATCATTTTTTTGATTAATGTTGTAAACAGCTTTAACTCTCAAACCACTGCTTTTACCATTATTTTGCCAATTTTATCATTATTTTATCTGAGAAAACCATACTGAATAACCTTTAGAATTTTTTTACAACTAATAAATTAATACAAGATAAGAGCCTGCTCTACATAAGAGAGCGTCTGTCAAAATTCTGACAATTCCGATATCTTTGTTTTGATTTTCAAAGTGAAAATGTATGTTTTAGAATCTTTTAATGTTATATGGCTAATTTTAACAGTTCAGATATCTTTGTTTTGATTTTCAAGATGAAAACATGTTTAGGATATTTAAATCTTATTTTGCTGATTTTACCATTATTTTATCGAAAAAACTGTACTGAATAACCTTTAAAAAATTTTTACAGCTAACAAATGAATATATAACAATGAGGTAAAAACTTGCCTTCCAAGATTGTGATTGGTTGTTTCTTGTTGTCTACACAAAAGGGTGCCTGCCATAATTTTGAGTTCCGATATCTTTGTTTTGATTTTCAAAGTGAAAACATGATTTAGAATCATTTTTATACATTTATAATTTTTTTAAAGAAAGTATTTGCAAAAATACAAATTATTTTAGAAGAATGATTCATATTTTAATAGAAAAATGCACTTTTACATGAAAGCAAACAGACAAAAAAATATAATGTTCGGCTGCAATTTAAATGGCCTGAAAATGATGTATCCTTGTGGAATAGTGAAGGTGAGAATTCAAGTTCTAAAAGTGACAATGTAGAAAGTGAAAGTACCATACATCTGAAGGTTAACAATAAATTGGTGAGCTTATTGTATTTATATTAGTTTTTATTTAGATATATATATGCATCTTAAATTCAGGGGTAAAAAATGTTTTCCTATTTTTTAGGCTTAATATTCTACTGCATCTTAAATTTGTCTTATATTTGAGATAGTACAATAAATACTTAGTGATTCCAAGTTGGAAATATTAAGTTAGGCCAATTACAATGCAGCATTATTTACATCTACAATGAATAAAATATTCTCAGCATCTAAATCTATGTTAAAACCTACACAATATTGTATAATAATCTATTTTTAAAATTCTTTTTTTATATATAAATGTAATATTAAGATTAAAATATTATAGATGCAAGCACATATTTACTATATATTTATATTGTAAATAATATAACATGAGCAGCTAATCCTTTTAATTAAATAAAAAACACAAAGCAAAGATTTTACAAAAAAAACTGAAGATGAAAACATCTTTTTCTGGTAAAATATTTGTATTGTGTTTTGACTTGAGAATTCCTTGTGCAGTCATTAAATATGATTGGCTGTCATATAAGCATTTTTAAGGCGCATCTTACAAAGATTTCAGCCTTTCTCATTATTATTATTATATAATCTGCTTGTGCTTATTAAATAAATATATTTACATTTGTTTCTATCAATTCATTGGATTTGAATTTTAGTAAATTGAAAGATTTCATGTTGTTTATTTATATATAATATTTAGTGAGTTAAATGTGAAGGTGTTTAAAGCTTCATGCTCTTAGGTTAAAATGCTTGAGACTGATTTATTTATATAGAAATTTAAGTCGAGAAGAAGATGAACCATCTTTTTCTCATAAAATCTTTGCCTTGTGTTTTGACTTGAGAGTTCCTTGTGCAGTCATTATTACATCTGATTGGCTTTCACATAAGCATTTTTAAGGCGCATCTTACAAAGGTTTCAGCCTTTCTCATTATTATTATATAATCTGCTTGCACTTATTAAATAAATATATTTATAAATACTAAAATAAAAGCTGAGGTCATTAATGTTGAGATTATTAATTCGGCTCTAATCGATTTGGTATCAAAAATGTAATGAGGATATACTAATAGTCACATATCATGCTAATAAAGTCTGAGCACTTTAAAGGTGATCTTCAGCTAGCAGTAACTATAAAATTGTAAAGAGATTCATAAAATACACACACACATATACATCAAATTACATTATTTTGAACTGCTAGCTTTCTTGATAAAAAAAGATGCTGCTGAACATGAATACAACAAGAGTAAAGACAAAATACCAAATCTTACACAAACTTACTATAATTTACAACAATGATCAGTAATTTATTAATTAATAAGTAATAGTAATAATAAAAAAATAAAGAAAAATTCTTAACATAAATATTCTCCAATAACAAAAACAGATAATTATATCTGATTCTAATCTGTTTACAAATATTAATTTTAAGAGATTGAAATAATATTAATATTTAAAATGTGATTTAGATATTAACTGGGAGTTATAAATACATTTATTTACACATACCAACAGGTATCTGTCATAATTAAAATATTAATCATTGCTTTCTTTAAATGTATAAGTACAATATATAACTCCATTTGATATATATATATGAAGGCTAACTTTAATATTTAATAATTAATTCGATTTTAAATTATTAAAAAAAAAACATTTTCTCAAATATAAATGGAATGTGAGCCTAGATATAAAAATAGACATATATACATGCATAGACACAAGCATTTTAAAAATATAAAATCATATTGCTAAATTGTTTTTATAATATATAATTAATTCATTAAAAATTTGGATTTATCATTTACAAAAAAAAAAACCTGATGTAGGAAAATAAAAAATTTCACAAAAAAGTACAAAACTTGAATATACTTAATTGTATACAAGAGTTAATGCTTTTTTTTTCTTTTTTATTAAATGCTTGTCAATCCAGAAGTTTGCAAAAAGATTAAATTTTTATTGAAAACTTATTGCTACTGATTGTAAACAGATTCTGGGATTAAATCCTTGTAATGCAGTGCCAAGGAAACTTTTCTAGAATCCTATTGTTTACAAGTTAATAATGATTATCTTTTTTTACTCTGATATTGTTTACACTTATAGAAACTGGCATGGGGGGAGGGGTAGAAAATATTCATGTTTTCAATTTATTTTTAGTGTACTTTCTTCTGTATATAATATTTATTTTAAAATTATGTGCTTAATTTAAAATTTTTCTTTTGGCACTGTTGCAATGAAAAATTTATTTGCCAGCAGTATGTCATAAATCCTATTACAGAATGCAGTGTAGAGATATTAAATAAAAATTGAATAGGTCCATTTTCTCTTTATTACTATGCATTTTACTAATGTACATCTAGTTGCTTTCATATCAGTATTCTATAATCATTATTCTATCAAAACAGCCATTTTAAAAAATTAAAAAAGAATTATTTTTTAATGAAGTAGTGGGAAGAAATTGATGAAGCTAATATTTATTATAATTATTTTGATTTGTTAGAGAAGAAATAATATTCTTTAAGTATCATTTGAAAACTGATTAAATCTGGCATAAAAAAGATAAATAATTTTCATTCTTTGGTTACTAATGGCAAGAACTGTAATACTGTATATAGGACTTTTTTCCATATCATTTTAATTATAATTTTATAAGAAGTTTAGTAAATATGTTACAAAATGTTTACTTTAAAACATATTTATCAAAACTTATAATTTGTAAATATATATAAAAATGATTATCTTTCAAATATATATATATTATTTTATTTTATGGTAATGATTTTATTTTTTCAGTTTTATTGCTTTTCATGGGAGGTTAATTTTATAGGAATATATGCATCAATAAACTAGTCATTGTATTGTCAACCAAAGACAATACAAATTCAATATGGTGTTGTACTTGTAGGAGTAGGCTAGTTACAATAATAAAGTTAGGATGTTTTATTTAATTTTAATGATTAAAAATGAAATGGTTTATTTTTATTTTTAAAACTATTTTTTTAAAATATTAAGTTTATATCTATATATTCAAAATTTAAAAACTAAATTTAACTTCATATTTTTAGATAAATATGTCAATAGCTGATATATTTATCTTTAACAGAACATATAAATTATTATTAATAAAAATTATACAAGATAATCAAAATGTTGATGCTAAACAAAAATATAGCAGTTATATGAAAAAATACTTAATATTATATAGGATTTACATATAGATTGGGATTCCTGTCGAAGGCTAAACGATTGTATACATTCCTGCCCCATTTATCAAGATGAGAAGGTGTGATGCATTCATACAGTAATTGAATGGATATACGATTATACAGTTATATTTGTTAGAGCAAAATAAAGAATGCCACCATCTACAATTTTCTGTGCTTACTGATCAGCTCTGTGTAAAAAAACTATCTTACATATTTTATCTATTTAAACATACTAATATGGTAGATATCTGTATATGGAATCTAATGAAATAGACTATTATATTTTACTTGCTTTTTTTATATGGTATGTGCACCCTTGTGTTAAAACTATAACTATTTTGGATAGTTTCGCATAGCAATATACATTCCAAAATCTTTTAAATTTTTTTTTTATTTCCAAATTAAGCATAACTTTAAAAAAATATTGAATTGCATTTGTTATAATGCTTGTTGAGTCACAAAAAGCAAAGATATTTCAGAAAATTGTTTTTTAAGATATTTCACAAACATTTTTGCAACAAGATCAAAATACAGATAAGCATAATACAGAATAATTGCTGATACATAGCAATAGCAATAATCAATTTGAAACTGAATGTAAAAAGCATAATGTTATATCCATTAAGACGATCAGATCAGGGACATATAATATTGAAAGGACCTTAAAATTGAACCTTCACATTGCTACATAATTATTTTATATTATAATTATTAATCCCCTTAATCACCATCCATAAAATTCCAAAAAAAATATATAGAATCCACATGCACACAACAAATTCCTTGACTGATTGATGAATATTATCATAATAATTAATGATTTAGTAAATGTTTATACATTTAACAACTGAATAGGGTTTTTTCCTGAAGTTACAAATATTTATTATCCTTAATAAAAATAATCCAAATGTATGTGAATCTAAATGCACAAAAAAATTTGCTCATATTAAATCAATATGGTAGAAAGCATGTTTTAAAAAATTATATAGGAATGATGTAACTAATATATTAATATATATAGTTTATTTATGCCACAAAAAACAAAAATTGAATCTTCATTCTCTCTCATTTTAACATTCAGCACAATGGGTTTATCTATTTTCTTAAATACCTTTTGGGGATTATTCGGTTGAGATTTAAAATTATTGTAGTAACAAATTTTTTTAAAAAACATTCACATAAATTACTTGATATTTCAGAAATAAAATTATCTTCTTTTTCAGTAAGTAAATGTTATTTTTATTGTCATTAAAATAAAATGTTAAAAAGTTCTATTAAACTTAATGGTGTTAAATTAAAACAAAAGCAAATGCAATTCTCAATAAGTTATGTACAACTAATAGTCAAAAGTCAATAACCTATAAAAAAGATTATAATAACTTAATTAAATTTTGCTGAGTAAAACAAAAACAAAAAAAAAAGGCGGAAATGGCTAGTAAATCCTTACTGTTCAAAAGCCAAAGTCAGAAACTAATCTTGGAAATGAAATGAAATTGCAACATTGTATGATGGTCAATGATTACTTAAATTTGCTCAAAATGGCACTACAAAAGTATAGAGGAAAAAAAACACATGCTTGAATGACAATAGTAATGTGAAAAAAATCAAAGTGTCAATAAATTAAATATGCAGAAATTGGCATCGGGGAGGAAAAGTAACATTAATTCAAATTTTATTTAACTCAAAATCAATACAATTAGAGAAATAGAATAAACTGAAACTAATATATTTAGAGTCTACATTGTAAAAATAAAATGAAGACAAAGTAAACATAATTAAAGTATGATACCACACATTTATTTAAACAATTTATGAAAATTGATTTAAAGAACAAACTTCATTATCTAACAAACAGGATTGATAACTAAAGTGAGAACACAAATAAATATAGTGAATGGAATTACAACTTAAGTTAGAAATTCTATAGTTCAGCGAATTATAAAATTATTTACTGGTATTAATACAATAAAGTGAAAAAATTTTAGTAAAAGTATACTAGGGTTTCTCATTTCCCATAAAATTCAAATCCCAGGATAAAAATAATTCTACTTTATTCCTGGAATTTCCCAAGATCCATTAACAAGCACAAATTAATCCACTTAGTGCATATAGTGTTGTTGTGGGGGGAGGGGGGTGTTTTTTTTTCAGTTCAAAACAATATAAAAAATTCACTACGAGTTTTTAAAAAATTATCATTTTTAATACAAAAAGCTTAAATACAAAATAATTCATTATAAACAAAATAAAAATTCATAGCTTGAATAAAATATAATAGGAAATGAAACATTAATTTTCATAATAATTTTTAAAAAAACAAGTTATCAATGGTGCTATCACTTAAAGATGATCGAATTTTTGGAATGAAAAGACCAACTGCAAAAAAAAAAAACTTTTTCTAATTCAATTAATATCAATGGGATGGTCATCAGTGCATTATATAATTTTTTAAAATTATTTTTCTTCCCTGTTGTTTCAAAAATACTCATTTCCTTAGAGATATTACTGACATTATACATTTTCTGATTCTCAACTCCACTTACAATTTGATTTTCAAAATTTTTTAAAATCTTTTTTATTCTTCATAAAATTTTCCAATTGTAAAGATTTTTCTTTAAAAATTAAGAATAAAATTTTCAAATATTACTTGAGCACTTCTTTATTTACTTTTGTTTTTGTTTATACTAAATTATCGACAGTAATAATCATCATAATAAAATAAAGTAGATGTATTCACCAAAAATAACTATAAACAAGGGGATTCCCTGAGTTTGAATTTAATAAAGTCAAATTACATAACATTGTGCAATGATTTTGTTTACAAATTCGTATTAAAAATAATTTCAGAGTGGAAAATGAATTTCATAACAGTAGGTTTACTGAAAAGTTTGTAAATTATACTTATAAATAAGACGACTACAATTCAATATATTTGAATTTGTATGGTAAATTGTTTATCTGTACACATATATTGCATTTTTCTAATTTTAACCAAAATTCATTATTATGACTAAGGAAGTAGAGCAAATACATATACAAAATTTTGAATGCGAACATTTTCGAAATCTTTAAAAAAAAATTTAAAAATTGGTAGTTGTTCCCATCATGTAATGCATCCGCCTGATGGCGCTGTTGCTCTCAAAAGTACAGAAGTATGCCATTTATGCAGCCCAACTTAAGCCTATAGAACATTTCTGTTCATATTAGCTGTTATTAGGCGTATATGCTGTTGCACACTGTGCTTTGTGTTACTATGGAAATAGTGCACACTTCACAGATTGTTACCATAGGATGTGAGGATGTATGGAATTAAACAGGCCATAAGTATTTTTATGTGCATTCAAATTAAGAATCTTGCACCTTGCCTGACGTACTATTACATCCCAATAATTGTAAGTCCATCACCCCGTTTCCCTACACATCTTTGAAGGTGAAAATAATTGCAAAAGGGTATGTCATGGAAGCATTTCACGTAAGTCATGCAAAAAGGCATATGTGTAGGAGAAGCCATGAGAGTAATACTATGGCTGCCATTTGTCCATTGTTTTGGAAATCATAATATTGGTTGTCTCAGACTAGAGCATATTGAAATGGTAAATCTGATTCAGATTTGCCGTTTCACTATCTGACCAATCTAATCACTTATTAAAGAGGTTTAATTGAAGTCCGCCTATGTAGAAAAATGTATTTTTCAACGTTTATTTTTTTATTATTCTTAAAACATTTTTTTAAAACAACTATCCTGAATAAATTACTAAAATTTATTTTGAATAGTACTTATCATATACTAACACATTGTTATTTTATTTATTAATTAAAAAAAAAAAAAATTCAAATAATAAGTTTTGAATTTTTTTTGATATGTTTTTTTTTATATATATATACTTAAAATGTCTTATTTTTTTCAGTGCTCTTTTAGTACCCGATCTCCACCATTTTGGATTTCAAAAACAACTAAAAACATCGTCTGACACATCTAAGTGATAAAAAAGTACGGGAAATGTAGAACTTGGGTCACGTGACTTGGAGTGGGGGGAAACCCCCAAAACATCGCACAGCAAAAAAAAAAGCCAAAACACGAAAAATTTAGAGCCCTGGTCACGTGACTATAATATCAATTAAAATCAAAACATAAATCTGAGATCGCAAAAAAATATTTTAAAAATATAAAAAGCTAACATGCATTAATGAACACAGGTTACAAAAGAAAACCATATATTTTTAACATAAAAAGCATCACGTATTATTGACATATAAAATTAGCATAGATATATAAAAAGCTAACATGCTTTATCAAATCATGCAGGTTA
This sequence comes from Epiperipatus broadwayi, assembly GCA_028023455.1. NCBI lineage: Eukaryota > Metazoa > Onychophora > Udeonychophora > Euonychophora > Peripatidae > Epiperipatus > Epiperipatus broadwayi. Next base: position 589,456 of record JAQFVV010000045.1, read on the forward strand.
ATTTGTAAGCCTCATTTTTGTAAACATATAAAAAGATCGATCGAAGGTATATATATATAAAAGTCAAACTAAAACTTATTCATTTTATAATTAATTGTATTTTATCTCACCAGAACACTGATATTGTATGTTCCATTTGTTAGCAAATTTTCAGATTCTCTGCTTAGAAAAACATTCAAAATGTACAACCCGGGTCATTTCACTCTAATATCAATTAAATACCTTATCCATTCGTAGGACAGCCCCCCACACACACACACACACATACACGCAAGTAAATCAACAAGGTATTTTTTTTAGATTATCATTGGCTAAAAAGTACATTTTCTCATTTTAAATTATAAATCAAATAATTTATTATACAGCCTAGTTTACAAAAATAATATTAATTTTAACTAATTTATTAATTATTTGTACATTTAGAATGTTTTTTCTAGGCAGAGAATCTGAAATTTTGCAAACAAAGGGAACATATAATATCAGGGTACTGGTAAGATAAAATACAATTAATTATAACATGAATGTTTTAGTTTGACTTTTATATATATACCTTCGATCGATCTTTTTATATGTTTACAAAAATGAGGCTTACAAATTAGCCTGCATGATTTAATAAAGCATGTTAGCTTTTTATATATCTATGCTTTTTATATGCCAATAATACGTGATACTTTTTATGTTAAAAATGTTTTTCTTTTGTAACCTGTGTTCATTAATGCATGTTAGCTTTTTATATTTTTAAAATATTTTTTTGCGATCTCAGATCTGTGTTGATTTTAATTGATATTAGTCACGTGACCAAGGTTCTAAATTTTTCGTGTTTTGGCTTTTTTGTTTTTTTTACTGTGCGATGTTTTGGGCTTTTTTTTCCAAGTCATGTGACCCAAGTTCTAAATTTTGCGTTACTTTTTTATCACTTAGATGTGTCAGACGATGTTTTTGGTTGTTTTTGAAATTCAAAATGGCAGAGATCGTGTACTAAAAGAGCACCTTTTTTTCTTTAAGAATCCAAGATGACCTTTTTGAAAGATTTGTACCTCGATAAAAAGTTTAAAATAAAGGTTAAATTAAAACACTTACGAAATTACCAAAATCATTCCTTTGGAATTTCTATTAATTAATTGAGATTCTACATTGTTAGATAAAAATTATACTAAAATCTCTATCGATCCTTATCAAGGTACAAACTTTCTAAAATTAGAACAAAAGTATGGTTTCCTATTGTTTCATAGAAAATCTAAAAGGCAAATCACCTCAGGCAGCAGATTATCCGAATACCAATGCACGGTATAAATAATGGTCCTTTTTTTGAAAAAAGGAGAAAACAGAAGAAAGAGTTTGAGAAATGTTGAGCGAGTAGTAAAAAGGGAAAATTACCGCCCGTCCCCTCCTGAAATATGAAATCTAATATGCTGCTGCCAGAACCTGCCTTCAAATGCCATCAACCATCAACGTTCGCTCGTGCACTCATTCCGGGGAGCAAACAGGTAAAATGCCGCTTAAATCCTGTCATCAAGATTTTAGAAATTATCATTAGAATACAAATGTGATTTCTTAAAGCTAAAAAAAAGTCAAAAGTTAATCTTTATTGAAAATCTTTCTGATTCTTTAACCTTTTCTTTTTAAATTATTTATGTTTTTTTAATAACTCAAGCTCATCACAATTTTAATATGCTGATTTTTGAATATGAAAGTCTTTATTTGTTTTTGTATATTAATTAAAGTATAAGATTTCATGTTTTGATTTTTTTGATTTTGACAAATTTCACTCGCGGGGGCCCAAAGAGCATAGTTTGCTAATAAAGCAAATTATGTTCACAAGGGGAAGGTAGTTTTAGCAAAGAATGAATTAATTTTAAAATAAAAATAAGTTGATCTATTTTTATTTTCGCAAGTGAAGTTATGTCGAAGATACGTATTTCAAAATAAACCTACTGTAATTTTTTAAATACACCTTTACCCCGCTTAGCGATTGACTATTTAGCGATATTTCACAATAGCGATCATCATCAATTTGTACCCACTACTTCAATTTACAATCGATTTTTTACTATAACAATCAGAAAAAATTTTAAAAAAAATTTTTTGGCAGCCATCTTGAATTATACGTCACTGATGATGTCAGAGATATAGGTATTTTAGATTCATTTTACCCAAAAGCAAAAATATATTATTGTAATATATATACAGGTAATGACTTTGCTGTAATTGTATAAATATACAATATTTTATTCATAAAAAATGTTAGTGCTGCATTCAGTATTTTGAATACAGAACGTATAAACTTAAAATATCTATAATTACTGAATCTATAATACTGTATACTGTATATATAAGTGTTGAATGTCTTTAGAAAAATTAAACTTTATTTAAATATAATAGACATGCTGTTGTATTATTACCTTGTACTACATGTGGACGGAGAATTTAGAATCCGTACTCATTTAATTTTTAAATCTTTTTTTTCTTTTTCATTTTTTTAACAATAAATGTAAACAAAACTAAAATTGTGCAAACTAAATAATATGTTGACCACTAATGTCTCTGATAAAATTAAGATTCAATTATAAAATTAATGTAAAGAATGTTTCTTAAAGAGCTTGAGTTAAATGTCAATGTAAAATAATTAATGAGTTTAAAATATATATAACTAAAACAAAACTTTTATTTTAAGTAGATATATAAATAAATCACCCAAGTTCTCATTAGAATATAATTAAAAATAAATCTCATGCTTTAAGACTCGGCTCCAAGCATGGTGAAAATAAGGGAATTCGATGTTATCGTCGAGAAAGGTTATTGATTAAATCTTTGACCTGGGGATATAGATAAATAGGGCACAGAATCAATGATGTACCTGACATATCTTGGACATGGTCAGACTCGAGGTACTTTATATGTATTCCTGGTCTTGTTGGATCGATAGACGTTTTTCGACCGGTACAATATATTGACCATTCCTTTGGATCCACAAAACCATCGTAATCCCATCCCCTGCATATTCCAGCGCTCTACGCTGCCAGCTTGGTTCACTCAGACTAGTGCATGTATTTATTCTAATTTTCATTCAAAAAATAATACATGTTTTCAAACTCTTTGTTTTATATATTTTTAAAATGAACATTTCTGATAAAAACCATTGGAAATTCTTTAAAAATACTTTGAAAAATTGGTGGAGAGAAGAAAGCAAAAAATTATCGGCCTGGCAACAGCACCATCAAGCGGCTGCATTACACAGTCAGAACAACTACCAGTAATTCCTGTGAAATTTGGTTTATTATCCTGGGATAACAGGATAATTTTTTTACCTCCAAGATCCCATAATCTTGTTTGTGAAGCCCTAAGGTGTACCACAAAATTATTTAGCATTCCAAAAAATATCTAAAAATTCATTTCCCAAATAAATAATTTGTTGGAAAATCAATCTGCCAAAATGTCAACATAATATACTGGCAAACAAAATTCTTACTAAGTATACAATTGTATATATGATAATAAATTGTCCAAACACATTACTACTATTATACAATGCTTTATTTACCACTCTGCAATCTTCTTCAGAATGTTATATCTCCTAACCTCAACTGTTACAATCAAATCTTAAAAATTTGATTGTAACAGTAGAGGTTAGGAAATATAAAGTTCTGAAGAAAATTTGAGTGCAACAGTTCTGAAGAAGATTGCTGAGGCAATCGAAACTGTAAACTGTAAGAAAAGGTGGTAAATAAATTATTATGTAACAGTAGTAAAATGCTTGGACAATTTAGTATTATATGGTATACGTTTGGCAATGCAATAAGAGTAGTTATTAATTGTACATATGCTTTGTTTAACAAATTCAGATTTCATTTTGCCTTTCATTTTCAAAGTTTTTTTAAATTATATTTATTTTACGAAAGAAAAAAACTCAATTTCTATTTTTTTCTTTCCATTGTTAAGATTGTTAAAAACACAGATACAATAAACAGTTTAAAAAATAAAAATGTCAGTTTTCCTAAATAAAAAAAAACAATAATAAATAGAAACAAATCAAAGCAAATGATTATTTTAGCACTCAAGCTAAAAAAAAAAATGTACTTTTAATTATTCTTCAAAAAATTATTATATTTTATACATATTTTGATAAAGCAAAACCATCAAATAAATCTCTTTGAAATATTAAAATAAGGTAGTTGTTCCAACCGTGTCATGCGGCTGCTTGATGGCGCTGTCGCTTGCAAAAATAATAAAATGTAATGTTACCGGGCCGATAATTTTTTTGTTTCTGCTCTCCGCCAATATTTCAAAGTATTTTAAAAAAATTTACCATGGTATTTAACAAAATTTACATTTGAAAAATATATAAAGCGAAGAGTTTTAAAATGTGTATTATTTTCTGAACGCAAATTAGGATAAATACACGCATTAGCCTGAGCGAACCAAGCTGGCAGCGCCGTTGCAATGTGTGGAGGGGCCCTCCGATGGTTTTGCCATGCAAACATGCCTTTTCGCGTGACTTATATGAAATGCTTCAACAACATACCCTTTTGCAATTATTTTCACCATCAAAGATGTGTAGGGAAACGAGGCAATGGACTAACAATTATTAGTATGTAATAGTAGGTCAGGTATAAGATCCTTAATTCGAATGCACATAAAAACACTTATGGCCTGTTGAATTTCATACATCCTCACATCCTATGGTAACGATCTGTGAAGTGGGTGCTATTTCCAGTGACATGAATCACAGTGTGCAACAGCATCTATGCCTGCTAACGGCTAATATGAACAGAACTGTTCTAGAGGCTGTAAGCTATGCTGCATAAATGGCATTTTTCTGTACTTTTGCAAGCAACAGTGTTGTCAAGCAGATGCATTACACAGTACGAACAACTACCTAAAATTCTACTTATAAATAAAATATTAATGGCAAAAACTAATTTTTTTGACATCAATAACTAATTTTCCGCTAATATTTAATAATTTTACAAAAAATAAGCAGTGTATAATTTTTTTTTTGCTTTCTCAGTATAAACAAAAGTCAATGCAGTAGCATGAATTTTGAATATGCATAAATAGACATATTGTTTTCAATTGGTCCAATTCATGCAAAATCTTTTTTGAAGTATACTATCAACTATTCAAAATAGCTTCCTGCTATTAAGGGTATGCATTGTCAATTGCAATAACAAACAAAAAAAAATACCAACATGAATATCAACCTTACGGTTAATTTTTTAGTAAAAAATTATATTGGATTTTTTCAAAAACAAAATAAAAGTTTTAGCACTGTATATCCTTTCTTATTATTATGATTAATCCTCAACTTACTAAGTACCACATCATATTACATTGCATTGCACTGCTTAAGTGATGAAGTATAACATTTCGTTTGTCATCTGATCCTTCGTGTCAGCCGCTAGAGGCGCGATTTCTAACCAAAAAACACATAAATATAACGTTCCCGGGCTAGCGATTCTCTATTAATATTGACTTTTTTTTTGTTTGTTTGTTTACAAAGTTTACTTTCTTTCGTTTTTGAATTATTTTTCCCAAATAATATTTTTGACGATCGGATAATAATAGATGTTTTTTTTTTATTTTTATTTTTTTACCAAAGGGTCTTTTTTGGTGTGTGTTCAAATAGTAATTTGTGGTTTTTTTTAAAAATAGTATTACTGTTTTTGTAAAATTGGATTGACAAAATTCAAGAGAGAACGGTTTTTTTTGATGGATCTTTAAATAATAATTTACGTTACTTTGATAGGTTTACATTTGATTGCCGACAACAATTAGTGGGAGGGATTTTTTTGTATACGATTAAATAATAATTTACGTTACTGTGATAGGTTTACATTTGATTTCCGACAACAATTATTGGGAGAAGTGTTGTTTTTTTTCTTACGCACGCGTGTGTATGTTTAAGTAAAAATTAAAACCTTTACTTTTATCGGTTTACATTTGATTGACAACTGATTTGACTTCCTTTTGTTTATAAATTATGGTTTTGGTTCTACAAATAAATATTTTTGACAATGGGACAATAATAGTTGTTGTTTGTTTAATTTTTATTGACAAGAGCGGGTGTTTTTTTGTAGATTCAAATAGTAATTTGGGTTACGTTTAAATAATAAGTTGCGGTCTTACTTTGATTGTTTTACATTTGATTGCTGACACTAGTTACTGGGAGAAGGGGTGTAACCGTTTAAAGAATAGTAGTTTAAGTTACTTTTAGTAGTGGTGTACATTTGATTGCTGACAATAATTAGTGAGAGGGGTGGGTGTTTTTGGTGATGATTGAATACTAATTTACCTTCCTTCATTTTACATTTGATTGCCGACAATTATTAGTAGCTAAAGAGGTTGTTTTTCTGTCTGTGTTTAAATCAAAATTGAAGTTACTTTTATCGGTTGTATTTGATAGACAACGGTTTTGACTTTTTTTTTTTTTCGTTTATAAATTATGGTTTTGGTTTGCCCAAAATCTAATATTTTTGACAATGGGATAATAATAGTTGTTGTGGTTTTCTTTCATTTTTATTGACAAGAGCAGGTCTTTTTTTTGGTGTATATTCAAATAGTAATTTGGGTTACGTTTAAAAAATAATCGGTTTACCTTATTTTTAGTGCTTTACATTTGATTGCTGACGACAATTAGTGGGAGGGGTGTTTTTGTTTATGATTAAAGAATAATTGTACGTTCCTTTTATTTTTTACATTTGATTGCCGACAACAATTATTGCAAGAATGTGTTTTGCGTTTTTTTTTTTGTTTTGTTTGTGTGTATGTTTAAATCAAAATTTAAGTGACTTTTATCGGTTACTATTTGATTGAAAACCGATTTGACTTTTTTTTTTTCATTTATAAATTATTTAGGTTTTCCCAAATAATATTCGATTTGACAATGGGACAATAATAGTCTAGGTTTCTTTAATTTTGATTGACAAGAGCGGGTCTTTTTCGGTGTACATTCAAATAGTAATTTGGGTTATGTTTAACTAATAATTTACTGTCTTACTTTGATTGTTTTACATTTGATTTCCGATGACAATTAGTGGGAGGGTTTTTTTTTTTTCTATATGATTAAAGAATAATTGACGTTCCTTTTATTTGACCGTTTGATTGCCGATGACAACAATTATCGGGAGAAGGGATTTACGTTTAAATAAAAATTGGAAGTTACTTTTTATTTTTGACATTTGACGAAGACCATTTAGAATCCCTCAAACAAGTTTGCCTTTACGAAGTGAACATTTCCGTCAGCAGATGTTTTTGCACCTCAAATCTGCATATATTTGCCGCACAATCCAATCTTTTCTTTCAGCAGCAGGATGTTTTTTTCTTTTTTTCTGCTGTAGAAATATTTCAGCGCCGGCTTCCGTGTCTGGCAATTCCCAACTTTTCAAGTTTTCTGTTGTGGGAATTAGCCATACTTTTTGTCTCGGAAAATTTCTCGCTAAAACGTGACTCAAAGTATGATTTTTAAAATTTTACGCTACCCCACCTTAATCGAAAATTTAGGAGGAATACAAATTTAGGAGGAACGATCACTACTGTTAAAATTGATAAAATGTAACAGTACATCAATTCGTCTTAAAAAAAAAGGCACCAATGAAAATTTAAATAATTTTGACACGATCACATTAACACACCCTTGTACGATATTGTTACATCAAATACATAACACAGCATTACGATATAGTGCGTGACACAAACAACTACGGCATTTTCCTCTGCTTTTAGCATCGGAAAAAGCCACACCGTTAGCCGCTAAGCTGAGTTAACACTAGATTTTATCATAGAAAGAAGACTTAACTCCAAGTTAACACTCTACCTTTTAGCGTAGAAAGTAGACTTTAACTCAGAGTTAACAATCTTTCTAGGATCTATTTTAGAAAGAATGCTTAAAGGCTTGGGTGCGGCCGCGAAAACGGCATATTTCTAGAAATTTAGCTAGAAATAGCGCCTCTAGCGGCTGACACGAAGGATCAGATGACAACCCATATTTCAAATTATTTCATTATAATAATAACTTTATTAAATACAAATTATGATTTTAAAAAATTTGGTGGCATTTTAATATCAGTTTAATATTTAAACTGCTTATTCATTTTTGCATTTAAAAAATCCATTATTTCAGAAAAATATTGGAATAAGAACTTTTTTTTTTTGAGCAAGTTTAGCTTTAGGGGTGTTATCATTAGGAATTCTGACTTTCTGTATATTGAATGCTATCATATTAAATTATATTTACATAATTTTAGTAAATGAATTTTATAACTAATGAGAATAAAAATACAATAAATTAAAAATATGTATGTAAATAATAAAAGTTTAATATCTGAAGCACATAGATATACAATACCAGTATTTATTTCCAAATGTTATATAGGTATATATAATACTTTTCCATTTGTATATTATGTTCATTAACAAATAAAATTAAAAGCATAAATATGCAACAATTACATTTTATTGAACTTTTTCCAATTTACTCTTCCTATTCAGCAATGATAATTTTAGGTTTTTCAAGCTCTTTTTTTCTTCTTTTTTTTGTTCAATAGATAAGACTTTTTTTTTTTTCTATTTCTGTTTCACATTCTACTTACATTCTATTTCATTGAAAATAAATCCCACATTAATAAAACAATGCAAAGAGACAGAAAAAAAACTAACAAATATCAGACTTATTCAATTATTTGTTGCATAACATTTCTTTTGAATAAGGTGTACTAATTTATAAAAAACAGAATTAATATATTAATTACTAAATTAATAAGAGTAGCATTAAAATTAAAATTCTGCAAAAAGATAAAGTGATATTGGCTGCAAAGACATCTTGTGATAACAACTAAATTAAATACATAAAATGATTGATGACTCATTAACATACACTATAGTACCTCATTTTTAAACTAAAAATGTATTTATCCTTTTGCCTAAACTCTTATAGCATAGTCGTTTAGCTTTTAGATACCCCCCCCCCAATGAAAACTGAAAAGAGTAGCTAAGTTTTTTTTTTTTTTTTGTGGAATGCAGTCTACTGTAATACAATTATGTATATTATTCATGTTTTAAGTGTGTTTAAAATAAAAAAATGTCAAACATATACAGAGTTAAAATGATTGATAGAAGAATGTTCAGACAGATATTTAAAAATAAATATTTTCCAGAAGTGATATTCATCATCAAGACTGAAAAAGAATTAAATCATGACTAAACAACACTAAAAGGGTAGATAAGCATAAATCTATCAATTATTACCATGGTAACATTACATAAGACAATTTTCTTCAATTAATTTGCTTTTTTTTTTTTTTTACAATGTTCTTCCAATTTATTCTTTTAAAAAAACTACAGCCATGCACTCTGAAGCATTTGGAAAAAAAACGGTAAATACAAGAGAATTAATTACTACTTTGTAAAAAAGTAATTTGTTAAAATAAATCTTATTTCAATTTTGGCAATGGTAAAAAACAAAATGAAGTATATAAGTATCAAAAAATAAATATTTGAAAATTAATAAATTTCTTTGGATTAATGTACACACATGCAATGTCTGATAATGAGCATATAATAGTGAAGAAACTACTAATCTACCTGACCATTATCCAATAGCATGGTTCATATATTTTATATTTATACACCAATTTTCAAATCAATATAATTATTACCCTTCTCATGATAAAATAACTTCATCTCTTTCTGTGCACATTTCACAATAACTTCCTACACACAAATTATTTTCTTTATTTCTGTTAAGAATGTCATTTATCATCTCTAGCTAATTTGTTAGTGCATGCATAAATTCTTTGTCAATCTTTTATTTTTCTGCAAATGCATTTATTCCAATTAACAATCAATAACAAATTTCCAATTCTTTGTGGATGCTTTAATCATGTAATGAAAAGTTTCTACAAATGAATTAAAATGAGGTTCTTGATTTCAATCAACTAATTAAATATTTTATTTATTTTTAATAATAACTAAAACTATATCAATAAACTACAAAGAGTTTATAATAAATAGACTTCAAAAACTGACTGTTTTAAGAACATTAGATCTTAAACTCTTCTTTAATATTGTACACGAAAAAATATTATTAATAACACATTCTTATCTCTGCTATAAATAAATATTCATTAAAGAGTTTTAAACCATTTATTTATCTTTACAAAATACTATGTATAGATGCACAAATAGATATAATAATCTTTCAATCAATATTTCAAAAGGATTTTATTACATTCATTACTAAAAAAATATATTACTGAACTAGTTCTATAATGTAAGCATTATTATGACTTTGGCTGTTTGCAATGTTATAATAAATCGGTATATAAATTTTAGTCTTAATTTTTAATATCAAATTACAATATTATTGTGGTTATATGGTTATTCCAAATCATACAAATTCAAAAACTATTTTTCCAACACTTTAAAGATCACCCATTATGGTATGGCAAAAATTCTTCATTTTCTGTAATTCAATGTTATTACTAAATCAAATAAATTTTAATCTTTTAATTTTTAACATTAGATTAAAATATTATTACAGATATACAGTTATTCCAAATCCCACAAATTCAAGTAACATTTTTCAAGCACTTTAAAGATCAACCATCATTGCATGGCAAAAAATTTCCATTTTCCATAACTCAATGATTAAAAAAAAAAAATTGAAATATTTAAAAAATGAGTTACTTTAATTAAAGGTTTTGCACATTTTAGAGCAGTGATAGGACTCTAGAATTAAAAGTTATGGACGATAATTCGATTTGGTCACTTCTGTGCTTTGACTCACTAACTAGGGTAAATATGTACTTAGAATACTAAATAAAAAATTAAAGCTAATAAAAGAAATATAAAAAAAAGTCAAATTTAATAAGTTTAGATTATAAAAATAATAATGGAAGTTTATATATTAGCACAACAAAAATTAAATGAACATTTACAATAAAATTTATATTACTTTTTTACTACGTAAATGAATGACGCCAATGAAATTTCTAGAATTTACGATACGTCATTCTTATAATTAAACATATGTAAACAAGACATTTGTTTTTATATAGCGCGATGTTCATTTCAAACACTTCAGATTTGCCCATACATATACGGTTGGGTCAAAAATATAGGTGGATTCATTCTATATTTTCTTAAAGACTTTATCTTGTGTTTGAAAAAGTGGGAGTATTCATTTATATAGTGACATCTGCAAAGCGCATGTGTATTAGCTTATTGGCTTATTAATATTATAGATTATAAAACATCGCGCTATATAAAAAATAAATGTCTTGTTTACATATGTTTAATTATAAGAATGACGTATCGTAAATTCTAGAAATTTCATTGGCGTCATTCATTTACGTAGTAAAAAAGTAATTTAAAGTGATCAATTAATAACTTCACGCTCTTCATTTCAAACACTTCAGATTTGCCCATACATATACAGTTGGTTCGAAAATATAGTGGATTCATTCTATATTTTCTTAAAGACTTTATCTTGTGTTTGAAAAAGTGGGAGTATTCATTTATATAGTGACAGCTGCAAAGCGCATGTGTATTAGCTTATTGGCTTATTAATATAATAAAATTTATAGTATATTTGAAAATATATAATCAAAATAAATTAAAGATATTAAAAATATTTCATTCAATTAGAAGAATAGAACGCAGAATAATAATTTAAAAATATCTTAGAAATTAAGAATTTAAAAATAAAATGAACAAAAATTTATTTGAAAAAAAAAAAAAAAAAATGAATTAAATAAATAAACAAACATTATAATAAAACGATAACAGTGTAAAACAAGGAGAGCAAGAACTGTAATAATTATATAATAACAAAAAGATTAGTTTAATAATTTATTCAAAATTGAAATTTCATATATTTGATGTATTTAATGTATATACAGGTGGTCCTTGACTTTCAGCTAATACATCTCATTAAAGATAAATATTTTTAAAATACAGTTTTTGATGGGTTTTTTTTAATATTGCTCTACTTTCCTACACATTTCAGGAACCAATTAAGTACAAAAGTCAAGGACCACTTGTATTTTGGTATGTGTACATGTGATATAGAAAGTAGTTTTATATATATATTTTATATATAAGAGATGCATTAACTTCCAATACTTTTTCAAACATTTATTGTAAGTATTTTTGCAAATGAAAAGGATTTATGATAATGATTTTAAAATATGATTGAAATGTAAGGAAAAAATTGTATATTAATAAGAATAAACACAGTTATGGAATGAAAATGGTGTGTGTTATTGGAAATTAAAAATTCATCAGAATTTGGTTTAATAAATTACTATTTAGTCTTTTATGGTTCATCTACATTAGCAGAGCCATTTTTGAGAACAATTACAAAATTTTTTTAAAAGCAAAGCTTTAATTTAATCATTTTCTTATATTTTACATTCTGCTATTAAAATTGAGTTTCCTTCCATTGTTGGTCTGAAGGTTTGTAATGATGGTATATTATAAGATGTGGATATGTTGAATTATTTCTATCATTTATGAGTCAATGTTGAATGTATAGAAAACTTTAAACTTTATTTAAACTTTCCAAATACAAACAACTTGTTAGTAATAACACACAAATAGACTAACCTGTATTGTCTATTTGTGTGATATTACTAACAAGTTGTTTGTATTTGGAAAGTTTAAATAAAGTTAAAAATTTCCTATACATTCAACATTCACTCATAAATGATGGAAATAGTCCAACATTTCTTTCCATAATGCATTTGCATGGAGGCCATGTGACAATGAGAACTCCAAGAGCTGATAGAGTGTAACAGTTCTATTAATTGATCAAATTATTATTTTTTTATTTAACTAGATTTTGATTCAAATACATTCAGCTCTCAATACTGTTCCTCTAAATATGATGTCCTACATATTGAAAGTCAACATTTTCCAGTCTGTGACTATTCAGCAATAAGTGCATTATATGTTTTAGTTTGGAATTAAATTATAAACATCAAGTGAAGACAAAAAAATGTCACTTCAATTGTAAATTTTTTTTTGACTACTTTTCCATAATATTGCATAAATTATAAAATCTAAAAGAAACTTAACTATAGAAACATGAGCATGGGGGAAGGGGCTTTAATATTATTAAAATATACAAATATTGTTGGACAAAAATGAAAACAGACTTTTAAAAAATTAACCCATGGAAATTTAAAATTGAGACATTATAAATCAATATTGAATAATTTTATAATTACTTCATATTTATATTTAGCTGCTGAAAGAAATTTTTACCATTAAGCTGAAGATCAAAAAACACCATGGTCTTAATTCTCAGTGGCCAGATAGTTCCTAATTTAAATATAAATAGTTTCCTTGAAAGCAGGATGAATGTGTATGTGAATCATTTCATTTGGCTGCAGAAAAAAAATTATTAATTAAAAAAAGATGTTTTCCAATTTCAAGTTGAAAGAAAAATAATCAAGGTAAATTCCTAATGTTTATTCTATACATTTTTGTAATAGCAACTGTTATAACTACATGAACATAAATATTGTAAAAAATATGAATGGACTGCTCATCAACATGCATGCACCAATCAAAGTGATGTTTTCTCGAATGCAGGATTATGAGTGATCTTTTTTCTTCATATTATAGATTTACACTATAACAAATAAAACTAAATTATGGCCCTTATTCCCATGAAACTGGAAAGTAGCCATTCAAGGCAAGAGTTGTTGATAGCTAAAGGCAGACAGTACTAAGAATACCTTGGATGTGAATCCAGATGGCCATTAAGTGATGATCATTCATTTAGGTAACTATAATTACAGATCACTTTTAAGCAAAGATTACAGAAATAGGAAGAACTGATAATATGAAATAGATATTGTTGGAATTTGTAAAATTAAAAAAAAGAGTGAATAGACAATTGATTTAAAAAGTGGACAAGTAATTCATTATAAATATTTGAAAAGCAAGTGAAATGGAATCCATTATAAACAAAAAAAAAGAAAAGACAGCACTCTGGAGATTGATAATATATCAGACAATAACCAGATTAGTCATTCAAATTAATGGAAGATACCAGATGCAGATAATATTTGAGCAAATTTCTTACTGTGATGAATTAGAAAACTTTTATATGGATATACAAAATGCTTTTGATCACATCAAACACATTTTAATACTATCAAGGAAACTTTAATGCTAGAACTGGTAAACAATTAAAAAAAGAAAATATAACTACATTTGATTATGTCAATAGAAATGAGAAAGGATACAGATTCGAGACTTCACAGAAAAAGAATAACTGTATGTTATGTTTTTTTGTTTTTTTTTCAAATGCTAAAGAGAAATGGATTATAATGGGTTATTAATATATTCAACACAATAAGAAAGTCAGTATTAATAGTTGGCATTCATAAACTTTTTAAAAATATTAACAGATTTTGAACAGTTCACATTTGAAAGTCAGTAGAAATAGCTGATACTCTATTAAAAACTGTAAGAAAGAAAAGTGATAAAAAAAACTAGCAATCTATTAATAAATTTTCTACTGAGACACAAGTATAAACGAATGGAAAAAAAGAGATTATGAAATTTTTTTAAATGATCATTAAGAATATCTAATCCAGTTTTGTATAATGATACAAAAAAAAGTTTAAATATAATTGTGAATTGGCAAAGAGATATAAAAAAAAATACAAATCTCAAAAGTGTAAAACAACATCTTGGTACTGAAAGCTAACTTAATTCTAGAATAAGAAAAAAGGTGGAACTATTACTAAAAAGAAAAAACATGAGAATATGGAAGTTCTATAAAAAATTATACTATAACAAAAAACTAAAAAACAAACTATCTCCTACAAATAAAACATCTAAATTATCCAGCATTTTAAATAATGAAGTGAAACATGTAGTTAAATCTATGAATAAATAAAAAGGCTCAGAAAATGATGGAATTATTTTGATACTTTAAAAAAAAAAATTGTTCACAAAGTTATATAATAAATGTCTAAATGATGAAAAAATTGGATAATTGGAAATAATAAAGAACACATTACAAATTACAGACCTATCAGTCTTTCATCAATTCTATACAAAAATTTTACCAAGATAGTAACAATTTATTCCCAGCAAAATTAAGAGTTTAACTTATCAAATGAACAAGATGGGATTTGAAAATGGTTTTAGCACGTAAATCACATTCAAGTATTAAGAAAAGTTAGAGAAGGATCCAATGAATAAGGGTTGCCATTAAGTTTGGACTTGTAGATTATGAAGACATTTGGTGATTAAAGCATTTAGATCATCAAAATATAACCTAGGATATTTCAGATTCTGAAAAATATTTATAAAAATGCAATAGCAGTGACTAGATTACATACTAAGAAAATTAACATTGAAAAGGATTTACATTAGATAATTCTATATCTCTAAAACTTTCTTCAAGTTTTACTAGAAGTATTTTGTGGATTAAAATGAGATGCTTAAGAAGTAAAAATAAATGGAAACTCATCTAGATGTTGGAGATATGGATGTATTGTGAATAATGCTTCAGAGCTTCAGAAAATGTTGCAAGAGTTATTTGATGAAGGTTAAAAAGTAGAACTAAAGATAAATGCTAAAAAAGATTATCTCAAAAAAATTGATAATCATGAATTACAAAAAAAGTAATCAATACTTTGGGATCAAATTATTAACACAGATGGAAGCAAACTTGCATGGGCTGCTTTTGGGAGAAAGAAAATATGCTTATGGAAAAGATAGCTTTTTAATAAATGCATTTTACCAGTTCTTACTTAATGGATTTGAGACTTGGACAAATAACAGAAGATCACTCAATGAAAGATGGAGAGATGTTAGGAATAACGAGACTGAGAAAATATATGGGTGAGAAAACAAATACATCACCGAAATAATTAGAAGATTGAGATGTAATTGAAATTTTAAATTGAATCCCAAGCAATTGCCAGTCTTAGAAAAAGACCACACATGAGATGGATAGATGAAATAGGGAAATTTGATAGTGTGTTGATAAGAAAATCTGGAATCAGATTCATTGCGTTAAACTTGAAGAAACTTTCATCCCGCAGATAAAAATGATTTATATTTAAGATTTGCTTAAGTATCCAGCAAACTATAATGTTTTAAAAAGATAAGAAATTTTTTAAAGTATATAATATGTGTTGCACCAATTATTATTATGCCTTGAATCTGACAAAAATGATTTAACTGAAAAGGCGGAGATTTTAAATTATAAGTTAACATCCAATTTGTAAAACAAAAAGACATAATGAATTGCAGAAGAAAGTAGTAAAGTATTATTAAGAAGACCAATAATTTAGTGACATAATGCCCAACATTTCATTATTATCATTTCCCATTCTTGAATTTACAAATTCCCATACTTTTTTTTAATGAAGATCTCTATTAAAACATATTATTATGTACACTTGATTTTAAAATAATTTGGTCATACAGCTATATGAGTTCTGCTTCCAAGTAGAAAATAAATATATTGCTGCTTTCAGAAGTGAAATGTTTTATAATCAGTTGATGCTATTAGCATTAAATTAAATCTTTAGCCATTTTTCAGTAAAGGACAATCTTTTCTAAAAACATCAGAAAATTTAACTCGACTCTCATAATGCATTTTGATGGAACTGTTACATCTAATTCTTATTTATAACATGATTGTCGAAGTTACTGATCCCTTACAGTAAGTAATTAATATCTAAATTACGTATCAAAAATGAAAATAGAGGAAGATCATTGTGCCATTTTTTCATATAAATTATAAAAAATAATAAAAATATATATATCAATAATTATATATATATAAAGCCTTTTTCGGCACATGATTTTATGCTTCTATCAAATGTCAGACGATTAACATTTGATAAGGGCATAAAACCATGTGCTGAAAAAACTTTATATATAATTATTAATATATATTTTTCATAACAGTTGTTATATACGATATTTTTATAATTTTTTATATTCTAAACCAGGGGTCACCAACCTTTTTGCACTTAAGAGCACATTCTATAATACCAGCCAGGAGGCGGGCACCATTTATTTTTTCAATCAGGTGGCGGGCACCATTTATTTTTTCAATGTAAATTTATAGTTGGATATTGTTAATAATACACATAATGTACAAAAAAATATTTATTTCAAAAATAAAATTTCAACATATAATTAACGTTTATATTTTTACGCTGTAAAAGTATAGTATGCCCTACAATTTGATTACAATATAATACAATAATTTATAAGAAATTTTAAAAATTAAATTTATTTGTATTAGATAATTTTTTATCAAGTTCGGATAGTGGCGGGCACACATAAAATGGTCTGCGGGCGCCATGGTGCCCGCGGGCATAGGGTTGGGGACCCCTGTTCTAAACTATATAATATTTGTCATTGGAAAAAAATGAAAACTTCAATAGTTTCAGCTGATACATACTAAAGATACTGTACTATTTGATCAATGAATTTTAGCAAAACTCAGTTCATTTCCGATAATTACAATTAAAAAATATTATATAAAAAAATAAAGATGTTTGTTACTAAAATTGAATTATTTATTCAACATATTAAATAGTAATTTTTTATTTTAAGCTGAAGAACATGAATTTTTTTTTTTTGTCTTTTTACAATAATAATAATAATTTGCTAACATTGAAAATTTTAAAAAAAATTCACAAACTTTAGACATGCAATAATCTTAGAATTCCAAGTCAATTTAGTGAATGTTATATATACAAATAAATATTCTTTACAATTATATATATATGTATAATTAATTTTAATAAATCTATTTTAAATTACATAGTTGTAAAATCCATACCATATGGATACATTATTCGAGATATTCTTATATATAATATGAATTTTTATTAGTCATTCATTAGACTAGAGATTATCCAAGAATGAATAACATTTCTGTAGTGTAAATTTTATTACATATACACGGGATTATTAAATGGGGGTATGCCATCGACATTTTCCATTTGGAAAAATTGCAAAAAATTTTGCCATGTTCAATACCTGTTTGTTTAAAGATGAAGTTTAGTTTCTAAGTGGAAATATTGATGTCACATACTAATGTAGACTATTTACAAAATGGCTGTCATCCTTATATCCTTAAGAAAATTTTAAAAAAGTTTCAAGAAAAACTTAAATGATGTGAAACTTACAAAACTATAAAACACTTTTCTTTAATCCCTCAAGTTTTACAGATATTCAAAAATAAATTTGTGAAAATAGTCACTACGTTTATAAACAGACATATTCTGAAACAAATATTATTCATTTTAAAATTATATTAATATATTCTCAATATATTTTTTTAGGTTCTATAAAAAAATAAAAAAAAGATAAAAGTACAGTATACACAAACATACATACCTGAAAGGATTTTATTATGTTTGAAAAATGAATTTAATTTCATGATACTGTTTTAACTCCAATCTCTTATTACAAATGTCATAAAAGTTGAAATAAATAAATGCAAATGATGTATCTAAATAAGTTTGGCATTTAAATTGTTTTTCCTTCAAAGTACAGGATTACTCATGTCATTCAGTCAACCAATTAATTTAATAAATTTTAATAATCAGCTTTATGCTCTTATTATATAAAATCAACATTAAAATAATAATAACTAAAGATTAAGAAAGAAATATTTAAAAAAATAAAATTTGAAAAACAAAAATAACGATTCAATGAAATTGGAATGAAAAATAAAATAATAGCAAAAACGAAAAAAATATCTAAAAATAGATCAGCATGCAAGACAGGGATGTAATTTAAAATAATTCCTCAGCAGGAGAAAAAAAATATCACATGACAAAAAAGATATACGCCCACATGAACATTACCATGGTTACCTTAGTCAAGTAATGACCTCACAATTTCATTAAATGAAGTGAAAATTTGCAATTCATGATTAAATGATACACAATTTTACAATGTTCCAAGAATATTTATTTTCCTGTCAATTAATAATATGCTGTAATTGAAATTATGTGCATTTGCATTATGAAAAGATCGATAAAAAGCTAGCATAGCTTTCTTTAAATGGAAATTAATATAATTTCCATATGATAACTAGTTTTATACAATGTAAATAGGTCACATGCAATCTTTTAAAATAACTAATCTATCATTTCAACTTTCTTCCACAGTGATAAAAAAAAAAAAAAACTCAAATTTTGAAAATCAAAAATATTAAATCTTCAACAAAGGGCTCATTTTTAAAAAGCATTGAACCATATTAAGCGAGTGTGTGTGCACAAGTGTGTTACATGTGCACTTAGATAGACATAATACAGTATCATCCATACACTTTTTTTCAACAATTAATTATATTGTCTGTTTTAATTATATATATTTTATACAAAATAACTTCTTAATTGGATAAAAAGGACAACTCTATTGAAGATCTTGGGGCTCTTTTGTTTTATAAATATATACATATTCAAAAAAGTATTAAATTATATATTATAAATATTTTTTTTTTTAAAAGCATTTTTAAAAATTTTATAATTCTAGCTAGGCCACTGATAATTTGAATAGTAATAAATTACCAAACATCAATTATAGGCCCACAAAATTATCGCAGCCGCTTTGCAAGAAAATAGTTGGTTGCAGACGGTTGTGGGTTCGCATCCCGGCCGATGCTATGATATATGGAAAAAAATGACAAGAAATGAATTGCCATTAACTTGAAGAAAAGTTCACTGCTGAAATAAAAAAAAATTAACAATGCAAAATAAAACATGGCAACTTTTTCTCCTTTATTTCAATAAGCATATCTATATAATAACGAAACAGCATTTTCTACAGTACCTAACTCAAACATTGCATGTTTGAATTAACCGTAAAAGTAACTGCATCACAACACCCATAGGAATGATTAATGCCATATCATATTCCTTTCATGCAACCAAATCAGATTAACATGTGATCCTCTATGTAATAGTAATAATAGCTAGGGACACACTGAACAGCACTAGTTAGCTATGGAACTAATTCCAAAGATTCCAGTCCAGATTTGAACTCCAATCTACTGAGTGGCAGGAAAATTCATTAATTCCTTCTATGTTGTGGGGATTTTTTTTCATAGGGTTGGTATTTTACTAAGAATCAATAAATCGGAATGAAGTTGAGATCCTACATGAGCAATTTGGGGGGTGGATTTGTAGTCCAGCACTGAAATGTAGCAGTTAAGCGTAAGAAATAACAAAAACATGAATTTTAAATACTTACTGAATTATATGAGATGACAGATATTTTAGTATAAATAAAAACATGTACATATACTTAAAAATTAAGAACTACATACTTATTATAATTATAGCTTAGTAGGATAAATCTTTAAAAAAAACTGTACTTTTCATAATTCTTTTCATTCATTTCAATTATCTGACCGATTCTTCAGAGTTAAAAAATGTAATTGCTTTGCACCATTTCTTTACATTAACTTGTAAGTTCAATTTGACATATGTATATACATACATAGAAATATATTTTTATTGTTTAAAAAATTCTTAATAAATATATATAGACCTAAACCCTTTAAGTTCAATTCGACATATTTATATACGTACACAGAAATACATTTTTAATGTTTAAACATTTTTAATAAATATATATAGACCTAAACCCTGCTTAGCACATGACCTTTATGTGAGGATTCCCAATAATAACCATCAATTTGTATGTACTATTTTTGATTTACAATTGATTATTCGTTATAACAATCTTTTAAAAAAAATTTTTTTTTTTTTTAATTTTTGTGGCCATTTTGTAAGACTGATGATTGTCATAGAATAGTTATTAATGCTATGTCAACCAAATGCAAAATGTGATATTCATGCTAAAATTGTAGAGGACAGAGTTTATTTATAACACACAATATAGTACACGATATTAGTATTGTATACAATATTTTGATTATAAACTTAAAATACAATTAATGAATGTACAGTATTTAATTTTCATCTAGCATTCTTACAAGTCAATCAGTATTTCATGAATGACGTATCCAAAATAAAGATTTTCATTGTTAATGATTACAAAACTAAAAAAAGTATTTCATTTAATATTGTAAATAATTAAAATCATATCTTAATGACATACAACAACCAAATATATTAATTAATACAGTATTAAATTTTAAAATATGTTCATTGGTTTAAAAATTGTATACTGTATTTATTCACTTTTATGGGTTAAAATTTTTATTAACAGTACTTTGCTTGCACAAAAATTTGATCACCATATTGTAATTTAGTTATCATAATTGTTATTTTGAAAATATATATATAATGAACTTTGTATGATCAAAATTACTAAATGTAAATTAAAAATATTTAATCTATTTGCTCAATTTTAAAATTTTATTCAGCATAAAAATAAATGTTGGTTATATATTATTAAATATTTAATTTTAAATTGTGTATAGCATAAATATTGGCTAATGCATTCAATCAAATCAAGCTCTTAATGTATTTTCAGTTTTTAAAAAAATGTGAGCAAAAGTTGTGTACATTGTGATTTTCTACAAAACTTGTGCTGATCAATTTAATATAAAAATGTAACAATAACACTAAAATAAAACTTAAGAACACTGAGCGAGCTTTCAGCATATTGCTGCCAGAATCAGTGTTACCTTTTCATATTAATTTGAACAGTACAAGTTTTGAAGAATTATATAATTTTATAAAAAGTATATAACTATTGAGATATACATTATGCAATTAACAAATTTTGTACAATAAAAATGCAATACAAATAAACTGAAAAAGATTCATACCTTTAATAGTTATTTAAACAGTTTGTATCTCTGTCTTCACAAGTACTGTATTAATAGCAAAATTTTTAAATCATTTCCAAAAAAATGGCTACAACACTTAATAAAATGTGACATCTTATGACAAAAAAAATTACCACAGCTTGTGTATAAGATGCTGTTTATTTAAACCTGTGTAGTACATAATATAAAAAAAGGCTTAAATATTGATTACAATATGCACAGAATGCATTAGATACTGTTTTTTTTCTTTCTTAACCCTCTCAAGGTCTGCGTTTTCTGACATTTATTTTTGTCTCACACTTCAACGTAAAATATATGATAAAATGATTATTACTTATCTGTAAATAATAAATTTGACTTCATATGATAGATATTTTTGTTTATTACTGAAATAAATTTTAAATGTTCACATTTTATTCCTGTAAATATTAAAAAAATGTGATCGTAAACAAAACAAAGAGTTTAGACATCATTGTTTCTAGAAAGATTATTTTCGGTTTACAAAATCAACGAAATATTTCTTAATTCTTATTATTTTTAAATACCCAAATGAATATTTATTTATTTCTCTTATATCTAACTAATTATGCTTTAAAAGTTTAAAATTTTTGAATATTTATTGCAAAATTGCGATATTTTCATATTCATAAGTATAAACAGATTGCTTATGTAAAAACTAAGCTTATAAATTGCTTCAGGTCATGCTTACATTCACTGCTAATATAACATATTTTTAAAAATAAAGTATTTTGAGTTAAAATAAGTTAATAATTTATATTTCTTGATATCTAATAAATATAGTGTAAATTATTTTTAAAAACTGAAATAAATTCGCAAATAAATCTGCTTTTGGTCATCGGAACTATTTTCTTTAAACTATGCCATAAAACGCCGAACGTTTTACAGCCATGGCAACAGACAATGGCTGAACATGTCAGGGCGGGGCTTATGCCTATAATAATAGCGGGAATTTTAAATTTCCCACCTTCTACCCTAAAATTTTTTAGAGAAAATTTAGTATAATAAAATATACCGTTTTACACACATTTTAATGTGTAATATTTTCAAAAAAATTCACCAGGGGACGAATTGGTCAAAAGACAAAATGATGTCATGCTGCTAAATCGAAAGGGTAATATAATTTTTTTTTTGACGTTAACTACGATTAGGATTTGATAATGTACAGTTGGCTAATTTTGCTTTTCTTACACTAATGATAAATAATAAATCGTTGTGATCAAGTAAATAAGTTATTAAAAAATTTTAATTCTAAATAATTTCATGTAAATAATGTAATATAATACAAGTTTTAAAAAAATCAAGTAGTAAGATTTTTTTTTTCAGCGCAATGAGAACAGTAGGACAGAAAAACAAAAAAAAATTGTGAACTGCTAGTTTACTTTCATTTTCTCATTCATTTTGCTGGTTTTGTACGATTTCTTTTGTTTCTGGTGATTCTGTTTAAAAGTTTATAGCTACATACATTTTCAATTAAAATCATGGCAATAATCAAAAAAATTTCTGAGCTTGGAAATCGAAATTGATATCTTATGTTGATTGGAAAAATAAATCATGATATATGTTCTTTTATGGGTTTATATATGTTTACCATGGCCATTAAAAACAAAGACAAAATAAAATAAAGTGCTCAAACCATTGTAAGAGCATCTAAACTTGTCAAAATCATGAAATCATGGCATCCCACATAAAAAAATTGAAAAAGGACATCAACCATTCATTCTAAACTTTTTCTCCAGAGATTCTCTGCCATCACCATCTGGTGCATTCTAACAAAAAACCCAAGATTGCTAAAAAAATTTAGAAGACAAGGGATCATAAAATAAGCAATTGATAACTCAGAAAGGTAATCTAGTTATATTTGATGAATGGATGGAAAAAAAACTTTAACCTAAGTTTCTCTACATAGATTTAAGTAGCATTATCATATCTACGACCACATTTTAAGTGCATACTTGCATAATATCCATAGCACTACACAAACATAATTTACATTAAAGGGTGTTTTCAATTACTATAAATACTAAGTTGTTCTTTGTTCACACTTTATAATGTAATTTTTTTTTGGTGAAATAACCAGCCAAATTTTTTCCCATAGAAAACTATTACACATCCTTGTTCTTTATATGATTTTCTTGCTTAATGATGAATTTGGGGAACCAATTGCCCTCACTAAGCAGAGTAAAAAATGTATATCATTTTAAAATTATTTAATAATGTGCACATCATCATCATCATCAAACATTATCAATCCACTGTAAGATGAAGGTATCTCTAAGTTCAATCCATCTCCAATCTTTAGCTTCTCTTCTCCACGTCACCCTGCACACTTTCTTATTTCATCAGTACATTTCACATGTGGTCTCTTTCTGGGTCTTTTACAAGCTCTTGCAATTCAGTTTAAGATTTCAATTGTCCATCTATTATCATCTCTTTCTAGCAATATGTCTAGCCCAAAGAATATGTAGTCCATTATAATCTTGATCTATGCTAAGCATAGTTATTTTTTCATAGCTTGAAGCAGAGTAGTTTGCTCCTTTTAATTATTTATGTACATATTAGATAAAATTATTTTATATTTGTTTAATTTTTTGAGCTGCAATAGCTAGAAAATTGTTAATTTGGGGTGTTATTTTGGTGCTGCTATCACTTCTAACTTTTTTTACTATTTTGTGATTATCTATAACATTATTTACTTGTATGTCTTTTTTGCATAGAAATTGGAACTAAAATTACTTTGAAAAAAATCTGAAGATGTCAGTATCATACAGATCTTGTATAAATATCATACATCTGAATCTCAAAGCAAGCAGACAATGATGTAATTGGTTATATCGTAATTAAAAGAAACTGACAGCATCACTGATTGATAAATTATTTGGCCCCAGACATTTCAGAGCATGCTGTTTTAATATTTCTGAAAGAAAAATTGTAATTTTCAGTAATTTATTTAAATATTTGAACTTATTTATTCAACATGATTGTAAAATATTTATTTTAAACTAAAAACTACATTATTACAATTAGCTTTTACTTGCAAACATTTGCTTCTAAGAAATCAAAAACAGTTATCTTAAACCAGTAGCTTCACATCATCACCATTTTATATGCTTATGTAGGCTGTTAACAGTAGAAAACCATACAGTAGTGCCACAAAATGCAAACCTTAGTAATCAATGGATGTGTATATGCCTTTGCATGTTAAAGAACTTGGGGTTGAAAACATTGTTTTCATCTTTAGCTCCTAGCTTTATAATTAAGCAAATCGGTAAAAGGTAGCTAATGAAGGATCGTAGGTGCAGTCCTCTCAAATCAAGGCTCATCACTAATAAAAGCCATAAGCTAAAAACTAGTCTGCGGATATTGGATTATGTACTAGATAGAAATTTTATGCCCAAACCTTGCATCCATTGATTAATAAGGCTTGCACTTGGTGACACTACTATAGTTTTCTATTATTAATCAGAAGCTGTTTTACTACCTAGCAAGAATTGCTTTCATAAATGCCAGCAAATAATTTTTTTATGAAATTTTAATAAGTTTCATTTTAAGACATATTTTCATACTTTTATGATGTCTCAAAACTCATTTCCATTTTTAAAATGAATGCAAATAAATATTTCACTCAATAATTTTTATAAATAGACAATATTACAATCCAATTTGTAAAGCAAATGTGGCCAAAATTGTCACTAGTTTTTCAGATAATGGTTGGAGGAATTGGAATTTTTTAAAGAAGTTCATGCTAATCAGTTAAATCTTTCTAAAAAGACCATTGCAAAAATTGCATTATAAAAAGTATATGTTTTTGTCTGTTTGTTTGTTTTTTGGAAAAATTTAACAGAAGCAATGAATTAAGAATGAAGAAGTTTTGGACATCTTTGTATTAAATCTGAATATATGAAAAATCATAGTCACACAATCTACACTTCCATATCTTGCTTCAAAAAAAAAATGACTTTAGAACAGCCTAAACATTTATAAAAATAGAATTAAAAAAATAGAATTATTTGAGATTATCTTATAAAGATGTAATTTTAAAGATATGACAAAACAGATACAATCTATAAAAGTGAAAAAATAAAATAAATCTAATTTCAAAAAAAAAAAGTTTAGGATTCAGAAAATGAGAAAGACTGAAATAATTGAAGAAAATATGTTGAAGATATAAACAAGAGAAGTCATATGACCAAGTTTTAATATTTGATCACTACTGATATGCCTCAATTTTAATACAATTTATTGGAAAGTTTTTATTTTGAGAATAGTTATACTGATTAAAATAAAATTAAATGTTACAGAAAGTGATCTGAAATAAATATATATATATTGTAAATGAATAGAAGAATGTAATGGCAAATATAAGTGGCATTTCCATAATACATACTAACTTGGATATTGAATGATCAAACTAAATCCCAAATTTCAGTTTTCTGGTTGCCTTCAAAAAATATTTTCGGACCAATTTTACATTCAAGTTGAAAGGAATCGGTATAAAATTCAGTTTCTGCAATATTTTTTTTAAAACTTTTTGCCTCTGATTCCCCAAACACTCATAAATGCATTCTCTTTTTTAGATAATTTCTTCTTCCTCATCCTCTTCTCTTCCACAAATTTTTTGCAATTTAAACTTCATGACCTTTACTTCTAAGTATATGAGCACTTTATTATACCTTTTTAATAAAATTTGCCTTATTATTTTGCATTTTTAATATTTAAAAAAAGTCTAATGCCTACAGATTTAATCAGAAAACAACAGGCTGCACATAATTATTATGATTAATTATATAAAATTTATGGATATTTAGAGATTTAACCTTCATACACCAAATATTTTCTAAATAAAAATGTATTAAAAAAGAAATAACTATTAAAATAAATTGATATTGATATTTTTTTTACTACATTAATTTAAGATAATAAAAAGAGACTGGCCAAAACAATTTTTATAAATAAACCTAAATTAAAAGTCAATAAAATAAAGTTACAGGGAACATATACTTTTTAAAAAATGAAAATCAGGTCAATATTCTAATTACTTTGAATATTAATTTAACCAATGGCAATTTTTAAAAAGTATTTGAAAGCTAAGTCAATGAAATGAATTAAAATTAAATTTTTAAAAATGTTCTTTCCACTAACAATTTTAATTAGCTATGTCAAATTATATATATTTAATAATAAATAAATGAATGAACTATTTTACAAATGTTTAAAAAAATTACATATACAAATGAAACACTTGTTTCAACAACTAATAAACTTACAAAGTTAATCAACCAGAATGTTAAAAAATCATATTTTCATTGAAATACTTCAATATATTATTTCTGCAATCATGTATGAAAATTTACTATATAATAAACATATGATAATTATGTCATATTTTATATTTTTTTTATGAAATCGTATTATTTTATATTAATCTAATGTTTAAACCAATAGGGCAAATAATAAATGAAACAAAATAAAATATACAAATATTTACAATCAATAAATGACAAATCATTATATAAAAACAACACACAAACATCACATCACACCTTACATTTAGATAGAAAATTTATTTCCCTACTCCAGTTCTAAGCTAGAATAACCAATAGATATCAAAGAGCTTTGTTTAATAAATATCTACTCAGTGATGTTTATCCATGTCTCAAGATTAGTTTCTAATTTGTTTTTTATCAATGGAGTTTTAGATCTTAATCTAATGCACTTAGATGTTTTTGACTGATATGCTTAACCTCCTGCAATTATCATTTACCCTACTTTTTGCTATCAACCTACCAGCTTCACATTCAAAAATAATAAATGTCTTGAACCTTATTTATGTGGTTACGAAGATCTACAGCAGTTTGGTAATTATATTTTTTGGTGCCCTCAGATTATCTGTCTTCATTGTCATAAAAGCAATAAAATATCATGACACCAGTTTATACATTACTTTTAAATAACAAATACATTTCTCTACTCCAGTTTAGCCAGAATTATATAACTATGAAAGCAAGTTAGCATAAATCCAAATCAAGTTGTTTTTGAATTACAAGCTGATAGCTTAATAGTAGAAAAAAAGAAGTAAAGGTGGCTGTTGAAGAAATTAAGTATTAATCAAAAACAATCAAGATATACTAAATCCAGATCCTTAAGTCCTCACAGATGAAAGCTATATCTGAAGATATGGATAAAACAGCATTGGGAAGAGATTTATGAAGTCCTATCTACTGGCATCTATTGATTCTCTAATTTACATTGGGTGGTACAACTGCTACAGAGAAATGATTTGCTATTTGAAGCCATCATATGTAATTTTCTTAGTTAGACGTTTATTTTAAGTCGAATATTTACTACAATCTTTTTTCATCTCATAACATTCTGATCATTTTTCATGGTCTTTTTGAAGGGTTTAAGTATTTTAATACAAACATACAATTAATCTTTTCATAGTTTGTTCCAGATGCTAAGTGAAGTGGTATGACTCATTACATTTATTTCACTTCAACACTGTCCTGGACTGACATTTTAGTAATAATTACTAATTCAATTTGCTTTTCTTCTGATTAACTATTTTTGTATAAAAATAATAAAATATTTTGGCTTTTGTTTTTTTTAGATATATGTCAGTACTAATCAATCAAAAAGTAATCATCTAAATTTATTCACTTTTCACAAAGGAATGGTTGAGCTTGGAAAACAAGGAGAATTATTTTATATTGCAAATATACTTCTCTTTATTTCAATTATTTTTTTGTTGTTAAATGTTTAACTGGATGCTCAGACTATGGGGTTTTTATCCTCGATACAAATCAAATGTTGACTAAATTTTAATATCTTTTTTTTTTTTAGAATAATAATTTTAATATCTTAAATTAATTATTGGTAAAAATACTTTAAATTTGATGTCTTTTCAAACTACAGGGTTATATCCATAAATTAAATATTCAATCTCTTCTGTTATATTTATTTGAGATCTGTCACTAATATATATATAAATTAAATAAATTTAAAAATATTATCCCTAAAAATTTACATAAACGATATATTCAAATTATATTAATTACATATTTTAGATAAAAACACATCATTTTTTAAGAATAATTACAAATATAAATTAATTTTTATTTACACTGGTAACATATAAATTATATTATAATATTGAAAAAGACAAAAAAAAAAACAAAGAAATTGGGAGGAGAAAAAAAACAAATTTTCATATTTGTAAGCAACAATTTTTATTATAAAATATATTTTTTATTAATTTTACAAGTAAAAGAACTAAATCAAGTTTTATAAATATCAATATAAAGGATTTTTTCTTTTGATCAAAATTATTCAAAACCAAGAAAATGCATAAACTTTATAGAACATGATGTACATGAAAACTATTTATTTTAATATCAAAAAAATTTGCATGAATTATAGTTAAATACTTATTTTAAGTAAATTTATGAATATGTATTATTTAATTTTATACATCAAAGTAAGTACATTACTATCAATACTCTCTCCAAACCAACTAATTTAAAAAATATTCACATTTCAAATTCTATCAATATCTTTTTAAGCTGAATTTATTAATATTTTTATAATTCCATAGATTTAAACAAGATAAATATTTAAAATAAATAAGTCAATAATAAACATAATTTCTTCTTATGGTTTCATGTATCTATTTACAATATTCTAAAAGCAAAAGAAATTGCATTATTTTGAATATTATCTTGATCCTGACGGAATAATACTATATTTATTTTCTTAATATTAGTTAATAGTAAAGTTAAAATATCGTACTTGCATGTGTTCTATAAATTAATTATTTTTTATATCATGTAAACTATCATTAATAAATGCACTAAATTGTGATTATTAAAGAATTTCGAAATGAGAAAACAAAATCAAAAATTCTTTAAAATAATAAATTAACTTCACACAAAAGAAAATTTCCAAAACACATTCCTCTACTTACAAATAATCTACTGAATAAGATCTTAAATATATATATTGTAACATTTTCCGCGTCTTGCTAGGCCTCTATATGCAATAAATGCAAGAGTTGATCAAATTATGCAAAAAGAAGAAAGTTTCATTCCTATTTCTAAAAACATAACTATATTTCCTGATCAACTTGGCCTAGAATTGCTACGAGTACAGTTGCGAGCTGAATCAGTTTTTAATTTATAAATGAGGGCGCCAGAGTCGCTTAGACTCACTGATTCTGCGTCAAACATATCGTAACTTGTAAACTAAAAAGAAAAATGTTTTTTAAAATAATCGGTATTATATTTTACTGTAACTAGAATTATTTTCTAAATATTATTCCTGGAGCTTATTAAACACATATTGGCTTAGGTAAATTATATTTTCAAATCTTACTAAACTAATATTAATAAATTTAATAATAAACATTAATAATTATTATTAACGTACAAATGAAAAGTTGATATTAGAAATAAACATTTTTTTATTCTAACAGATTAAAATATTTAAAGATAAATTACGACTTAAAAAAACTGGAGAGAACACACACTAATCTAGATATGAATCTATTAACAAACAAAAAAAATAACAGTTAAGCAATTTTAATTAACAAGTTCTTGGGTAAACAAGAGTCTCTTGATTAATAAAATTAAACTCTATATCGGGATCCTATTATAAGCTTATTTTTTTTAAAATGGTTTGTCGACAATTTAGTCACAATCAGGAATAATGAGTCATAGCTTACCGGTAAGTTTAGCGAGAAGGTTGTAGATTACTAGGCATAGTTTTTTCTGGGTTAGAATGAGCTCATGGCCATTAATTTTTACTTGTTCTTGGTCCTGATTCTAACAGCTAGTCACGAAAGCTTTTCTGGGTTTGACGGTCTTCATGATGAACGATGTCAAAAGCTTTGGTCTACTCCCGCATGAAGAATTATTTCATCGTAGAGTGATCCTGGATTCGATAATCCACGACCAGCCAAAAGAAAATCAGACAAGCCAAGACGTTGATCAAATTGGCCTCCTCCTTTTTATACTAGAGGTCCAGTTTTCAGACTTCTGTGCATACCTTTTGTTTGTCAAAAATATACGTTGATAATCTTGTACATTCTTTATGAACAAAGTTCTCTTCTTTATACTGTTTTTCAACCATTATTAATTAGCTAAAATATTTTTCTTTTAGCTTATCTAGATTGGTAATTTGTGTGTCTTTTGTTCTCTCCAATTTTAACTTTTATTTTTAATTACATAAAAAAATATAAAGGACAATTTTAACTTTCATTGTACGTTTTTTAAAAAAATAAATTATACTAATAAAAAAAAAATCTAAGTTTACTCTTTTTTTTTTTAACTTTTACCAGATGCCAATACGTATATTTGTACCATATATAAATAAGCGGTACAATATATGATTATATTTCATTAATCATTTAAATATCCTTCAATGACATTTATCAATTATTATATATGTTTTTTCAAAAATATTCAACCAATTGTCATTCACAATGTCATAGTAAAAAAGTGAGTTCTCTCCCCAAAGCTATCTGCAGTGCTATCTCTGAATCAACATGTGTAACAACAACATAGTTTATCTATGAACAAAAACATTAAGGTTCTAACATATTTGAATCATGAGTTTCATACAGCTTGAAAGGTGTGTTTCGTATCTTTGTAGATCATCTAACCACTTGATAACCTTGCTGCAACTTATGACTTCACGATCATACAGCTTGAATTGTTTCAAATGTTTCAGTAGCAAATTTGCCTAATTTAAAACAAAATTTAATGTAAGTATGCTGTTCTATTGTGGGTTAAGATTCAAAACACATTGGTACCTTAAAATTTTTGTAATGAATATCTGAACTGCTGTTACAAAACAGATACTGATTCATAAACAGACAGACTGTATAGCTATTTTTAAGTAAATTAATGTTGCACGTGACTTTCAGTTTCATATGCATTTTATTTTTTGTGGGGATCTTTTCCATTTTAATAATCATTTAAATAAATAACGATAAATATGTAATCTTCTTTATGTAAATACAGTAATATTTAATAATATAAAAATAAACATTTTAAAAACTAAAATATTCCTACATAAAACTTAAAAGAAAAGTCTATTTCAAACTACTATTGCTTTAAATTATTTTAAAAGTTTGTTGTTATGGATTCAATTCTAAAATATTTCAAAGCCCATGAGTGAAGTTGTATTTGGACATTTCACTCTGATTTGTTTTATGCTTACAATTTTATATGAAGACTCTTGAGAGAATCCTGTTTTTAAAAAAATCTAATTAACAATGAATAAAACTTTGAGAGAAGTTAGCAAAAACATGCCTAAAATTATTGAAAAGCCATAATGAATATTTTTGCAATCTTGACAAAATTTTTCATATAGCAAAACTCGATGTTAATAGCAGATATACTCTATCCATTAAAGGAATCACCATTAGTAAAAATAAATAAATAAATATTTGAAAAACAATGAAATAATATATTTAGAAAAAAACTTGGAAATTAATAAATTTTGCAAACATAGAATCATTAAAAAATAAATGTATGAAAAGCTTTGGCAAAAAAATGCAACTCCATATCAATTACAAAACCAAAAATACAAAAAGTACTTTATGTAATTTAAATGAAGTAATTTATGTTAATAAATCCATAAGAAAATGCAATCCCAAAAAACCTCAGCTTCCACATAGCAATTGATGGCAATAAATCTACACATCAAAATACTAAAAGACAGCTATCTCCATGTAGAAAATGATGGGAATACATTCATCGGGAAATTAATTCAAAAAAGATATTAGTCTCCATATGGTTGATATAAAAAAAAAAGGAGACAGATAAAAAAGTTACATTTAGGTCAAAAAGTCATAAGTATAAAAATGCTTATTTAGCCAGCTATAAGTAGTTCTTATAATTTCAAATTACATGACAGGGTGATGCTTCATCACAGATGATTTGCCATAATCATTTATCTCAGTCAAAATATGAAGATTTTTAATGGTAGATTATAAGTAATGAAAGGAGACAATTAAAAGAGCCATTAAGTCACAAGCAATTATGTTCGTTGTACGAACCAAATGTTATTCATAACTTCCTACACAACAAATCTTGCTGTCAATTGCTTTTTTATGAATGTGTAAATAGATTATTACTATATGCTCATGACTTAACTTCATGCACTTTTTGCTAAATCCAACTTTTCACATGTGTGCTTTCGGTATTCATGCGGAGATATATATTTTTGGATTTCAATTTTTCGTGGATTTATCGCTGACAATTATTTTCTTACATGCTTCACATTTTGTACTACTGGGTTTCATTCACTATATATATTCATTTCCGGGTTCCTTTTAAGATATTTTTATTTTCATACCTACAAACATACTATTTATTTTACAATCATTATCTGTAAAATAAATTGAGATTTATTTTCTAAATCATATTATTTCCTGTTTCTAAATATATTATTTACTATTGTTGTTTATTTATTTTTAAATTTTTAAAAAAAGGAAATATCAATTAGCTTATTCTAATCTACTTTGTCAAGTATAGTGACTATAAATAGCTAGAGTATATATGCAGCTGGAACCCATAATTATATACATTTATAACTCAAGGATTGAACTTTTGCATTATTAAACATTCTCAACCACAAAATAATTTTTTTTTTTTTTTTTTTAAAGAAAAAAAAATCACACTTATTCATTAGGGAAAACTTTTTGCAAATACATAATTAATGAATTACAAAGGCACTTATAATTACTCGCTACATCATTTTAACAAATAACAAAAGTACAATTTTTGATAGTTCTTTAGACATAATGAGATATCAATAAAAAACAAATAATTAATTTATAATTCAGTTTATCAATCTCATATTATTAACTTACAAGAAGTTTTAAAAATCCAAAATCGTATAAGTCTATTCACAAACTCTTGTATAAAGTTTTTAGAAAGACCTTTTTTGTTGTCATATTTATCAATCCTTATAGGGATTTGTTTTTATCTTTTTTCCATGTTTGTCTTTGAAGTCTTTTTTTTTCTAGAACCAATCTAGTATTACATGATACATAGCTTAAACAAAATCACATATCATTATACCAAAACAGTCTACCATCAACTAGTTCAAATTCTCCACTTGGGTTTGTGTTTACAATTGTTTTTGCTTACAGATTTTCTGTATTTTACAAACTGCTTGTGAATCCATTATATTTTACCAATATTTTTCTACTCCTAAACTCATAATAAAGTCTGATTAGAGCACTTAAGGGAGATTAACCATAAAAATAATATATAAAATATTTTTTAAAAAAAAAACTTTATTTAATTTGAGAAGTAATATATTAAAAGACAAAAAAATGTTTTTTGGGGGGACTACAATTTTAGTTGTTCTAGGTAATTTTTTAAAAAAAAGCATTAAGCAACCATAAATTAATTAATTCAATCAATATGTAGAATATGTTACTTTGATCATAAACTGTATTGATTGTTTAATTTATGAATACCCCACACTTTTAGTTAAGATTACATATTATGGCTCGATATAAAAAAAAAATTCTTTTTTAGTGTATATTTCTTAAATAATTTTATTTTTTAGCATATATAATAATTTCATTTAAATTTTTAAAAGAAAGTAATACTTTAAAAAAGCAAGTTTTATATAAACAATCAAGAAATATTAACATTTCATCCTTAATTTTTTTTAAAAATTAATTGGACTTTATAATTACATCAATGTTTCAAAATCATTTTTTCTCATAATCAGGAAAGCTATTCATATTTAAACTTTTTTTTAATGAGAACCTTAATGTTACTATATTTCTACTAGTTGAAATGTAATTTTGGTTGTCGTCGAATAGCCACTATATCCCACTCGATGGCGCAGTTTTCACGCTTAAACTATAAAATATGATCATTCCTGAGCCATTAATTATAATCATTTCGATGTGTTTTTTGTAATGTGAAAATAAAAACAAAAGAAAATCGTCTTTTTTAAATATTATTTAATTTTAAATATTATTTTTTATGTAACGTATACAAATTAACTGATGATAATAAATGTAAAATAAAACAAACAAATTACAATTTGATTCGTCTTTTTTAGTTTGCTTTTTATTAGAAAAATCAATTTTCTATCGGAGATTTTTTTGCTGGGGTTACGGCTTTTTTTGTTGTTGTTGTTTAAAAACTTATAATCGGAATAAAAAGTAAAAATTCTTAGTCTTCCTTTTACATTTTATTTTTACAGAGAAACAGATATTATGTTATCACTATTTTTTACTTTTTTAGTCTTTGTTTTACTTTTTTTTTTTTTTTTTTTACAGACAAACAGATATTACCGTTATTTTTTATTTCAAATAGAATGACAACTAAAAGTAAAAATTGTTACGGTTAGGTTTAGGGTTAGTTTTCTGTTGTTTGTAATGCTAAAATAAAAAATACCAAAATCGTATTTTTGTAAATATTTTTTTTTACTAACATCTATAAAATAAATGATAACAATAAACGTAAACTATATTCAACAAAGTATAACAGTAGTCGGAGAAAAGAAAGAAACTAAAACTATTTTACACAACAACAACAAATATATATATAAAATGTCTTCTTTACTTATTAAACGTATTTATAATATATGCTTTTTATGACATTTAAAAAAACTGTACAATAGCACTTTTCTTACTGGATATTTTTGTGTTAACACTCTTTTTTATTTCAAAAATATACACACGGTATAATCTTCTTTGTCTCGTGGAATGTTATGAACAGTACGTTACTTGACGCATTACCTAATTCCAATTCACTTTATACATATATCTCGTCAACATTTACCACTTAAAACTTCAATACACTACGATGTAAAAAGTCTGTTAATTATTACTTTACAAAATCTGAACATTTCAATACTTTAAAATAAAAACAAATCCAATGAAAACAACATTTCCAACCAATTCCAAAAATCACACCCTCTCACCAAACCGTAACCATTTTATAAACTGTGCGAATTCGGAAAATGTATTTGCTGCGATGCAACATACATGCTGTACTGTGATGCGACATAGCGGCCTGCAATCAGTAGCACAACAAAAAAGTTGTATTATAAAAAACACGGGTTCAAACATGTTGGCCACGGAAACGGCATTGTTATGTGTTTGAGCGCGAAAACGGCGCCATCCAGTAGGATATGGTGGCTCTTCGATGACTACCGTAATTTTTTTTTCCATTTTTGTTCCCTTGACTATTTGACAATTTCCTTATACTTGTAATATGGCCAACAGTGCCATGCATGTTAAATTAATGAGAGCATCATCATCTGATGGGCATCACTCAAATATTACCAAACTGATTTTTAAAAAGTTTGAAATGTAGGCCACCAATAGTTAGATTGAACAATCCTGAAATATTGCAAGGTCATCAATACTAAACACATGTACAAAAATTTGGAAAAAATCTGTTAGCTAGCAGTAGATTAAAAATCAGTTGCAAGATTTGATTCAAACAAACTGAAGAGAGAACTTTAAAAAAAAAGCATTTTAAAAAAAACTTGTTTATCGAACTTTCTATATTTCTTTCATTTAATTATTTCAATCTATTTTCAAATAGAAAACTTAATATGTAAACATATGAAGAATAATTTTTTTAAAATATCTAATTTTTATTTTATTAAATATTGCTATTTGAAATAACTATCAGATAATATATATATAGGTAAATATTACAATATTATTAAAGACAACTCGCAATTGAGTCTGATGTATTTCATCACTAATTGATTTATTACTTAAACATTATTACAGGAATGATTAAGGCAGACAATTTGGATACATTATATTATAGGGGGAAAAAGATTATCAATCCCAGGATCTTTACATTTTGATTATTACAGTGAAACTACAATATCATATTTTGTTCCGAACACTTCACATACAATAGCTCCCATTTTGTTGGTAAACTGCGATTAAAATAGAATATGCGTTGATTACTGAACTGCAAATATATAGTACTTTTCAATATACACATATATCTAACAAAAATATATCATGCTATATAAATTAAGATTATAATATAAACAAAATTTTAAAAAAATATTGTTATTAATAATAAATTGAAGAGAAACATTTATACATATTTTACTGAGTGTTTATTTACTCATTTGTTCACTTAAGCCAGGGGCCCCCAATCTTTTTGCACTTAAGAGCACATTCTATAATACCGGCCAGGTGGCGGGCACCATTTATTTTTTCAATATAAATTTATAGTTGGATATTGTTAATAATATACATAATGTACAAAAAAATATTTATTTCAAAAATAAAATTTTAACATATAATTAACGTTTATATTTTTACGCTGTGAAAGTATAGTATGTCCTACAATTTGATTACAATATAATACAATAATTTATAAGAAATTTTAAAAATTAAATTTATTTGTATCAGATAAATAATTTTTATCATGTTCGGATAGCAGCGGGCACACGTAAAATGGTCTGTGGGCATAGGGTTGGGGACCCCTTACGGTATCCTATTCTTTTTTTTTTTTAAAAAAAAAGCAAAATATCTGATTTTCATCACAATTATTCATACTTGCTTTGGGAAATATTCTATTTTTTTATCAATAACTTTTTTTGTAAAATATTTATCATTACATTTAAAAAACATTTTATTGGATGGAGGATCGTAAAAAAACAATAGAATGTGCTTTCAACATAAGCAGTAAACATGATCATGTGCAGCACTTTTGAGACAAAAAAACAGTCATTGACAGATTGTAAAATTTATTTGCATTTGTCTTAAATATGATCACTTACATACAGCATTCAGAGAGACAAATATGGCTGTTTGCATATTGTAAAATACATTAAATTTACAAATTTTAATGTTTGTTTGTTCCTTTAAGTTTTTCTTTGATTGTTTAAATTTTGTATTGCACAGCATATAACTGAAATCATGAACAATGATATAGTGTAATGTAGCTTTTTGAATATACTTTCTGGTGATATGAGTTTGATATATTTCATTGCATATATTACTTACAACCTAAATGTTGTTGGTTAAATTATTTAAGTAGCTTATATATTTATTAATACCACATAAAATTAATGAGAAAAAAAATCAACCTTGATAATTAAATATTTCCTCAATTCTTACAAAAAAGATTCTATATTAAATTAAATTAGTTAATAATATTGGAAAATAACTTCTAATAAAAGTTTTTAATATCTTTTTTTTTTGTCCAAATCAATATTTGTTGTAGTTCAGATTTTATTTTAATTGAATTATTGTTTTCTGATGGTATATTACAGCCTACTCCTTTTCTTATTGCAGTTTTGTATCTTCTATTTCCCTGATAAGATAGTTAGAAAAATGTGAATATTTTTTAAATACATATATATTTTAACTAACTCATTTTTCGAAATAATTTTTTTTTAAGATATCATTCTTTCTAGCAAATGTTTTCTTGATGTGGACTAAGTGATACATAAATGCACAGATAAATTATAAATTGATTATATTAAAGCTATTATAAATGGTCTGACATATATAAAATCTTAAGATTCACAACATTTAACTTAATAGCTTATGAAAATCTCGGATTGAGTTATGAATTTCTGCTACCATTATTAAAAACTAATTCTTAAAGACCTATTTATTTAATGCTTAATTAAAATAGTTACCAAATTACAATCAATTCGAAATAGAAATAATAGAATAATTAGAATGAATATATTTAAAAAACCCATATGAAATTCTTCGGAATAATTTTATTCTCTTAGTTGCTTTCTATCGCTGCCAATGCAATTTAAAAAACTCATTGATGCTGTTGATGTAGCAGCTCCCAATAGTAATGTTTGAAGAATATTGAATAAGGAATACCAAGCAAAAGCAAACTAGTATCAATGATAATAAACCATTATTGCTTACTGATATTTTATAGCCTAGATAATTGAATCCACCTGCAGACAAAATTAATATACATAGGTCACTGCTAACTACTAATAATAACTATTTCCCCTGCTCTGAACTCTTTTCTTCAATAGTAAGTGATGGGTGAAGTTTTAAAAAAAATTTGTTTTGATCAATTGAATAGAAATGTTTAGCTTTGCCTAGTATATTGCTATTCAAATACCACCACTTTACCTAACTAGAAACTGACTGCACAATAAATATCTCATCAAACACTAAAACTCAATCAAATTTAAAAAATCAGAGTATTACAATTAATAAATTACAATACTTGTAGTTCCTGACAAATGTAAAACTTTATATTTATAAATCTATATTTACACTAAAAACGTCTGCCACATAATAATTTTATAGAACATGCAAAACATCACAAAATATATCACTCCTTCAAAGTTGATGAATAATTCAAATTACTAACATATAAAAAAAGAAAAGGAATACTACTAGTCATTCTTTAACAGCAAATTAACTTTATATATTTGTTATATTGATCAAAGTTTCATAATTTAATGTAATTATTAAGAAAAAGAGAAATATTTTAGAACTAAATTTACTTCTTTGCAAACCAACAAAATTAAATGAAACAGTATTTAAGGGGGAAAAAAATCTTTCATAGTAAAATAAACAAGATTTTTAATTGAGAGGCATTCAAATGTTCAATTATTTTGACCATTAGCTAAAAAATTACAATTTCCATAAAAAAAAAAAAAAAACCAAATATCTTTAGAAATCAAAATAACAAACAAATTAGAAAATAACTAGGCTAGTAAAAAAAAATGGCAAACATCATATGACCAAAAGATTAAATTACTGCTACATACAATAAACACAAATTTTTTAGAAATGCTCAATAAAAATAGAAAAAACCTCTAGAAATCAAAATATATAAGATTAACTAAAAAATGGCTGGGTAGGGTAGCAAAAATTACTTGCAAAAAATCAAATTACTGCCACAATCAAATATGAAAAAAAAATATTTTGCAACTGTACCAAACAGCCACACAAAATAGTTGCTTAATTACATAACCAAAACAAAAAAATATCAAACATTAATAATTAGAAAATGACCAGAGTGGGGCAAAAAACAAAAATCACATAACCAAAAGATCAAATTACTGCCGCAATCAAATAAACAGCAAATTTTGTAGAACTATGCTCAATAAAAGAAAAAAGCAAATGCTTCTAAAAATCAAATATCAAGCATATTAAATATAAAATGACTGGAGAGGGCAGAAGGTTCATCATGAACCATCATCACCCACCTAACTCTAAAACCAAATAAAAATAGTAAGGTTTTTTTTTTTAAAGTATGCTAGAATTAACATAAGAAGCAGTAGCCAAAAGAAAAATCGCATAAACTAACATGAAAAAATTTGCTTAAGTCAAAATAATCTAATTTTATAATTAACCAAAAAGGCAATAGTCCATATAAAAAGATTCCAATTTATTGAACAAAAGCTAATGCATTTTACTTTTAAAATATGGCAATAACGATGTGCTTGAGTAAACATAAGAATGGCAACTGAAAAAAAAATTGCATAAACTAATATAAGTAGTGTGCTTAATCTAAAATAATCTAATATTATACTTAACCAAAAAAACAATAAATCCACATAAAAAGATTTCAATTTATTGTATGTAAACTAGCGCATTTTATTTTTAAAATAGGGTAGTAACCATGTGCTCGAGTAAACATAAGAATGGCAGCCAAAAGAAAAATTGAAAAATGTGCTTATGTTAAAATATTCTAACAACAAAATAATAATTTCACTTTAAAAAGTTCCAATTTATTGTGGTCAAGATAATGCATTTTACTTCTGAAATATAATAGTGATTGATGTGCTGGGGTTAATGTAAGAATGGC
Source organism: Epiperipatus broadwayi (assembly GCA_028023455.1). NCBI lineage: Eukaryota > Metazoa > Onychophora > Udeonychophora > Euonychophora > Peripatidae > Epiperipatus > Epiperipatus broadwayi. The sequence goes on from JAQFVV010000045.1 coordinate 630,085, forward strand.
AACCAAAAAAAAATTGGCATAAATTAACACAAGAAGAAATATGCTTAAGCTAAAATATTCTACAATAAATCTACATGAAAAAATTCTATTTACTGTACAATGCATAAACTAAGATATTTTACTTCTAAAATATAGCAGTAATCCATGTGCTGCAGTTAATGTAGGATTAGCAGCTGAAAGAAAAATTGCATAAACATAAGAAGAAATATACATAAGCCTTAAAATATTCTAATATTAACATTAGCAAAAAAAAAAAAATAACAGAAATCCATATTATCAAAGTAGGGTTGATTTTTAAACAGCAAGTAGGCAGTTTTTAATCTATATAAAAAAGTTCAAATTTATTTTGGTAGATCATTTTACTTTTAAAAAAGAGGAAAAACAAGCACATGTGCTGGTATAACATAGATGGCAGTCGAAAGTAAAATTGCATAAACTAAGCCATTTTAATTTTACAATTAACAAAAAAAAAAATTGAATTTTTATCACCAGAAATAGTTATGTTTTGTGACTCATTCTCACATATAAATATGAAAAAAAAAACAATGAGGTGAGAAAAAGCTAGCAGTATTCACATTTGACCTCGTAATATCATAATCAGCTCAAAATAGGTTTCAGACTTGATCACGATAGTGATCTTACAGGTTCTTGAAATGTAACCCCATCTATATAGATAATTATTAATATGTTTAATACTTTGATTTCTAGAAATAAATTTTTTCTTGATTGAATATAGTTCTTCAAAATTTGTTGTTTATTTGACTGCGGCAGTAATTTGACCTTTTGGCCATGTAATGTTTGGGTTTTCCCCTATCCTAATCATTTTCTAATTATTATTTGATATTTTGATTTATTTTTTTTTGTTTTGATCATGGGATTATGCTAACATTTTTGTGGCCATTTGCTAACACTTGCAAAATATTGCTTTTTTATATTTGATTGTGGAAAGAATTTGATCTTTTGGTCAAGTAATTTGTTAGCCGTTCACCCTTCAATCACTTTCTAACTAATTATATGTTTCATATTTTGATTTCTAAAAGTATTTGACTTTTTTTATTGGGCATAGTTCTATAAAATTTGCATGTCTATTTGATTATGACAGCCTTTCCCCCTTACTGATCATTTTCTAATTATTAATATGTTTGTTATTTTGATTTCTAGAGATGTTATTTTTTTAATTTTTGATAGCATTTGCGATTTTGTAGCTAGTGGTCAAAATATTTGTAACATAAACAATAAAGAATGATTGTCGGTTTTATCGGATTTCATTGAGTTGTGTCAGCGAAAGCTTTGAGGCTCCTCGTAGAAACCAAAACGCATTAATTACTTGAGCCAAGAACTTCCAAAAATTAATAAATATTTTCATATTTATATAAGTTTCCTAAATATAAGATTACAATAATAGATTTTTTTTTTAAAAAAATATGACTTGTCTATATATTGACTTCTCTCTCCAAAACAACAAAGTAATGAGGTATTATAATAAATCTTAAAGAGACATTTTTAAATATTTTTATTTTATGTTAAAATCAAATTTACATAATTGAGATACTTATTTTAAATAAATCCATCTTTCTTTTATCATTATAGGAATGCTTATTTTATTTTATACTTGATTAATATGACTTTCAACTCCCCAGCAGCCATTTTCAGAGCAAAAATGTGTACATATATATGGATAACCTATAATAATTTGTCATATAGACAATACAAACCAAAATTACATCCCATTATAAATTGAGTTTTTCATATCCTATTATGTATATATGTTAAAAATATACCTTCAATGTCTATATTAAATTTGCATCACAGTAAAATCAAACGTAATCAGTCCTTACTATTATATAAATATTTATTTTTTTTCTTATATTAATATTATCAAAATTATAAAAAATACAATTAATTTAATTTAAAAAAACTTTATCACATATTTATTAATTTTTTATTACTAATGTAAATTATTAATATATAAACTTTAAAATTAAGTGTAATATTGTAAAACTTATTATTAATTAATCTGATACAAAATTATTTTTATTATAAAATGTTTTCGTACTTGTGAATTTTCGGAACTACCACAATGGCGGTCCATATTTTCGATAAATGTACAGTTTCGAGGGCTTACCTAGATGGCAGCCTGTATTTCATTAACAATCTTCCAAAATTAATGTTAAATAATAAAAAAAGGAATTCAGATAAATTTAATTGCCAATCTTTGTTTAAATCTTCCAACTGTTTACAAAATTAATGTCAAATTTACAAAAAAAGGAATAAATTCCTACAAATTTAATTGTCAATCTCCTGAAGATGTGTTAATGAAATTTATCAGAATTTATTTCGTTTTTTAAAAGTTAACATTAATTTTGTAAATGACGAAAGATTGTTAATGAAATATGAGCTGCCATCTTGATAAGCCAACAAAAGTGTATATTTATCAAATTTTATCAGAAATACATACTGCCATCTTGGTAATTCTGAAAACTCACAAGTACCGAAGTTTTTTATAAATACTTTTTGAATTTTTATCTAACTATTATTACCTACTTTTTTCCTATCTAGTGTTTTAATTGCCACAAATTTGAATTTCAAATAATTTGTTTACATTAGCTAACATAGATTTCAATATAGATTTATGAAAATAAGATGAAATCATGTATTTAGAACAAAATGTGAATGTTGTAGCATTAAATTTCACAAGCAATATAATTTTGAAACAAAACCATTTTATATCATAAATTACCTCTAATGAGCAATGTAGTTAGACATATAATGTGGCAAAGGATGATTAATAAGTTTAATGTCAGAACTATGTATATCAGCATAATGTTTCCCTGGTTTAATGATTATAAACTATTACAAGTCTTCAAGATGATGCTTGTGTTGGCCACCAATACTTATATACGTGTTTGCTCCAGAGTGACTGCAAATTTAATCACTGCTGGAAATTTAGGGGTATGTGAAAGGCAATATATACAAATTGTAAATGGTAAATATCCGATCTGTCATTCGCAACTAACAAATGATTTACATAGATGCAGACATTCACCAATAGCTAAAATAAAAAATTTAATTTATTACTGGATATGATATGACACTACTGCTGTCCTTTAGGTCCCTAACAAATTCCAAGCTTGGAAATGCTTTGTGATCTATAATTCATTGCAAATTCCATTAGAATCTATTAACAGTGATGATTAATATTACTGCTATTATATAACAAATGCTTTGACATTAGTCTTTTCATTCCATTATAGCCTAAAAATGTAACTCATCTGTTTAATCCGCAATGACTATATGCAGCTTTATAACGTAAATGCTACATGTGGTAAAATGATACCACTCATTAGAAAAATATTATTTTATGGTATAATTATGGTTCTCAATGGGCATTTAAAAGAAATAAAACAAATTAAAATAATTATCTTGAGTTTTGTCATCTATTATTGTCAATCGTTATTGGTAGCCTTTCCTTTAAATATGAATTTCTGAGCAATTTTGCTATTGCTTTTTAAAAATCCAGGTGTTGAATTATTTGACATTTTGAAAAGAAAATTGACATTGTCCAATACCTTGTTCAAATTACGATCTGCAATCATTTCAGAGGTTTTCCCAGTGCTAGAACATATGTTTAAAAACTTTATGCAGCAAAAACACACAAAATTTTCATAGGCCTGGTAATTGAGATGATCAATTGAATACATTCTTCTAGAAAAATTACAATCAGATATTTGATCTTTAACTCACAAAAAACATATTTTAATAAAGTAGAAAAAAAAACACAGATCATAAAAGAAATGAAACAAAATTACCTGTGTTTAGTCTACACCAACTAACTACATGCTGAGGACTAATAATTTTTTTAATTTTTTTATTATGAACTAAATGAAGTATTGAACAAAAAAAAAAATGAAAAAATATGGCAATTGTTTTTATAGTAAAATATTTTAATATATTTTTTCCAAATGATAAAAAAAAAACAGAATAATCAACAAAACTATACAAAAGTAAATAAACAAAATATTAAATTAATTAGTAGTTGTGACTTACGCCCAATGCAGCCGCTTGATGGCATTGTTCTCGGCAAAAGCATAGAAATATGCCATTTATGCACTCCAACTTACAGCCTATAAAACAGTTGGTCAAGCGTTGTTAGTCAAGAGGTCAGCGCAACTGCCTTTGCAAGCACATAATTGGTTGCAGACGGTTGTGGCGGGTTCACCTCCCAGCCGATTCTATGACATATGGAAAAAAACAGTTGTGTTCATATTAGCTGTAAGCCCCATCACACATTTCCCTACACATCTTGGAAGGTGAAAACAATTGCAAAAAAAGGGTATGTCCCAGAACCATTTCACATAAGTCACGTGAAAAGGCATGTTTGCAGGAGAACAGCTAAGAGAGTAATGAAACAGCTGTCATTGTATGTTGTTTTGAAAATCATAAACTTTGTTTTCTCAGACTAGTGTATGTATTGGCAGATCCTTCGGATTGTCAAAACCATCACCTCCCCCCCCCACATTCCAGCGCATAAAAGCTTGGTTTGCTCAATTTTTTGCATGTATTGGCCGGCAAAACCATCGGATACCCCCCCCCCCACCGCACATTCCAGTGCGTATGTAATTTAGAAAATGTTGGTTTGTAAATTTTTTTTAAATATTTTTAAAAATTGGTGATAAACATAAAGCAAAAAATGATCGGCCCGGTAATGTTACATTTCATTATTTTTGCAAGCAAAAACGCCATCAAGCGATGCATTGGGCATAAGTCATAAGAACCAAGTAATAATAAACAAAAATGTGGAAAAAAAATTAATATTTAAATAACTGAATGAAAGACAATTACAATTAAACAAAAGGAATTTACATTCTAAGCACATGTGCTATAATGTTATTATAACAGCTCAATGATATCTTGTTGAGTATTGAGAATACTCTCAAACCAAAACACAAGATATAGAGACTTTTGAAAAGCTGAGAGCTATTATAACAATCTTACAGTCCATATGCTGAGAGTACAAATCCCTTCTGTTTAAATTACATATGATCTCTACTCTAGCAAATAAAATTGAATGTTACATAATTATAAAATCAAAAAGTAATGCGATTGTTTCTTTTCAGTAATTAACTTATCATGTCTTGGAGATGTATTTGTGATTGCTAAAAGCACACAGCTGGAATTATTAATAAGCAATGTCTTTCTTTTGATTTTATGAGTATCATTGCCAAAAATGTTGATTCACATAAATATCTAGTCGAAAACCGCAACAAGATTTTTTCATGTAATTTTGGATGTTTAGTTTTAATTTTAACCCAAAATTGAATTATATTTGTCTAATTAAATAATAACTTAAATCTATTAATTTTTCCTATTCCAAATCAATAAGAATATTTTCTTGTTCAATAAATAGATTTAATATAGATATATTGCCTTTCCGTGCTTTTTTCTGTGGATAACATTGACTACACATGCAACAAAGTCCTGTTAAGTGTCCATAAACAGTATTTTTCAATTTGTCGATACTTATATTGAAGTTATCAATTCTGAAAATAAATTAAACATGTCATAGTTTTTTTCTTCTACATCCACCATAGTTTTAACTTTTTCTTAAATGCCTCAATTTTATTCCATAAATCAAAAGTAGTACTATTTCCTTGCAGACTTAAATTTAGTTCATTGATTAATGAAAATATGTCCGACAAGTAAGCCAGTTTAGCAATCCAATTGTTATGGAAAATATCTCAATTCTGAATTTTTTGTTTCAAGAAATATTTCAACTTCTTTTCTTAATTTGTTAAGTCTTGATAATATTTTTCCTCTTAACAACAACCCTACTTCATTCCACATGAAGTAATAAATTTTCATATCCACATCCCAACTCATTGTATAAAATTGAAAATACTCTAATTAGTGTGTTGCAGTTAATATACTTTATATCGATTGAGTAAGAACATTGTTCAAGTCAAGAGACAATATTTTAGCAGCTAAATGCTCAGTGTATAACACAATGATTAAAAATCATTTTGTCACCACTATTTCTTTAATTTTTTTTTTGCAAATCCTTAATATTTTCCAGTCATACTTGCCATTATAACACAATATAAGCCAACACATTTTTTTTCCAATCTAGTTCTTTTCAATGTAATTATCAATTGTTTTAAATATATCCAAACTAATTGTATGATTATGAAGTTCAACATAACAAAAAAATTCTTTTACATGATTTCATAATCAACCTAATAAATATAATATAAAAGTATGGCTTTATTGGTAACATTTCTAAATTTGTCTAAATATTTGAATTACAAAGAATGATTTGCTTATTTTTTGAATTAATTGATCTTCAATATGTCACTAATTCACTAATTCTGTATTGAATAGTATCATTAGAAAGCAGCAATGTTTTTATTTTGTCGGCAGCAACAATATCTAGGATTTCAGAAGAGACATCTATTAAACATGGTTTGATAAGTTTTCATCCGTAGAGTACTGCTTTTTGCATGCAATTCTTAAAGCAACTAAATAGGATACTTTTACAAGAGACTTAGCGACCAAAAGAAATTTTTTAAGATTTTTGTTTTATAATGCAGTACTTTTTTGTTCAAAAAAATCCAGTGGCTAGTTTTGTAAATTTCAATGTTTGGTCTGTAAATGATGCATTAATTTTGCTGGCTTCAGAAATTCCTTTCTCTGCAAAAACACATAGAAGTCTGGATAAATTTTCTTCCAATTCAGGCCAAAAAATAAAGCCAAATTTTAAATAATCAGGATTGAATTGACAAACAACAGTACATTTTCATTTTGCCTGAAGTGAATTATTTTATGAATAAATAATATTTTCATTAGCATTCAAAGTACTTAAACTTAATTTTTGAAAAAAGTCTGCAATAGTTTTTGATGTTTTCTTGTTATTATTCATTTTTAAATGACTAAAATTTATTTAATAAGTAAATATCAAGTATTTAACATACTTTGATTTGTAGTACATACCTATTATAATAAGTAATTCCAATTACTGCACTCCAGTACAATTCCGATCGGATGATAATGGTAAACTTCATAGTACATACGACTGACAACTGTTGGGCTATTTTTGTATATACCAAATTTTACCACAGTGTATGAAGTGTGCATGCATAAAATTGTTAATGGAGCAGTGTTTTTACTGTGAGATGACCAATACCAGTTAAATAGAAATTTTTTTGTGTCTTATGGTGCTTTATATCTTAGTCTATTTTCTATGAATTAAAACAACAAACAAAAGAAAATATTAGAACTGAATTAGAGATAAATTTAATAAAATTAGTCATAATGTAAAGGATTATAAAAAATAAAAATAAAAGAATATGTAATAAATATGAATAAATTTATAAGCTTTTTGCAGACCACTAAAATTTTTCTGCGCACCACCGCTACTACATCAATAAAATCGAAAAAAGATGGCATAAAACTTAAACTATGTGAGATGAATTCAAACTAATTTAATTTCTGTTAAATATACATATTTAGGAAGATATTGATATAGACACATTCAATTTTAAAAATATGAAATTAGAGCATTTGAAAATTGATAATGGTATAATTGACTGCATGTAACCATTGAGGATTAGCTCCTATTGATATATTTCTGAAATATCCTCACATCATGAGAAATACACGTTATTTGAAGCATGAAGCAAACAGCTATATAAAGCCTTATGATTATTAACCAAATTCAACACAATCAAGCTCACAGCATGTTTATTTTTTTAAATCCCTTCCTTTCTTTTCACAAACCCTGATTGTCTTTAAATCACTTGTAGATGAATTAAGTGATGCCAACTTTTATATTTATATTTCTTACAGTGGTTGTGTCCTCTATTCGGCATGCTATTCCCTTCTTTCTGGGCAAAGAAATTTGTGCAAATAAATAATATATAGATTCATAAGTTACACAAAAACCAGCAATGAGTTTTTATATACATCTGCATAAATGTTAACTGTGTGTTTAGAGCCAATGGAAATAAAAGAATAAATGATAGAAATACCAGAGGCATGCATTCTGATTATTGGCCTAACACATGTAAAACCATAATAAATAATCTAGATATAATTCTAAAATAAAATACTATACCTGAAATATGAGAAATATCATAAAGCAAAATTGTTGAGCATTACTCCCAAATATGTATGTTTAATGTTTAAGAAAAAAAATACATAATATTTTTTTAAACCAGTTTAAATTAATTATATGTACTTAAAAGTTTGGTTTTAGATGGTTTTTCCTTCAAAGAAGAAAAAAAATGGCTACTTATATTAACCATCAGACAATTTATGATGTTGTTTTGCTTTTACATCTGCTATTAATAGATTTAGAACAAAGCAACAACAACAAAAGAAAAAAGATTTTTTTTTAAAAAAAATGAAGGAAATGGTAGATTAAAAAAAATTCAGATAAGCGCAATATTCTCTTTCAATAAAATTGGAGTAAAAAATTAAATGCTCAAATAACAGTAAAATCTATAAATAGATTATCATGTAAAACGGCTAAGCAAATGAACTAATATATAATAATTCCTCAGGCTATAAAAAATCACATGACAAGAGAGCAAGCCTACAGAAACGCCCACCTTAGCATCGCCATGGTAACCTCATATAAATGATGACCTCACAATTGCAAACAACTGAAGTGAATATCCATATGATTAAACTGAGCACAATTTTACAATGCTCCAAGATGTCATTTATTTCATTGTCGTATAAATTATTTCACACTGTATTTTTCGGTGTGAACAAAGATTTAAAAAGACTTTGGATACAAAAAAAAAAAAAACTGTTAATATTTTCTTAGTCAACGACTCTTTTTTATTTAATAAAAAAATAGGTCATATCTAATCTTTTAAAATAAATGACAGTTTGCAAAACAGCTTGTGATATATTCCCTGCCCCCTCCCTATTCCCAAATAAAAGAAAATTATTCCTTGAAGAAATAAATGGAATATATAATGGCCTCAATTTTTTTTTCATCTGGGGATTGTATCATTTATTTATAAATCTTTTCTTTTTTTTTAAATTAAAAAAAAAGAAATACTTATTTTGATACACTTCCAAAAAAAAAAAGCAATTACTCTTTTTATATAATCAATATTTTACACATGTCTAAAATTAATTGTAATTCTGACTTCTTTTTTTAACTATGCATCAAATTACAATGTAACTGCATGATATTCTTATATGGCTTTTTTTTTTTTAATCACACAACATGAATACTTTTCAAAATTCAATTCTTCATATTTTAGCAATGTTGCCTTCAATAAAAGCAATATTAATTAAATCTCAGTTAAAATCATAACTTTTTTTTATAGTAATTTTACTAATTGCATTACTTTACTCGTCAGATCCATCCTATACAAATCCATATTGTTTTTTTTTTCTTTAAAAAATAGAACAAAAACAAAATAATAAATGGAAACAAAAACTTAATAATTTTTTTTTTTAGTTCAATTCTATAAATATATAAAAAATAAAATTCACACTAATAATTATTGCAATCACACATGATAATAAAAAATGGTTGACATTCCTTTATAATTCAGGGTATTAGTTTGTAAGAGTAAAAGATGCTATGGGATGAAAAGATACTCTGGGGTTAAGCCTCCTATATAACGTGTATTACATACTGGATAGAATCACCGAACCCATTAAAAAGTTTAGAGATTTGGTGCAGTTGGTAGAGCATTAGGGATCGGGAGATCCCAGGATTGATTCTGGCTCTTTAACTTTATAAGAAGCTCCTGGGTGATAAAGCCATTAGCATTTTTTTTTTAGTGATAAAAGTAATATTTTCAAAACAAACAAGCGATGAAATTTTATACAAACTAACATGAACAAAATTTTAACATATGATGCATAAATGTCTTTAAAAAAAACAATATAATCTAATGTGAACATAATTTTAATTTTTAATTGCCCTATATATATAAATTCTAAATGATGGAAGTGGATAATGGAAGTGAAGATTTTATTTAATGCTTAAGATTGGAATTTATTTTAAATTATTTTGTAAATAATTTTATAGTTTTTGTTAAAATATATAAATATAACTTAAATCAGTTTTTTTTAAATTAAATGTTACAGAGTTTATTATTCAGACTGAAAGTTGGGAAAACCTTAAGATATTTGAATCCTTCATTCTTGTTTTTTGAAAAAATAATTTGAAAGCATTGATAATATATACTTTATTATTGTATTCTTTAAATATTTATTTTCTTTGTCAATAAATAATCTCTATCTACTCTATAAAGTTTTGCAAAAAATTGTGATGATTTTGCATAAAATGTTAAATCAGAGTCATTTTAAATTCTACATATATGTGTTTGGCATCATTCTTTTCTAATTGTATCCAACTTCAATGAAATAGTTAAAATTTCAAACATACCCTATATATTGTAACGAGATATATATATACATTACATTAAAAAAAAAAAATTGTAGATATCTAATAATGAGTTAAATGCTCAGAAGTTTCATTTAAATATTGAAAATAAAATAAGCTTAAAGAATTTATAGAATTGAAGCAAAGATTCTAATCTTAAAATAAAACAATAATAAAAACTTTTAATCTTAAAAATAATGAAGAGTTTTCTTTCTTAAAAATAAAATTACAAACAGGTCCTTAGGGCAAAATGATCATTAAAAAGAAATAAATAAATAAGAGTCAAGAGATAGAAACAATAAGACTTGCACACAGACCATAGAGAAAAAATCTACTTACCACAGAACTAATGAAATACATATATAAAATATGTCAGATGGATCTGAGAATTCCTACATAGGACGCTTCAGGACTATAAAAAGGAAAATTCAAAAGAAATAGAATTTGAATTTATTTGTAGTCAAAAAAAACTGAAACGTAGATCAAAGTAAGAGTGTTTCTTGTCTTTGCCACAATGTAATCCGTTTAATCGCGCTTCTCTCGGTCTGACCAGCCGAAGGAAGCTTTCATCTCCGCATATCCCAGGATCAAAGCACCGGGACCGTCTTCACAAATCGTCATAAATTATCATCGTTCGCAAGAAATGGTATTTGCGTAAACTCAGATCTTCGTCGCAAAGAAACGAGCCCGGAGAAAGAAAGGAAAGTATAAATTATTAATGATAAAAATGAACTATAAACTCTAATTTAAAATCTCCGAACTTTATTTTCCTTTAAATATGAATTATTATAGACTTTCTCTCGTGATCAAATCTGAACTTTATTTTCATAAACTTCACAATGTTAAAAGTCTTATCTAAAAGTTAAACGTAATCTTTTTAAAATATATATTCTATTTTTTTTATGCTTAGTGAAAGGCCTGTTGGTAATAGAACAAGAGTTTGAAATTGCAAATAGGAATTTAAAGATAAAAACTAACACATATCATGATTTGTGCATTATTGGATTTTAAAAATAGGTCAAATGTATTATTTGATTTTAAAATAAGTTAAATACATTATGTGATTTTAAAATAAGTTAAATACCTTAAACAAATTTTTTTTTTTTTAAGAATAAACTAAATTATTAAATTGACTTAAATTGAAGTTGGGTGTAGATGGCTGCTTAGATTCGTTTAAATGTATGTTAGGTCATTGGAGTTAATTTCAGACTTTGTTTCGTAGTTGAGTAGATGCTGGTAGAGGGATATATGGGTATTTATATCAATGTAATGTGAAGTGTGTTAGTATACAGAACATGCCCAAATGAATGCATGGCCCCAAAGGTGTAGCCATAGCGTTCAATAGACATGGAGTACTTCCCACAACATTGATCTTTCGCTCTATGGATAGGTGCCATAAGATAGCAAGGACCACTTTCCCTCCATACAAAGTATTTCCTTTAATGTGTTATATATGATTCCTTCGCCAGAGATACATATTCCTGTTCTGGATGAGGATCATTTCTTTTAAATAATATCATGCTGCATATGCACATTCCTGTCAGCATGGTTTTATGCTAACATTTTCATATTGCACTAGTTACATCTGTATATCAGGAAGCTAGCATTGGTTTAGGTATGAACTTTTAGCCTGGGATTAAATGTTTTGAAAATCTTTTAAATGCGTAGTCTATGTAGCCTATCTATGCTCAACATTCTAAGATTAAAAATTGAAGTTAAAAAATAATGATAAAGCCTAAAGCAAGGTTAATAAATTATTTTTCAAATTTGTTTGTTGTTATATATATACGTAAATAAAATCTTTTTGTATTATTACTGGCAGTGGTTTATTTATTTGTTTATCTTTTTCTTTATTAAAGATATTTTTTAAGAATTTAGATTATAAATCTCTGCTTCTCCTCAAGCTTAGTGACTGGGGTGTAATGGTCAATAAAAAAAAAAATCTTACCAATACATATCTGTCTACATTATAAATTTTCTAGATTCAAATGGCCTAGTGGCGCTCTGTACGGCAAATAGAGTGAAAGAGTCTACAACTCCCTGACCATTATAATATAATATATGGAAGTAAGATGTGATATATTGGACTATTTTCATCATTTATGAGTGAATGTTGAATGTATAGAAAATTTTAAACTTTATTTAAACTTTCCAAATACAAATAACTTGTTAGTAAAACACACAAATAGAAGTTGTTTGCATTTGGAAAATTTAAATAAAGTTTAAAATTTTCTATACATTCAACATTCACTCATAAATGATGGAAAAATCCAACATATCACATCTTATAATATACCATCGTTACAAACCTTCAGACAAATTATATGGAAGTGTTCAAAATAAATATTTTTCCATAAGCTCCGCTAAAAAAGTGATCAAGCAGAGGGAGCCTCGGGGAATTTAATGTAAAAGACTGAGGGGACATGCCATTGTAATAATTTTATTTAAAAAATATATTACTAACTAATGTCAATATAATTTTAAAAATTGTTGCATAATGTTATAAAAAGAGCAATAAAAACTCAACAAGGAAATCATTTTAAAATTTAACATGTAATTTTATATAAAAACAAGACAAACTAATGAAGATAATAACATGATCTTAAAAAAAAAAAAAAAAAAAATATTCCCACATAATATTATTTAATTTGTTTCAGCAACAACTCCATTTTTCTATTTTGAATGAGATCTAGTGAGTCTTTCATTAATATTCATCCATATTTAAACATTTTATTTTTACAATTAATCCTCTTTTCTATATCATATATTAATAATCTTAACATTATTACAAATATGAGTTTTCATGTGATAGACATTTTAAAAAATATATATTATGAAAATAAATTTCTATAACAATGTAACTTGTTATAACTGGATAAAATTTATCTATTCAATATGTTAGTAGAACAAAATATTAAGATATATGAATTTTGTTGTTAAAAGAAGATATTTAGAGTTAGTTATAATCAAAAAAAAATAATAATAATAATAGTTAATATATAATTTATTATTAAAAATTTTTAAAATACACCTGGGTCTCGTTTTACGCGATAGATAGGTTCCTCAGAAAACACGTGCAAACAAAATCGCGCAAAAGTATATGTAACTTACATTGAAAAGGGGGGGATGCAGTGTGTGATTTTTCAAAATTCGCGTAAAAGCAAAGCACCAACGTAAAATTACTTTAAAATTCGCACAAAAAAAAATAAGGAAATAAAATATGACTAATAAAAAATTTAAAATTTGAAAAAAATTGATACAAGACAAACTTTTTTTAACTATAATATGTAATTTTATTCAAAACAATATATTTTTAAGCATGATTTACAGTAATTTATATTTTTTTATTCACGTTTTAATTATTATCGCTATTTGCCGGTAAAAAGGTTCATTTGCAAACTGATAAAAAAATCAGATTCTTCACAAGATGAAATACAACTAGCGCCAACGTCACTCTCATGTTGTGTTAATTAATGGTTTTCTGGTGACAACGTAATTAGTAATTAATCTAACAACTAAAAATTAAATTCTTATTTTTGTCTTTAATTTTCAATTTTAATTGTGCCCACTGCTGTTCTTTTTTAAAAAGCAAAAACAGAATGTGATTTAAAATGCAAAATTAACACGCACAATGTTTGAACAAATTTACATTATAATCTTGTAAAATTTAATGTGTGTATACATAAAATGTGGATATCATGATTTTAATTTCATTATTGCATAAAATCTTACTATTATAATCACTTAAAATATTGAAATTACTAACATGAAAGTCGAATTCCAATAGTAATGAGCTATTACAGTACTTTCAATATAATGTTAAGTGCGCGAAATTTATTATTTAAAGTAATAGTGTATTATCGGTGTTCAACTTCCGGTGAAACCTGAATCGCGTAACTTCAAAATCGTGTTAAATAAGTCCGCGTAAAAAGAGACCCAGGTGTAGTTCCTTTTACTATTTTGACAAAGGCAATTTTAGTTTACCAAGTAGAAACTGCTTCTATTAAACCATAACTTTTAAGTAATCTTTTTAACAATAAATTGTTTTTAAAAAAATATATTAGTTTTTGGTTTAGAAGAAGTCTTTTACAAAAATATTGCATAATAACCTTTAATTTATAAACAAATTAGTGAAAATTACAATTTTTCTTTAGAAATGTAAATTATTCATCTGCTTGAACTCTGGCTAAAACACTCAGCTTACCAGAAATTGTCATTTCTATTGACATCTAGGCATTGTCATATAAATTACGCTATTGCCTTTGAAAAGATCCATATAATATTGACATCTTCATTTTTTTTTTCAAATAATTATAAATTAGTAAATCCATAAACAAAGTAGAAAAAATATAACAAGCACAAGGTCATCGTAATACTGAAAACTACAAAATCTATGTATTTGTTACCATAAATCATTAAGGCAGAAAGTTGCAATGTCCTTGAGGAATGCAAGAAAAATGTTTTGATTGCTGCTGATCAGTTATATTTTCCAACAGATATGATCTAAATGGATTTGTAGAAGTTCTGGAGGTGTGCGTTTTTATTTTTTTCCATAATTTTAAACTTGGTCTCAGCCTAAGAATCTTCAATAATCTGCATAAGGAACTCCTGTTACTGAATTGATGTAATGTTGTTGGTGGAAGTCAAATGTCGGAATCCCTTGGTATTTAGATTCTCTTAAGCCAGCCATTCATTGGAGTGGACCACAAAGGAACTAATAGGATCTTTTGCAATTGAACTTTCGATGACTGGCTGAATTGTTTCACATCTATTGGGATAGAGATATTGTGCTGTATCAATAATTTGCCATTTCACTTTAACTGGCATGATGCATGAATAAACTTCTCAATAAAAGTGAACAATGGATGACCATATAATTACTTTGTCAGTACATTTTGATTATCGTTACAGATAACTCCAAGATGAAATATACCATCTCTAAAATATTTTAGTCAGTTTGATAATTATTTTGCTATTCAAGATAAAGTAGTGAAAAAATCCATTACTCTTTGAACTGGGTAACTAGATTGACAATGCAAAATTCATGCTTGGCTTTCTTCCAATATTTCTCGTAACTGAACTGCACTTGAGGCACACGGCTTTTCGTGATCCATTTCCTTCAGCAGATCAAGCTGCCACAGAAATTATAATGCTGTATCTTTATTAAAAATTATTTGGAACAAAATCCAAATATCTCTGAGAAAGTGCTAAAAATGTTAATAAAAAGCACATACAAACAGCATTCATACCACAAGAGGTAAGTAGGAAAAAAAAGTTTGTTCAATGTCTCAAGATCTTTCATCAATGAATAACATGCAATGCCCAATTGTCACTCATCTCTACATTGCAGCAAGGAGATTAAAATTTGGGCCATGACAAGCTCTGTCATTTTGCTTCATTTAAATAATAGTTACAATTGTTTGTTCTGAATTTAAATTATCAGTTATAAATCATATTGAAAAATGTTTATTTGAATATGTGAAAATAGGATGTCCACCATTTTCTTTCATTCAAATAATAGCTAACATTGTTTCCTTCAAAACCTATAATAAATAGTGAAACTTATATAAATTGTTTTTTTTTCATTCGATTAATATCTTCAGTACAAGTTTGATGATTCTACCTGGGATGTAATATACAAGACCATAAGCCATAAACAAGTCAAGATACAGATATAATAATTAGGGTTGCACTGATATACAAAATGGACGATTACTAATTAATCAGCCATGCATTATCGGCCAATACCAATTAATCAGCCGATTATTAAATAGTTAAATGCTGGGTGGCCATTTTTGGGGGATCTCTCTTGCACCAACAACACAGCGTCATTATGTCGTGGGAGTCTAAACAACTAAACAGTCGTTAGACAGGTTCTTGGTGTGGCGAGAATTGAATTCAAATGTTTATATATACATATATTTATACATAATAAAAGTATTTATAAAATTATGGCTATTTTAATTTGTTTTTTCCATTTTTATATGCTTAAATAAATATGTATTCTGAACACCAGAATGAATTAATTCTATATATATTTAATTCAATGGAGAAAATTGATTCAAGATATGAATTGCTGCTAGAACGAATTAAGTTCGTAAACTTATAGGTATCATCGTATTTAAGGTTCTCAGATTTTTACCAGGATACAAAAAAAATTACGACAATTAATAATGTTTTTTAGTAATTCTATATATATGTTTGAAGATGCAGGACAAAATCATGAAATATCAGGATATGTCCTGTTAAATCAGGATGTCTGGCAACCATAATAGTATTGTTAAATATATATTTAATAATCTTTATATATATCTGAGCCTAAAACATCATTATTCTATGAGGTCTACAGATTAATATTAAAAGATTGTGCAGTTGTCATACTCATATTTATTTTATTGTAATAATAATTGATTGGAAGACCTATTGGCTGCAATCTTTAGTTTTCTTTGAAAAGCATACACAATGTTTATAAAACCTTTTATTTAAATTTTTTTTGTTTTAAAACACTTTATCAAGAATTCTATAATACTTTTATTATTTCAAAAGGAGCAAATATACTTAGAATATAATCGCTTTTTCACCAACAGTAATACAACAATAGTTAAATAGTATTATGTATGAAATTCTATAACAATAAAATTATTTTTAATATCAAGTTATTTTCTTTTTCAGATTTATTTATTATTTTTTAAAATATTTTCCAAATCCCAACCTGTCATGGCTTCCAGTGTAGTATGGAAATTTTTTAAGATAGACAAAAATGAGAGATTTTCAAAATACAATTTATGTAAAGACTTTTATAACCACACTTACGATAAATGATCTCAAAAAATATCATGAAGACTTTTTAAAAGAAATTGGAAAGACGAAAAAAGAAACCAACAAAGATGGATGTTCATCAATAACAATTGAAACCCATACACTAAGACAGATTACTTTAACTCAAGTATTAGAGAAGAAAAAACTGTGGGATGTAAATGATCCATGATCCAAAGGAAGTTCACTATTTGATTTGAGAAATGATAGCTGTAGATATATACAACCATACTCTGTTGTGTCTGATTTAGGATTTCCAAGATTACTAAAAAAAAATTGCTCCTAATTACAATATTCCCAGCAGAAAATATTTTTCTGATAATATCGTCCCTGATATATTTCAAAAAAGTTCAGTCAAAAATTCATAAATCTATTGATGCAAAATATATTTCTCTAACTACTGATATTTGTTCAGCAACTACAAACAATTCTTGTTTAAGTGATCAGTTTAAGCAAGAAAGAGCTGTTATGAGAATTGTTCCCACACAGTTACACAATTCAGTGAACAGATAAATAATGTTCTTGAAAAATATAACTTGACAAGTAATGTTATTCTTAGTACTGAGAGATTCTAGAGCAAATATGGTAGCTGGAATCAGTAATTGCAACTTAGAGGCATGCTTTATTATACTACACTACAGGTGATACTTAACAAATGCATATTTTCTCAACAATCACAGCTAATAAAAATATTGTCATACATTTTAATCATTTTGCTTTAGCTTTAAGAAAATTGGAAAATTTGTTAGACAAGTTAGCTTTACAAAAGCACAAATTAATTCAAGATGTTCTTACTTGCTGGAATTCTATATAATACATGTTGGAAAAAGACTTGGAACAGCAAAAAGCCCTTGTTACATACACTATAGACAATAAAATTGCTACATTGAGCCCTTATCAGTAGTCTCCCATTGATAAAATGGTTCTACTTTCAAAACCATTTGAAGAAATTACTCTGGAAGCCAACAAACAAGAAAGCACATCATCTTTAATAATTCCCATAATAGAGACACTGAATTTATTCTTATAAAGCAAAGAGCGGTAGTTCCTTTACTGGAATTTATACCACAGTAGATGAACTACAAGTTTCAATGAAGAAAAGATTTTCAGCATACATAGAAAACAAATCTTTATAATTGTATTTTTACTAGATCCAAGATTCAAAATGAAACTTCAAAAAGAGGATACGTTAGAGGAAATAAAAAGATGGACATTTGGAAATTTAAAAGATAATGATAGTTCAAAATCTCAATAGGAATTAAACTTTGAAGCGTCTACTTCTAAGGATGATCAAGATAGAGAATCTCTAAGTTTTTTCAATTTATTTGATAAATTAGCTTTTGGTAAACAAAAGAACAAAGAAGAGCATGTTTTCCAAATGAAAAAAAAAAGAAACAAACGAACAAATGTTTCAATCAAGAATTAGAAAACTATTTAAATTTACCCCTTATACCAAGACCTAGTGATCAATTTTTGTGGTGGTGAAGTTAAAAAACTCTTTCCTAATTTGAGCAAACTAGCTATGAAATATCTAAATGCTCCATCATCTTCCATTGAAAGTAAAAGAATTTTCAGCATTGTAGATAATATTTATGAACTGACAAGGAATAGGATATGCTTTAAAAATAGAGAAATTCTCATGTTTTTGCACTACAATTTAAGGGTTTTAAATTTTAAATATTCAACTTTTAATTTTTTTAATATGTTAAAATTAAAAATAAATTTTAATAAGTTGAAAAAGAAATAACTCTTTCAAAAGGATAAACTAAAAGGAATAATTTTTTAATAGATTAAAATATGTAAAAGGAATCATTTTAATTTTAAAATTGTTTGTTAATTTTCATTTTTTCATGTAAATAATAAATATATAACAGAAATCTTTGATTTTTGATTACTAACGCTATACCCAACAACAATATTAAAATACAAAAATTGCTGATTATCAAAGCCGATTAATCGGCCAAATGAATGATACCGATTAATTGGAAAATGACCGATATGGCTGACTGCTGATTACTTGTGATTAATCGGTGCAACCCTAATAACAATTCTATCGTCTAATGCTCATTAATTATTTGAAAATACACAGAATTATTCTGAAATGGATCAATGAAAAAAGCTTCTGAAAACATGATTCTTAAATTTAATATTAAATTTACTTTGAGCTATTTTTTTTATACACAACAAAAACAATTATTTTTTTCTTAAATACAACTGCAATATCATTATTCTATCAATGTTTTGATAGATTTTTAATATGGGCAAAATTTCTATGATGTACTCAAATTTTCACATTCATCAAACTAATTGCTTTTACATGAATAAAGATTTACTTTAAGTAGCATTTTTGTATTTAATCTTGGATTTATATATTCAGAAAATAATAGTAACCAAAGCATAGTTAATATATATTTATTTTTAATATTTACTATAGTAATAAATAAATGTTTGATAAGGAATATGAAAATGGAAATCCTTGAAAAATCACTAAGATGGCTAAGTGACAGACAACTGAAGAAAATCCTTTAAGTTTTCATTTATCAAAAAAAAAGAAAAATACTGAGAAAATATGATTTTGGATACTTAAAACAAACTTATGTGGAATAAGTAACAAAAGAGATTGACATATGTGAACAAAACAGTTCCACATATTGAAACAAGCAGCTTCCATTTTTGAAATCAAACTAAAAAAATTGAATACTTCAAAAAAATGTATTCTCATTTTACCACTATTAATGGAAAACTATAAATGTCTCTACCTTATTAGTTTGAAAATTGCAGTCTGGTAAGAACTCACTTTACTGAAGAGTTATTAAAGCTGCTGATGGAGTTATGTTTGATAACAAGTGAAAAAAATTGAAATGTCATTTTTCCAAGCACGTAGAACCAATGAAATGTCTGAATAGGTAGATCAGCTTATCATCAGAATTAAAGAGAATATTTTTTTTCAACTGGATGAGTAATGATATACATTTATCCCAACTGATTATTTTTTGTGTTTTATATGAAACAAGAAACAGCAGCAAGATATTCCAATCATTTGAGATATTAGAAATAAAATTTTCAGAACTCTCTACACATTTAAAATCAAAGGAATGATACTGAATGAATTGTGTTGGTATAAATATAGAAAATACATGGTCAATGTAAGGTAAAAATAGTTGACAGTGATGTATTTTCCTAAGCTAACTTTGAATGCCAATTCCTTAATTAAATTTTAATTCATTTATTTTAACTGTATTCCTCTTCATTTCCATTACTTTAAAATTAACATATTTAAATTCTGAACTTTAAACTTTGTAACCAGGAAGTTGCCTTATGGTTGAGATTGTTGATAGCTTAAGGGTTGACTTATCATCTACATTTGTAAACCTATTAAAGCCATGAGTAATTGGTTTTATTGACTTTTTAAACTCCTTTTTTTTCCTTTCTTCTACAGCATCACAGCTTAGTTCCTTGATAGACCTGCCAAATGAAGGACAGAGGAATGTTTCTAGTATGGAATTTCTTCAAATATTTCAATGTTTAAATTATACCAGACCAAATAATATACATATAATTTTAAATAAACTTACAGATTGACAAGTAGAAACATATCCATATTATGTTCTTTTAGCATCAGCTATGTTGAGAAGCAAAAAAAGCTTCTATATTTTTCCCGCTTCTACTTCTTTAGAAAAGTGTTCATAAAATTTACAAGATGCATTCCATAATAACATTAAACTTTCAAAATAAACACAATGATTAAATGTAATATATTATTTTTCACTTCTCTACCATAATTTTAAATAATAATTATTATTTCTTTTGTTCATTTATTATTGTATATAAAATTATTTATTCATAAAATAGATCTATAAATTTTTAATCTTTTAAATTTTTTATTAATAGATTTTGGATAGGGTTTTAAATTTAACACAATTAGACTTCTTGCAAATACATAGGTAAATGTTTTGTTTTAAATAATTTAATGTTTTGTAATGTGTATCAGCTGCTCACTTAGCTTAAACATAATGTTTATAGGTAATAATTGATTCTCATTTAGTTTTTACTTATGATTTAGTACTGCCTCTATGTACTATCTTTCAATTTTATTCATCTATCATAATAATTAATATAAAACCATTTATTTTAAATTGTAAAATTAATATTTTATATGTGTTTAGTTTTGAGTATAATAGAATAGATAAAATGTTTTTGTCATAAAATGTCAAAAGCATTTTGCCATTTCAGTGCATATTTATTCTTAATTGTAATAGCCAAAATCTAACATTAAAATTTTATTATGGCAACAGTTTTCAGTTTTGTGCAAATTTAATTGAGAAAAAAGTTCTCAGAATACATTTCTGCTTCATGAAAAAATTAAATTATTTAAAAGTCATGATAATTGGTACCAATTTAGAGTGTGCTCATGGCCATTTTGAAATCTAAAAGATCACCCAAAACCACCGCTAACACATCCAAGCGATAAATGATAATCCACACATGATCATAATATGACTAGTGGTTACAAAATTGCAATTAACATCAATAATTAAAAAATTATAAGTGCAAATTTTGTACAACTATGCTTCATCAAATCACATGACTAAAATATAAAAAATGGGAGTAACAAATAACCATGTGTTGAAATAAAAAAAAATATTGAATAAATGTAGAAACAACTGCTGAAGGATATTAATTCTACAATTAATAATAAATTGCATTTTATTTTAACATTAGCCAAAAGAATAATTGTCTAAAAAGTAAAAAATATTAATTTTATAATTAATAAAAAATTAATAAATCCAATTTTTTCATACCAAATTGAGTACTGTTGTGGGCTTAATTTTTCACATGTAGATATTTGCTGGCAGATGGATAAAAAGAATCTAAATGACAGATTTATTCATTAAATTTTCAAAGAAGGTAACACTATCTACTGACAAGGAAAAGGTTAGTGTTTATCTTATTTAAAATCTAATACCTGTTTACATTTGAAATAATCTAGAAATTTCTATTAAAGTTGATTTGTTGATTATTTCAAATGGTAAAACAGATATTATAAACACTAACCTTTACACTGTCGGTAGACAAGCATTATTATCTTTGAGAAATTTAATGAATAAATCTCTCTATACTAGATTATTTTTATCCATCCGCCAGCTAATAATAACATATGAGAAATTAAGCACACAACATTACTCGCTTTGGTAAAAAAAAAATCTGATTTATTACTTTTTTATTAAATGTAAAATTAATATTCTTTACTTTAGACAAGTATTCTTTTGACTATGTTTATTCAACATTTATGTTATTTTAACATGTGCTTATAGGCTTATATTTTTATAAAATTCACATTTTAGACACTTTTAGGCTTTCAAAATTATAAGCATGGTTTGATCAATTTTATGTTTATTGAACATGTGGTTTTTTAATTAATATATTTTTATCCATTTTTTTTTCCTTTACTTTTTCTATTTAAGTATTTTAAATTTGTATTTTAAAAATTATAAGCTAGTAAAATTAATATGCTTTATTTCCTATAGTTATAGGCATATATTGTAATACAATCCATATTTTAAAAAGTAAAAGCTTTTACTTTTTCAAAATTATAAGCTTGGTATGATCAATTTTAGGTTATTCCAACATGTACTTATGGGCATATATTGTAATATAATTCATATTTTAGAAGTTATAATCTTTTAGTATTTAGAAATTATAAGCTTGGTTTGATAACACTTCTGCATGTTTGGACATCTCCCCGCCCCCACAGCATACTTCGGCACTTTGTGCAGACATTATTTGATAACATTCATATTTTAGAAGTTATAAGCATTTAGTATTTAGAGTGCACTCACTGCCATTTTGAATTCTAAGGAGCATCCAAAAACCACCGCTAACACATCCATGCGACACTCTGTGTATTATTTGATGTCATTTATCACTTGGATGTGTCAGCCGTGTTTTTGGGTGGTCCTTTGAATTCAAAATGATGGTGAGCAGACAAAATCAGCAACTGACAATTTATACTTCATTTATTTTCAGTTCTGTACAAAATATAAAACCATTAAGTATTATTTACCTTTGAAATTTAAATGGAAATTTTCATGAAGTGATAATTTTATACCAAGTTTTGAGGTACAAAAAAATTTAAAATTTTATTATAAACTTTATCTCTTAGTAATAAAAAAAATTTCAAGTAAATGCAAGTAGCTAATAAATATAAATTTACTATTTTTTATTTTTTTAAAGGAATAAAAGCATTTACTAAGAAAGTAAAACTTTTTAAGAATTTCTTTTTATTGTAACTTTTACAATATACAAAAACAATGCAAAGAATGTATTAGTTTTACAGTGTTTATTTGTTAATTTTTCAAGAAAAATTGAAAATTTTTATATGTTATGCTGACATATTACATTTAATTGTAAACATTTTGTATAAGAGATTTGTATTTTAATCACTTTATGCTTTTCTGAAATTTTTCCAAATCTAAACTCAAATTTGACCCATGTTTTTGGATTAATGGTAGCTTATCCATATGAAATCTTTCATGATTTTTTGAAGCTACTAAAATAATAAAAAAATGAATTGAAAAAATAAAATATTTTTGCTCAACACATAAAAATAATTTAAATGACAAATTATTTATATTAAATATAAGTCTTTTCTTGTAAATTTATTTCATTTTACATTCATTAATATAAACAAACATATGAATAAACTAATTCCTATTTTGTTAAATATAAAAACATTTTTTTATAAATAATAGCTATAACAATATGTTAGAAAACTATATCATTTAAAATTTAAAACAATACACAACAAATTGTAAAAATAATAAATACTTAATAAAATTATATTAAACAAATGGAAAATAGCTTGGCATGCTTTTCAAACAAACTATTTAAGACAAACTTTTAAGTATTTATTCTAGAAAAAATATCAACTGGATCTATTTTAATTGTTTATATGAAAAGTAAATTAACTATTTAAAGCTTGATTCTTGTCTAAATAGAATTTATGATAAAATCAAATTATTTTTTAGCATATAATTATAAACGTTCATTTTAAAACATAATTAAAATAAGGATAAATATTAAAACAAATTTATTTTAAAAAATAAAAACAAGAATCCTTTTCTGTGGTAGATAGAATAACATTATTATTCTCTTCTTTCCAAGGATGTAAGTTTTGAAAACTTTCTAAAAATATAATTATAAAAATTATATTTTATTGCATAAAAACATCTTTCAAATGAATGAAAACAACACTTTAAATTATTACTATAAAAATATAGATTCATTATCATTCTATTTTAATTACCCATCATAAAATTGTGATATAAATATATATTAAACTATTCAAATGCTAACCTGAAACACTTTCAGATTGACAAAAATAAAATATATAGAACCATTCTGATGATTCTTAAATTAACTAAGAGAACAAGATTAAACATTTTTTTCGCCCCAAAATGTGAAAAAACATGACCAAAAATCAACACAAAAATATATTTTTCTAAATATGTAAACACTACCAAATAAAAGCAAAAATAAATAAAAAAATTATTATAGCATGTGACAAGTTAGATTTGATTTCTTTTTTCAAATTCTGAATTAAAAAATTTAATTCAAAATGAGCGTATCATTTTAGCTTTAGCTTGCAAATTCTAATTCATAAAAATATATTTTCTATATATAAACATATAGTGTATATCCATTTAGAATACAGATTTTCATATACCATGACTGGTAGCATGAAAACAGCAAATATCTATATTATGGAATAATGTTAATATTTAACTAAAAAATTGTGCCCCAATAATTTATTTTGATATACATATAGTGAGCAAAGTATCAATCATTTGAGTCAAAGGTCCTTAAAGAATAATGGATATTTTCTGATCGTAAGATGTTATATATAGCAAAAACAGTACACATGTAACTATAATACATTTTTACTTTACATTTATATATACTCGAAATAACATGTATGGGTACTCTTCTGATAGCCGGGCACAGCCGCTTGATGGCGTTGTTTATGTGCAAAAAACAATCAAATGTAACGTTCCTGAGCCACAAGCAATTTTTTCTACTACATCTTTAAATTTTTTTCCTTACATGCAAACACATCTTTACCGCTGATATAGTAAAACTTTGACTATTACATTTTATTTCTATTGCCTGTTTTATTTTTTAATAAAATGTTGTTCTACCTTTTTTTTTTTTGTAATAAAAACAACACAATTTTTTTTTTTTTGTTATTGATTTATGTTATAGAATCACAACTTTTTTTTCTTTTGGAAAGGGTTTTTTCTTCCTACTAACAAATTACAATAACAAAAACATCTTTATTGCTGATATAGTAGAACTTTTATTTTTAAAACCAATTTTTATTACATTTTATTTGTTTTTTTTTAATCATATCTTGTTCTACCTTTTTTTAACAATAAAAACAAATCAAAAATAACTTTTGTCTCAGTGACGACAAACTTTTTCTCAACCCCCCCCCCTGAAAAAAGTCAAATAAGACCAAAACTTTTGACTTTTTGGAACTTTCATTTTCTTTTTTTTTTATTGACAACTTATGTCATAAAATCACAATCTTTTGTTTTGGAAACGTGTCCAAATCGAATAACTTCGCTTGCAGAAGCGTGACTGACATCGGTATTGCGAGGTTGCTTTGCAAATGTAGATTCACGGACTCGCCAGCAATGGTGTGACAATTCTTAGACAGTCAGACTGCATGATTTAAGTAGAAATGAAATTGCTCTGCTATGGAGATTTCAAAACTTGTGACCACTTGAAATCCAGCCACCCTCAGATGATACGGTAGCCAACTGTGAATTGTGCAAATTCATAATGTATCACAAAGCACAAAACAGGCCATAATATTCCTATGCAATGCCATCAAGTGCCTGCAATGGCTATACAACAGAACTGTTGTATTAGCCATAAGTCCGGCTGCATAAACGCCCCCGCATAGCCCACTCCTGTTGTTGGCAACTGCCACAATTTGAAAATCTGCTTGCTGCAGAGCACCATTTTATTTGTCTCATATATTTTCTCGTGAAAATGTGAGTTTCCACGTGAGTCGGCCGAATCATGTTCGGTCCTACCCTTTGCCAATGTTTTGCACATTCCAAGTTGTGTATGGAAGGATGGGGATGGTGTTACAATTTTTAAAAGTCAGAGTGCATAATTTAAGTAGAAATGAAATTAATATATTATGGAGATTTCAATAGTTGTGGCCACTTGAAGTCCAATGACCCTCAGACGATACAATAGCCAACTGTGAATTTTGTGAATTCACATAAAAGTGTCATGAAGCACAAAACAGACCATAATGTTTCTGTGCAACACCATCAGGTGACCTGCAAGGGCTAATACAGCAGAACTGTTGTATTAGCCATAAGTCCGGCCAGATAAATGGCATTTTTATGTGTTTTTGCACATAAACAATGCTATCAAGTGGCCGTGCTCGGCTATCAGAAGAGTACCCATGTATGAATTTATATATGAATACAAATATTGAATAATTATACAAAGATATAAATAAAAATAATTAACAATATATATAAGAAACATAGTATATTTTTTATAATTAATGAAAACTTAATTGTTAGCAATACTTTTAAAAATTGATATGTAACACATTGAAAAAAAACCACAAATCCCATGACTTTTTTTTTTTGTTTCTGACATGCAATAAAGTACAAAAGACAATATCTGCAAAATATACTTATTATTTGTAACTTGTTTGTATGTGTATGTGTGCAAATAAAAAGCAGCATTATCTATTGATGCGAATATTGAATAATTACATATACAAATTAAAAAAATAAATAAAATTAAGAAAAAAAAGTTGTATTCAAAAATCAAATACTATACTATATGAAGAAGTACCCCACCCCACCCCAATGAAAAAAATCATTTATATAAAATAGTACAATTATTTGTACATTTTGAAACTTTAATCACCTTTAAAATACTCCCCATTTGAAATATTTTGTTCAAATGTTTTTCTACTGTTCAAAACATTTTTTAAAACCATTGTTCTTGATACCTTTGAGCAGTGGTCTTCAACCTTTTCACACCTGCGGACCGGTAAAAATAAGAATAAAGTTTCGCGGACCGGCAAAAATAAGGATAAGGTTTTATGGACCAGCAGAAGTCTATAGATAAATTTTCTTAAAGATGTAAACAGCTTAGCCTTAGATCAGTGTTTCCCAACCTTTTTTGGCTCGCGTACCACTTGAAAGTACATCACGCTAAATTGTACCACTTCATAAAAATGATTGTATTTCGTGAAATTTGTTATTGTGTGTTATTTTATTTCCATTATAAATATTATAGAGTGACCATGTATGTATTCACATCTCATATTGAGACAAATTACATTGAAACACGCTTAAACGTCATGCCAGATTATAAACTCACTGTAACATATTTATATGTATGTGTTTGTTCAAAGTTTCATATTTTTTCCAAAATAATTTATTAAAGATTACATCATTACATTAAAGGTTATTTGGTACATATTTTGTTCAAAGTGTTTTCTCATTCCTTCATTTGGTTTTCCCAAATTTGAGTCTGTTTTCTCTTTTTTGGAGCATCTTGCTATTGGTTGGGCCATGGAGAGGATAAATCCAGCATGTCCCAAGTCATGGTAAAAATAACCTCAGGGGTTATCAGGCTATCTCTTGTTTTTGTTTTCGTTATATTGTTCAGCATGAAGTTAATAGGATTAAAATTTTGATGATTAAATACTAGCTTACATCTAGTAATCCACAATAGATGATCCAGAATTAATGAGAATCTAATTTCTGGGTATGATCCTTTTCTGATACATTCTTTCAAATTAAATAATTTAGATTGATTTGCCTTGATCCGACTCATTATTTATCTACTATTTTATCATATTTTGTTTACTAATAAATGGTTTTAATAAAAACATAAAATTATAAAAAAACAATTAGTATATTTTCTTATCATAATCAAATATTTTTATAAAATAAATTTAATGAGATTTTGTGCTTGTTTCGAACAACATAATTTTTTGAAATTTGGTTCAAATGATACGAGGTATACATTCAATCTGTTTCGATACTTATTTTTTAAAAAAATATATGAAGAAAAAGCTCTTCCTATTAATTCTGTACTAGTAAACGGTAATAATAATTTAAGAGCTTTCTCAGACAGTTGCTCATATTCTTTAATGTTTAACCAAAAATTAATTAGATTGTGTCGTTTGAATTCTACTTGTAAAGTTCAGTCACATGATAATTCTATTAAATTTTCTTTATCCTTTATTGATAATGATGTAGCTTTTTCTAAATTTTCTGCATAGAAGGGGTTTGAAATCCAATTATCATTTGTGTTTTCAGGTTTTGGAAAATATTCCATGAAAGACAATTTTAATCCTGTTAAATGTGCTATTATATTTTTTTGAATATCTTGAGACAGACTAACCTTATTTTCAAACAAAAAAATATGTAGAGTTTCGAATACTTCCAGTTGATTGTTTTCGATACTTATATATATTACTGTTTCCAAAAATCCAATTTCTTAATCATACTTTCAATTTTATCATTAACATTAAAGATCGTTATTGGCTGTACATATTAACAACTTTACTGTATAATATTATTAATTAAAATAATTTTTATGAATTATAGAAAAAAATGTTTCTATATTTTTATGATTTAATTTTTTTTTTATGTCCGCCATTATTGATTATTTTTCGTGTACCACCAACCAGCAACTCGCGTACCACCAGTGGTACGCGTACCATAGGTTGGGAAACACTGCCTTAGATGAAGTTATATATATATGGAGTTTGTAAAATCAAAAACTTTTTTTTTTTTTAATTTTGAATTTTTTTAGAAAAGTAATAAAAAATTTAATTCTATCCCCCCCCCACCTCATAAACATCTGTAATAACTAGAAAAACAAATTAATTTATGTATGACTGATTAGATTTTGTTCTGTTTCTTTTTTTTTTAATCAGGTAAAAGTGCGATGAAAAAAATAAATAAAAATTGTTTATATTAATTAAAAATTTAAAATATTATTTTGTTATTAAAACTTTCTTGCCAGTCTAGCGCGGATCAGCAAAAAACTTCTACGGACCGGTGGTTGAAGACCACTGCCTTCGAGTATTTCTGCTGTTTTTTTTTTTCTTTCTTCAATATCAGCAAAACATATTCCTTTGAAGTTTCTTTTCATCTGAGGAAATAAAGTCACATAGATATGGAGAAATGGAGAATGAGGGAAGAGTGTATTGCTATTATTAGTTAAAAATGGTTCTTTGTCATGATGGAAAAACCACTCACCAGTTTCCATAAATCCTGACACAGCCTTTTCAAAACTTCCAAATAAAAATCTTGATTGTCTGCTTGATTCTATGATACAAAATTCTGACTGCACAGTCTGTCTCACAATAAAGAAACACTTGACTCTGTTCTTTGGGAGGATGAGAAGTGAGAGTTATCCAATAGCTGGATTTATTGCTTCCAAGTGTTCCTTCAAAGCACAGTATGCAACTAGGCAATTGACTCTCTGATCATAAACTTGTGTCTTACTCGTGATGCCTTTCTTCTTCATGTGAATCTGTCATAGCAAAATAGGCAATGCATTGAACAAGTCCTTGAAAAAAAAATCACTAGAATCAAATGCAACCTTCTCCAACAATGTAGGTTGGCAAACTGACTCAGGAGAGTTTAACATACATTCATCCAGTACTACAAGTGTTTCCACCCTCCAGAAGTCATTTTAAGTTTCTTTTAGATAATTCCTTATATGTAAACTGCTATATTTTGTTCTACACCTCCCATTCATATACAAATATAAACAGCTTATAATAGTTCATTTTATTTGGAATATTTAAATAAAAGTTAAATTTTTCTAAAGACATTCAATACACATATTAGATTATGAAAATAGTCCAATATAAAAATACAACTAGAAAACTATCATCACAAACCTTCAGGAAAACACAAAGAGTACAGTATGTTTCAACAAGCACATGTGTGTATATATATATATAACAGATTACATGTATAGTATGCATATATAAATTAGGATTAAAATATAACAAAATTTTTAAAAAAATAATATAATTATTAATAATAAATTGAGATGACTCAATAACATGTATTTTACAGAAAGTGTGTTCACTCATACATTCGCTGAAGTTATAAAAAAAAATTTTTAAAAACACATTTTCATTTTTTAAATAAAATAAGTTTATCGAGATATCTGATTTTTGTCATTTTTAAATATGCTCTGGGAAAAAAATTTTCTTTCAATAACTTTTTTCACTTATAGAATTATAATAGTATTGTTATCAAGAAATGAGGATCTCTCTAATTGTTTTGACATGTTTGAATCATTGTCAACTTTTAATATATTTAAAATTTTTAAAACTTTTAGCATTACACTCAGAAAATATTTTATTATATAAAATATTGCACATCAAATTTGGAAAGGATAATGAAGAATAAAATGTGCTTACAACATAAACTGATGAAATTTTATTAATAATCATGTATAGTGCTCCAAGGTGGAATACTAACTACTATCTTATTGTAAAATTTATTTATAAATTTTACCTTTTTTAAAAAATGTAGAACATATATGTATGGTATTTGAAAAAAAAAAAACAAGGCTGCTTGAAAATCATAAAATTTGCTAATTTTTATGACTTTTTATGGTTTATTTATACTTTTACTTGTTTGTGTACATTTTTCTTTGGATAGTATATAGCATTGAAGTCACAGTTAGATACACCATAGTTCGGACTCCATAGTATCTTTAACTAATAAAAACTGAAGGAAAAAAGCAAATTAAAAAAATATTCAAATAACTTCATATTAATTTAAAAATCGGCAATTTTCTGGCATTTCTTTTTTTATTTCTTCTTGTTTGCAATGCAAGTATTGAAACAGTCGATCTTAGTTCAAGATAGAATTTCACTGTTCTACCACAAACAATGTTTCATCCTGCTTTTTTTTTGTCACATGTATATAAACTATACGTATATTTCTGAGAAGCAACTATAGAAGTTATAAATATAAATTTTAAATAAAAATTCTTTAATTATTTTGATATTGATATCTCTAGATGCGACTCAGATATATACATATATTAACGAAGCTTATATATATATAAGCACAAACAAATATTGTGAATAATTTTTTTTTTTCAGTTGTTTTCTCATCCCTGGTGTTTGCCTCAAGATGTCGCTATTTCTAGGTCAATTCCTAGAAATATACTGTTTCACCGGCATTCACCCAACAACAGAGGACATTTTCTACACTATAAACGCAGAAAAAGAGTCCTCAGGTTATGTTGGGCGGCGACAGAAGCCAACACAAAGAGACTTCTTTCTATGATAAAACACAGAAAGAGTTCCCGACGACGGCTGCCGGTTATGGCTTTTTTTTTCTATGCTAAAAGCCAAGAGAAATGCCTTTATCGGCTGCCGTAGTTGATTTTGTTATTCATTTTCTAGTAATCTTCGAATATCTATTATCTCTGTAGTTTGGTGTGTGTGTATTTGAGCCAGTTGTAGTTTTTTTAAAATTTGATTAGACTTTTTTTTTTAATGTGATGTAACTTACTTTAGTGTTGTAAGTTTATTAATAATGACCTGAAGCTTCCATGAGGAATGTGTAACCCTCAAAAAGTTATTTGAAAGGGTACACGCCAGCATTTATTTGACAATCACGCGACAAATAGTTCTCATGAGAATTCGTTCAAGAACAAGTAAGATGCAAGCCTCTAACTCGGGAGTATTTGAAGCTGTGGCAATTGCCATCAACTGCAAAAAGTAAAAATAAACTGTTGAAACAGAAAGTGTCTTTGTGGTGAGGAAATGCAAATTCATGCTAATAAAGATCTGTTCTGTCCGCCAGTTCTATATAATACTCGCTGGCGAACAATCTATGCAGTAAGCCAACCTTGCCCTGCCTATATATGCATACAAGAATCATAATCCCTGAGACTAATGCCGGTAGAATAAGAAAAGCAGATTTAATTACAATACACTAATATCTACATATTTACACGAATACATTAAATACAATTATTATACATTTAGATCAACAAAACCCGAAGGTATACCAAAATAAGAAGAATAAAGATCTATGCGACCTACTTCATAGTCCCTATTCTGCTGACTGTTAGACATTCAGAGGCCAGCTGTCCGCTACCGTGCTAAATAAGCGATGTTCAGCACCTTTCACAGTTCATCTGCATTGAGTAGAACTCCCACTTTGCCGATGTTTTACACTTGCACTCATTTCGCCAATTCTGAATATTTCTGGATTTGATTGGTCAAATCTTGTCCGTCCGTCCATCCTGGTCAGATCAATCCCTCCCAGTTTACTTGCAAAAGCAGATTTAGAGTTACCTTTTACTTTGATTGATTACCCCTTTTGCAGCCCGATTACTTTTTAATTAATTATTCATCTTGTTGATCTGCAAAGTTCCTTGGTTAATTAACCTTCCTATCTCAAAGGGATTTGTTTTTTTGTTTTTTTGCTGTTTTACAAAATAACACAGCTATTCAAGTCTAAGATGATTTTAAATTAAGTATTTTTTTTATCTTCACATATATATATAACTTGTGTATGTATATGCGACAATTGATACACGTACATATGATTCAATATTAAATCCCCATTTACAACATTTACTATTACTATTTTGTGTGGATTTTAATTATACACCTACATAACAATACTTCCCCCAAGTTCGAAGATTATTTGTTAGTCTTCGAACTTAACATAGAATCCTTTAATTAAATATTTGGGAGGGTTTATTTTCCTTTTGAGTTGTTGATGTGATTTTTTTTTCCATTTGTAGTGATATATAATAGTAAATGTTGTCTAAATTACATTACTTTTTATAGATTTAGAATTACATACTGATTTTTAATAAAATTATTGATTTACACTTGACAAAAAATAACATAACTTTAAAAAGACACACCTAAAGTCAAAAAAAAAATTAGAAAAAGCCCCGTAACATTAAAGACACACACACAAACTCAAAAAACAATATAAGATTAATCAACATTTACTTATTATGTATTGCTTTTTAATAAAATGATTGATTTACTCTTGAAAAAAAGTCCTGTAACTTTAAAAAGACACACATAAAGTCAAAAAACAAAGTAGAAAAACACCGTAACTTTAAAGACACACACACAAACTAAAAAACAATATAAAATTAATAAACATTTACAAAAATTAAAGACTAACATCATATAATAGTATTAGTTAGTAGAATATTTTATTACAAATCTAATACATCAGATCTTTTTATATCAAATCAATCACACAGGTCCAGCCCCGGAATCGTTATATGTATATGTTTTTGATTAACATCACTGCCATCCCGCGGCGAACACCAGGGATGAGAAAATTACCTTTTTTTCTTAATTATATTTTTAATACTTTGTAATTATTTTTCTTCATATAATTACACAAATATTCAAGATGGAAGATGCAATCGTTAACTGTCCAAGAGTAATTAAAGGGGTATGAACATTCGTTTATTTCATGATTTTAAAAGAAATTTTTAAATTAAAGTTAATGAAAGTAAAATTTAAAACAAAGCTAATTGATTTAGTTAGCTGTTAGCATTTTTATCAAATCTATTTCCAATCTGAAAATTGATCTGAATTTATTTTTGGACAATTATCTTGCGATTGCATCTCCAATAACAAAAGAGAGGCAATTTGCATACATATGCATATGACTAATAATCTGAAAAGACTATGAATATGGAGCAACAAGGGCTCTGAAAGCGCTAAGTCTGTAAATCAGAATATATATATACAAAAGCCTACGAATTATTACATAAAAAGTTTCACCGCAACACATCAGTGTATTATTAATAACAAAAGAGAGAATATTTCTGTAAATTAAAGATTCAATTAGATTAAGAAGTTTAATTGAAAACAATCTTTGAATAACTGAAAACTGGTATAAATAGGGCCAAAAATCTATTGTGACAGTTTGGTCAATCGTCGCTAGCAGACTCCACGTCTGTTGATTTTTTAAAAAGGGCCTAAGTTGCCTTCCCCTCAGTCTTCAGCTCAACTCTTCCCCGTGCAGAGATGTAGCTCCTACCGCTCAAGTGTCCCCATGCCGTCAAAAAACTACCAAGGCCAAGAGACATGTTTTAAATCAAAGAATGCCACCTGCCACAAAAGATTCATCAGTACTTTATTTCATGGAATCCTGAGGTAACAAGTCTAAAGTCATTACAAGTGTGTTACCTGAATCCTAACTCTTTAAAATTGTTTTCTGTATATTGAATCTCTTTTGACTCGCTAATCGGCGAGTATATTAAATTAATAGTTATTTTCTTTATATCAATTCTCTTCTATCTAAATAATACTATTGTAAAAAATTTTCATCCAACTCACACTTATTATTTTTATAATTTAGTGTGGTTATAATTTATTTTTAACGATATTTTTATATTTTTCACTTAATTTTTATTTGTAAATGCCAATCAAACCCAGTCTTATGACCTTCTTTTATATTCAGCTGTGGAAAAGAAGGGGGGGAATTAATGAGTTCTTGTTAGTTATTTCTAAATAGCTCGTAAGATTGGGTTTGTATTTTAAATGAATACATGCTTTTAAGTAAATATTTTATCGTAAGTTCATACAAAATGCATAAATACTTTTCAATCTGGGGTGGATATTGGTGTCCGTTAATTTTATTGATTTTTTTTATTGGTTATCATCGCCAAAAAAAGGCTGGCGACCTTATTCTATTTTGTTATTTGCACTTTTAAGTGCGTGAATTTTAATTTTTTTTATATGAAACAAAACAGTATAGATTCAATGCATGCTTTATTAATTATAGTTTTAACTTCTGATAAATGACTTTATCTTACATGGGTCATTATTTTAACATATCATTACATATTTGTTAAACCACTTAAGTCTTTATGTTAATATTTAAACCCAATGACTTTATATTCTTATAATAGCATTGCTGGTGTATGTCAGAAATTAATAATAAGCCACATATGGCTTTGATCTGAGCTGCCTGTACCTCATTCCAGGGATTCATGATCTTTGTCTTCTTCTCCGAAAAGTATATATTTATATACTGCGTTGATTCGCCCATACCTCGCCCCAAGGATTCGAAGCCTTCCATTTTGTTAGTGGTCTCGTTCATAACAGGTTAGTGTAGTTGAAGATTTGTATGGCTTTGCCGTGATCCAGACTCAGCAACTTCCTACCTACCTTTCCTTCGGCACTGCCCAGCATGAAGCTGGCGTATCACCTTAATAATCGGAGAGTGACCTTTTCTTGACCAAAGCTGCCATTTTTCTCTCTCACTGACATAATGCTAGCACCGCAATTTCCTGTTTCATTTTCTAGCCTGTTTGACAAAATAAATCATAATGATATGTGATAATGAAATGTTTTTCTCTTTGCAATTTTTCATTGGAGTTTAGATCCAACCTCTCATGAACCTGCCCTCCCCTTTACTGAAATAACCCATTCCCCGTATTGATAGTTTCACAATATTTGATAGCTAAATGTCGAAAATGTTTAATAAATAAATGTTTTTAGTACATTTTGATCAGAATGTATCCTTACTTAATTGTTGTAAATAATAATATTTTTATAAAGCGCAGTCGATATTGAAATAAATTCTATAAATGAAAATAAAGTTATGTCTCAAATGCCAAGGGCATTCTATAAATTCGTATAAACAGTGAAACTCTATTGTCATATCTTTGTTTCTTTTTTTTTAAATGTATAAAAGTCCACCAACCACCCAGATAAATCTATTTTTGCAATATTACATAAAATTTGATTTTTAAATATATGTTATGTATTTAAATGCCACACTAAATTCATATCTGTCTAAATAAAATAATTGTATCCAGATCATCAAATATTTGTCACCAAAAATAAAGTTGTAAACGCGTAAAGTTGAGTACACCCGGGTCTCGTTTTATGTGGATTTATTTAATGCGATTCATGTTTCTTTTTAATATCTTTGTATGCAGTTTTCTTTTATGCGATAAAAATTATTAGATCAGAAGTCATGCTCCGATAATGCGCTGTACTTTAAATTTTATAAATTTCGCGCACTCACGTCATATTTAAAGTAATAGCACATTATCGGAGTTCGACTTCCATCTAATAATTTCAATATTTTCAGTGCTTTATAATAGTACTGTAATAGATTTTATGTAATAAAGAAGTTCATAATTCACTTAAAATCAGAATTCCCACATTCTATATACACACATTAAATTTTACAAGATTATAATGTAAATCTGTTCAAACGTTATAGATGAAAAATATTATGTTTGTTGTTTTTGCATTTTAAATCACGTTTTATTTTTGCTTTTTATAAAAAGAGTACGTAATTAATTAATCATTTATTATCTGCAAGTAAAATACAAGATTATAATGTAAATCTGTTCAAATGTTATAGATGCCTATACGATGTATGTTGTTGTTTTTGCATTTTAAATCACATTCAATTTTTGCTTTTTATAAAACGAGTACATAATCAATTAATCATTTAGTTCGCAAGTTTATTTTTAAAAGGTGAGTATCAGTGGTGGGCACAATTAAATTTGAAAATTAAAATCTGATTTTTAATTGTAATTAACAATTTAAAAATTACGTAACGAGGTGATGTGAAACGATGAAATTTGATTTTTAAACGGAATTGAAAATTAAAAAATTAAAGACAAAAATAAGAATTTAATGTTTAATTAAATTTTGTCCAACAGTGGTGAGTTGGTGTCTTTTTATTATCGTAAGTCTAAGTTCTTATTTTTATTTTTAAAAAACACCCAAGAAAATGAATTTCTTTGGAAACAAAAATTTCAATTTAAGATCGCTTAGCGAAATGGGAAAGATCAATAGCGATAGTAAAATGTTTTAGTTGTATTTCCTCTTAACTTCGTTTAAGGAGAAGCTACAATACCTCATATCACGTTACATCATGACGAATCTAATGTCTCAAATAGCGAAAATAATTAAAATACTGTACATGTATGAAAAAAATGTAAATTACGCATAGAAATATATTGTTTTGAATAAAATTAAATACTGTAGTTAATAAAAAACACAAAAAAAGTTTGTCTTGTATCAATTTTTTTCAAATTTGAAATTCTTTATTAGTCATATTTTATTTTCTTATTTTTTTTTTATGCGAATTTTAAAGTAATTTTACGTTGTTGATTTGCTTTTATGCGATTTTCGAAAATTACAGTCACCTATCCCCCATTTTTCAAGGTAAGTTAAGTCTATTTTTGTGCGATTTCTTTTGTGCGCATTTTCTGAGGAACCTATCTACCGCATAAAATGAGACCCAGGTGTATATATATATATAAAACCATCTTGAATTTTGTCAAATTAAATATTTATATTTTTAAACATAATCCAGTTGTTTGAATCTCCTTAATAATATTTATATTTATGTATGTTTTTAACTTATATCTTGGGTTCACTCAATCTCTCATCATCATCATCACCTGTTGAGTTCTCATGTAAAACGTTGTAGCCACTGGGCTGGGATAGAATGAATTTATGTGGTATCACCCTAAGTGTTGTCCATAGTGTTATACATTTGGGGAATGGGCAATTGCTCCTGACCTGTGTATCTCAGGCATGATTGGATTCGGGTACTTTTGCTCGGTACAGTATATAATGATAAAATGCACAGGACACAATATTTAAAAGAAGCAGCCATTAGCAATCAATGTAATATTTTGCAATCAAATGTGAATTCAAAAATTAAAATTTAATTTTTTACAAAATCATATTTTTGTTTCCGATTATTTCTTTTTATACTATGCAAATGAATCAACAGATTTTGAGTCAATGATCACAGCAATCCCCATGAATAATGTGTAAGTGCAGGCATAATACTAAATAAATATTGATATGAATTAAAAGCAGATATATTTTACTTACTCAAGAGCCAAGAGCAATTTATTGTGAATTGTTTTTAGAAATTTAAGGTAAATGTAGGCTCAAGACATCAAGTGATGTTTTATTGATATAAAAATTAAATTACTTACCTAAAATAATGAATAAAAGTATGAATTAAAATCCATTTTTAAAATTAACTTTTTTCCCCATCATTAAAATAATCATTAAATAACTAAATGTGTGGTTTATATATGTAATAAGATAAGATATTTTACGGTAATATCTCCACACTAAAACTCAATATATATTTATTTATATTATTCTATTTATTTATTTCTATATATATTGATATATTGAGTTTTAGTGTGGAGATATTACTGTAAAATATCCTATCTTATTAAAACAATCATTAAATGTCCTTTTGCTTTGTTCTTTTATTGTTAATTTTAGAGATAAACTTGTTATCTTATATTCAAATTTGCAATCATGCTTAGAAAATATATGAGTCATAATATAGCTAATTCTGTCTTTTAATTAAAAGTTTCAAATAACTAAAAATGAAGACTCATTATATTTTTCAGATCTCAAGGACTTTCACTTTTCATTAATAATAGCTTCCAATTTATTATTATATATACAGTCAAAGAAAAATTTCACAATCTTTTATCACTAAGTTTCGTTGTTGTTTGAAAATTTTAAACAAAAAAGTTTTTTTCACCTTATCTTAATTGAAAATTTATTTTCAAATAGAAATGCTGTCAGATTTCAGATATTTATTTCACTTGCATAAAGTTTGATAAATTTTTGCATTGCCTTCTAATCTTAAAACTTTACAATTTTTAAATGTAGTATTTGCTTTTGGTTTGATATGATGTTTTAATTAAGGTTTTAATAGTGGTGTTAATTTCAGTATTTTCAAATCAGTAATAACTACATTTGGTTACCTGTAATTAACTTCTATCACATTTAAGTTCAAAGAGCAGTGCTTTAATTTTAAAAATTGTTGATGGTAATTTGTTAATTACAGAAATGCAATAAGAAAGATGTACATAAATATTTATTAACAATGTGTAAATGTGCCACTACATTTGCAAATTGCTCGCATGAAATAATTTTATAAGCTTGGTCTGTGAGTTTCCATTTCAAGATTGGAAAATTTTGATCGTGTTGTTCTTGAATTAATCACGGTAGTGCAAATAAATATTCAATTAAAATATATTCATTGGGACCCTTTCCTTTACTTCCATAACTATATAATATACTGGTATAACTTTTACTTTAGTCAAAACTATCTAAGAAATAGTAAACCATGTCAGCCAAATGTGTTTTAAAACATAGGGAGTTCATAATGAGATGATAAAAAAACTATATATCGAACAGGGACAAAGTGTCCATGTATTGAACGGAATGAGTGCTTCTGTAGAAAAATGCACTAAAACTTTCAAAAGCTTTAATTAAAATTCAATTTAAAAAATTCACTTTCAATTTTTTTGCCAACAGTTTTATATACGCAAAGAATGAATTTGACTAACACATTATCATTGATTATAAGAAGTTCAAACAATGCTAAGATCTACTTTACAATTAAAACTTTTAAGAATGTTAAAAGAATTTGGAAGATAAAAATATATTGATAATGTATTATCTATATTTAAACTAATGACAGTCTGATTAGAATAAGCAATTCATTATTTTTTTGTATGTAATTACTGTTGACTTTCAAATTTTTTTACCAACAGTTGAATTGCTTTTATATATGCAAAGATGAATTTGACTAACACATTATTGTTGATTATAAGAAGTTCGAACAATGCTAAGATCTAATTTACAGTTAAAACTTTTACGAATATTAAAAGAATTTGGAAGATAAAAATATATTGATAATATATTCTCTGATTTACAGATATTAGGCACTCCCACGTAAAAATTGTTGTGGCAAGTGAAATAAAAACATTATTAAAAAAAGAAGTGTGCTTCCATTTCTAAAAAAGTCACACTTTGTCACTGATATCGAATTATTGCTATAGCTTATTTCGTCCAATTAAAATTGTTCATCTGAAAGGTTTTGGAATAAGAATTCCCATTGAAATAAATGCATTAGTAAGAAAGTAGTTATTGACGGTATTTGCTAATTCACTAAATGTCAATATGCTCAAAAAAGGAAGATTTCAAGCATTAAGAACAAATTATTAATCCAATCTTAATTATAATTGCCCTGCATCAAATGATATGCTAGTTGAGTGGCAAATGCTGGACTTCAAGTGCCATGGATCATGACTTCATTTGATCAATTCCAATGCTCGAATATCTTATGAACTGCCAAGTAATAAACCATTTGATTATTTTAGTATAATCAAAATTCATAATACCCTATCATTCATGCATGCACTTGATAACAAAAGATTACTGACAGAAATTCAATTTTTTTTTTTTTTAAAAAGAATGAAAAACATGAGTGATATATAATCAAATATAATTTCAGTTTTTAATACTTATTATCCACTATATAGAAATAAAGCAAAAATTAGAATTTTGCTAAAAATGAAAGACTGAATGTATTTCATTTATTCTCTATTTTAATATGTATTATAATTTAAAACATTTTTTAAATATTAAAATAAACTATCATCTGAAAGCAATTTTTTTTGTCATGTGTCAAAGCATTGACTGGGAAGGGAACCCAGGCCAGCTACTTGGAAAGCAACTATGCTAACCTGAAAGTAATTTTTGAAGATTATCCTACACAAATTCCCACTTCTTAGAAGCAAAACTACTCACATGTCTTCTTAATTTTAGAACATTTTCATTATATTATAAACATAAAAGCATTACTTTCATTCAATTTTTCCTTTATTAATTTTGAAAGAAAATTATCAAATTATATTAAAATAACAGTATTGCAATTTTATTAAATAGTGAAGTAAAGAATAGAAAAAAAATAATAATAAACTCAATTTTTTAAGCATAATTATTCTTTATATAACTAACTTTTCCAGTTACACTTCATCTGATATTTCCCTTAATTAAAATGATTTTTAAATAAATTTTTTATTTATTTTTCCTTCTAATTATAAATCAAAATAAATATTAAAAAAAAAAAAGATTGATTCCCCCTTCCATCAATTCAAAATCAAATTATAAAATGCTCGTTATTTAATTTTTCTTTAATTATTTTAATTACTATATATATTATTTGAATAGGACTTGTTATGTTTTTCCTTTAAAAGCTCTCTTCAAAGAGCACTAAATTTAAATAGGAACTCCAACACACCCAACAGGAAATAGGAACAGCTAAGATACTCTCATTATTCAGTTTCCATGGCCTAAGTGCATTAATATTCAGATTACAAAACAAACACTTCTACAACAGCACCAAAATGTCAATGACAGTTTGGTAACTATAGAAACCATTATTTAATCAATAATCCATGTGTGTAAATTTTTAGATTAAACATATGCAGCCCATATGTGTGGGTTGAATTTATTTATTTTAAACTAATAAGTTAACAAGTCTGCATGTGCAATACTGATATTGAAAAAACTGGATAAAACAGGTT
Source organism: Epiperipatus broadwayi (assembly GCA_028023455.1). Lineage (NCBI taxonomy): Eukaryota > Metazoa > Onychophora > Udeonychophora > Euonychophora > Peripatidae > Epiperipatus > Epiperipatus broadwayi. The sequence goes on from JAQFVV010000045.1 coordinate 671,786, forward strand.
TTCATAAAAATAAAAAAAAACTTTTCACAAAGACCTACAATTAATTGCCTTCAAAACTGGAAGACATTAACCATGAAATATAAAATGTAGTTCCAGTTAAAAGATATTAAAAATATATATAGATTGAAGTTTTGCAGGATTGTTTTTATTAACAATTAAATTTATGCAGAGGGAAAATTATTTTTACAATTAATACAATGTGATTTAATAAATAATTTGTTTACATATTTTTTTCTATACATTACAAACTTCAAAAAGACAATTATATTAAACACTTTTTTGTTGTTGTTTTTGATAAGGAAAAAAAAATTCTAAAAGATAATTACAGACAATAAATAAATACACAATTATTAGCAAAAAAAGATTTCTATAAAACAACTAACAATTAGAGATTACAAATATGGTAAAAACAATTTTTAGATTAGCAATATCAACAACTATAATTGTGAATATTTAATTTGAATTATTATATAAATAATATAAAAGTAAAAAATGAACACATTAAAATTAATTATTCTACAAAACAAGGGAAATACAGATATTTCTTCATGATTTGCTCAAATGTAGAAAAGAGCAAACAATCACAAAAGTTTTAAATTTTATTCTTGAACAAAATTTGGGGGGGGGGGGGGACAATTTGGAAACATATTAAAATGCACTTTCACCAATTAAATTGGTTGTCAAATATCTTTGCTGAATTTGAATCATAGGCTATTCCAATAAGGCTTTTTTTTTTCATTATTTAATTAAAATATTTTGCATTATAAAAAATTTAGCAGTCCTATTTTGTAATAGGGTAAACTAAATAAACAAAATGCATTAGCAAATAAAAAAAATTTCCTTCAAAAACAGAATATTTAACTATTTTAAATGCTGCATTTAGCAGCAATAAAATTATAACATTGTAAATTTATGGTCTGCTACAAAAAATGAAACTCTTCTCAATAATTAAGCATAGACACAATTTAAAAGAGATATTAAATATTTACCAAAGAAAATCTTATACAAAACTTGAAATGATAATTGTTACACTGCATGTTTTTTATGATATATTATTCACAACCATGAAATTAGAAATAAAAAATTTCTGTTTGAATATATTCCCAGAAAGTCTCCAAAACTGACCATTTTAACACAAGCTTTTCAGAAGTACTAAACTCAAACTTTAGCATATGATAAAATAGTAATAGAAACTAATTAATGAAATTTGTATGTTTGTTATTTACAACTATGATATTGTAAATTATTATATATGATAAGTTTTAGTTTTCTTATGCATTTATAATAGTGAAATAGAAAAAATATTAATGTGACAAAATATATCACAATATTAAATGTTATGACATAAAAAACTATCAAGAAACGCATTTTTTTAAAAAAAAAAAAAAAAAACTTTTTAATAGAAATATATTAAATTTTATTTTAAATTTATTAAGCGCAAGCAAGTGATATAATAATAATGTGAAAGGCTAAAACCTTTGACAGATGCACTTTAAAAATGCTTATGTGACAGCCAATCAGTGGCTTGGGTTTTTGAATTAAGAATTCCACATGCAGTCATTTATTGCATCTGATTGGCTGTCATATAAGCATTTTTAAAGCGCATCTGTCGAAGGTTTTAGCCTTTCACATTATTATTAAATTTTATTTTGAAAATTTACTGAAAGTATCATTTTTCTTTCTTTTTTTTTTTTTTTTTTGGAAGGGGGGGGTTGAAAAACGGCAAAGTTCATTTCAAAATTAGATTAATTTACATTCAATTTATAAAAGATTTCTTCAAAATTTATTTTGTATTTGGAAAATCAAATGACAGATGGAAAGCTGTAGGTAGTAATGTTAGATGAACAGTATTAATATAACATAATAATTGACATCACATAATTCAGTGGGAGATAATTATTCCTGTTTCAATTAATTCTATAAAAAAAATTTTGAATTCAACAAATTTTTAAGAACATATTAAAATTATTTTCCTTTACAGATAAAGACAACCATAATTATTTTATATATTGGATGTGATTCTTAGTATAATAAAATACAACACAAAAACTAATGTAATTCTTTTAAACTTAGTTAATAACAAAAACAATTATGATCAGAAATGAACAATGACTTTCATTGCCTAATTCACAACATACCAAAAAGCTAAAAAAAAAAAAAATAATTTGCCTGTTTAGCAGATAAAATTTGTATTTTTTAAAATAAATTGCATTATTCATATTAGCATACTATAGAATATAACTGCAAAGGATAACACAAATTGTGAAAAAAAATTGTTTCGGATAGCCTATTAAAATGACTATTATGGGTCAGAATCAAAATCTGATTGCCACCTTGTCAAATAAAATAAGTAGTAAATAATAGGAAAGTAGAAATCACATGTGTTCATGTTACATGCAAAACAGCTTGAAGCATTAAAACATTATCTAACATTTAAACTGCCTACATATGGATTGGATCTTAACAAATTAATATTTTGATCTTTGTTTTGCACTTCTTTAACAGTTTCAGAAAAATATGCAGTTTTCTTCAGAAATCTATATTTTTACTTCATAATATTACACAGTATATACAAAATGTTAAATATATGATCATATAAAATATGCTTTATATAGATATTTTGATATAGTGATAACCAATATGTAGGTATATAAAAATCAATATGTATAAATATATATTAACAATTGATTATGTTGTTTATGTCAACTTATATAATTGTTACAGAATGTGTTATTATTTTAGCCTACATTCTACGCATTAAATAGAACCATGCATTAGATAGAACCATATATTAAATATTAATTACCAAAGAAGTAATCGATCTAAGAAATAATATATAGATTTTGAAAATAATTTATTTAGCCAAAAAATACAGATTTATAGATATTTTTTAATTAATATATTAACTATATAGTTTATTGTTATAGTGTCACTAAGAATAAACATTTTAAGCATTATTTCTTTAAAAAAAATTGTATTTTTAGGCTACATAAATAGTTTTCAAAGATCTTAGTTGCCATATGGTAATTACTTTTTGGAATTTTCTTTTATTAACGTATCAAATAATATACTATATAGTAAATATATTTAAAAAATATCCATAAGGCTGTGCTGTTGGAATTAAACAAATTATTTATAATGTCTGTAATTGCCATATAGAAATTGCTTTTTGAAATTTCATAAGTGCATAAAAATACAAATCTATATTACTTTAAATGTTTATTTTTATTATTATAAAAATTGCTTAATAAATTATAATCAAAAATGGAAATAAAAAAAGTCAAATATTATGTTTTTTCATATATATTATAAAAAATAATAAAAATATATATAACAGCTAGCTGTATAATATATATATATTAATAATTATGCATAAAAATGTCATTAACAAAAGTTGAACATCGATTTAAGATGTTTAAAATAGATGTTCAAAATAACATCATGTGCCGAAAAAGGTTTTTTAAATATAATTATTATGAAACAGTATATTCCTGATCTCATATACGTTTCACCTATTTTTCCCCACAGCTCCAACTGTGCTGGATTTAAACCCTCTCTGAGTACATGTATATAAGCATCAATAGTTATATAGGTCATCATCATCATCATTATCAACCATTATCAATCCACTGCATGATGAAGGTCTCTCCAAGTTTAATCCATCTTCTCCGATCTTTAGCTTCTCTTCTCCACATCACCCCTACACATTTTCTTATTTCATCCATCCATCTTACATGTGGTCTCCTTCTGGGTCTTTTACAATCTCTTGGAATCCAGTTTAAAATTTCAATTGTCCATCTATTATCATCTCTTCTAGCAATATGTCCAGCCCAACTCCACTTCAATCTTTTAATTTTTTCAATGAGGTCAGTAACACCTGTTTGTTCTCTTACCCATACATTGCGTTTTCGATCTCTTCTTGTTACTCCCAACATACATCTCTCCATACTTCTTTGAGTGATCTGAAGTCTCTGTATTGATCTTCTATTAAGTGTCCAAGTCTCAGATCCATAAGTAAGAACTGGTAAAACACATTTGTTAAAAACCTTTCTTTTCAAACACATAGGCATATTTCCTTTTAATATCAAGTTATTTCTACCAAAAGCACTCCAACCAAGTTTAATTCTATGATTAATTTCCTCTATTATGTTTCCATCTGTATTAATTATCTGACCAAGGTATTTGTAACTCTTAACTTCTTCTAATTCATCATAATCAATCTTTATTTTCATATTTTGAGCAAATTGATTAAACATTACTTTAGTCTTTTTAACATTTATCTTTAGTCCTACTTTCCTACTTTCATCTGATAACTCCTGCAACATTTCCTGCAGCTCGGAAGCATTATTTGCAAAAACAACTACATCATCTGCGAAATCTAAATGACTTAAATAATCTCCATTTACTTTCACTCCTTTAGTTTCCCATTTTAATCCACAAAATACTTCTTGAAGCACTGCTGTAAAAAGTTTTGGAGATATGGAGTCACCTTGTCTTACACCTTTCTCAATGTTGACTTTCCCAGTATCATTATGTAATCTAATTGTTGCTGTTGCATTTTTATAAATATTCTTTAAAATATGACAATATCCTGGATCTATACCTTGATGATCCAATGCTTTAATCACTGAAGAAATGTTTATAGAATCAAATGCCTTTTCATAATCTACAAATCCAAAACATAATGACAACTCATATTCATTTGTCCTTTCTATAACTTCTCTCAATACTTGAATATGATCTACTGTACTAAAACCACTTTTAAATCCAGCTTGTTCTCTTGGTTGGTGAAAATCCAAGGTTCTCTGTAGACAAGTTGTAATTATCTTGGTAAAAATTTTATATAAAACTGATAAAAGGCTGATAGGTCTGTAATTTCTAATATCTTCTTTATCACCTTTTTTAAATATTAATATTATTACTGCATTCTTCCAATCATCCAGTACATCTTTATCATTTAGACATTTGGTATATAACTTTGCTAATATTTTTTCTGTTTCTTCACCTGCTTCTTTTAATATATCAATTATAATTCCATCATTACCTGGAGCCTTTCCTTTTTTCATACATTTAATTGCATTTCTCACTTCTTCATTTAAAATTCTGGGCAATTCGGAAGATGTAATAGATATAGGAGGTACTTGTTCTTTATTACTATATAATTCTTGATAAAAATCTTCTACCAATTTCATAATGTCATCCCTCTTTTTAGTAATAATTCCATCTTTCTTCCTTATTGCAGATATAAATTTCCTACCAATACCAAAATGTTGTTTTACATTCTTAAGACTTTTATTTTCTTCTACAGCTTTTCTTGCTAGTTCACAGTTATACTTTCTTATATCATTTTCAACTCTTTTCCGCACCATTTTACAAAATTCGAGATATTCAATTCTTTTTAATGCATCATTCTTGCATATCTTCATATTCCTTCTTTTCTTCATAAGTTCTCTAGTCTCAGTAGAAATTTTATTAGTCAAGTGCTGCTTTTTTCTACCAGCTATCTTTGTTGCAGTTTTTAAAAGTGTATCAGTTATTTTCATATTAATTTCATTCAAATCTGAATCATGTTCAAAATCTACTAATACTTGAAACCGATTTGTAAGTTCTAATTTAAATTCATTAGAATGTTTCTGAAGATTAGGAATATCAACTGTAAATATAGTTTTTCTTAATAATTTTTGTCTCTCTAGTTTTACATTAACATGTATCTTATCCCTTACTAATCGATGATCACTTCCTGTGTTAAATTTATTAAGAACATTACAATCTTGAAATATGTATTTCCTGTTAGTCAAAATATAATCCAATTCTGCTGTACCTTCATTTGGATGCTTCCATGTCCATTTCCTTCTAACATTTTTCTCAAAAAAAGAATTCATAATATAAAGTTTTTCCTTCTCTGCAAACTCCACAAGTCTATGTCCTCTCTCATTTCTATTACCATAACCAAAATTACCTACAACACTTTCATCTTTCATTTGTTTACCAATTCTAGCATTAAAATCTCCCATAACAATTTTAAAATGTTGTTTACTCTGATCAAAAGCCTTTTGTACATCCATATAAAAATCTTCTACTACTTCATCACTGTGAGAACTTGTTGGGGCATAAACCTGAATTATCTGCATTTGATATCTGCTATTAAGTTGTATAACTAATCTTGCCACTCTGTCTGATACACCATCAATCTCCACAATATTGTTCTTCCACTTTTTATTTATAATGAATCCTACTCCACTTGTATTTCCAATATTTGTGCCTTTATAATAGAGCATATGTCCACTTTTTAAATCAATTGTCTCTTCACCTTTTCTTCTAACTTCACAAAGTCCAATAATATCCCATTTAATATAAGAGAGTTCTTCTTCTAATTCTTGCAATCTTCCTTCACTTGAAAGTGATCTGCAGTTGTAAGTACCTAAATAAAAAGTCGTCATCAAATGGCAGCCTGGGTCCACCTCCAGGATATTCTTAGCACCCTCCGCCTTTGGCCACCAACCGCTGCCTTGGTTGGTGACCCTACAGCCTCCTGGGATTAAGGGCCATGCTTTATTTTTGTCTGTCATAATTGTATAATTGGGAAAAATCTTTATCATTTACACAAACATTCATTCTGCCTTATCAGGCACTGAGAAGAAAGACCATGGTGTTTCTTGATCTTAAACTCAGAGGTAAAAAGCCAATAAACTCACCACGCTGGCTAATGCGTGTTGGTGAGCAGCCCATCCATGTTCGTATACTATATGAATAAACATATAGTAATAACAGCTGCAACGACAAGAACGTATGGAGTGGACATTAGGAATTTGCCCTGCTCGGTTCCTTTAAGGCCTCCAAGAGGAATCAAAGGGTCTCCTTTCAGTTAATAGCAAACTCCTTTCTGCAGCCAGTTATATAGGTATCCTCACATATATATATATATGCAGACAAATGACTATGATATCAGTTTATATATATATTACAACATATATATTTTATTTTAAAATAATATATTTTGTATTATAGATTTTATTTTGTTAAAGAGTCGATTTGTTATTTTACATTTGAAATTGTGTGTATATGGGCTTGGTCCACACATGACGTGTTATATGTAGAGTAATATTATTTAAAAGTTCTAATGATTCTTAATTTTGACCTTAAATAAGTTATAAACAAAAGCCACAATTATGCATACCTGTTTTAACATAGCTGGCTGAAGTAATTTACATTGTCGCTAAGTAATAATATTTTTCCAAAAATATTGTTTTTTGTAAACAGGATTTACTGAATTGGAGCAATCGCAAAGTCATTAGGGATTTTAAATGGTCAAGTTTAGTTAAAAACATCCTCTTAAAAATTAAACAAGGAGGTTTAAATGAATTAAGTTATAAAATTTCAAGAGGGTGCTAATTGATTATCAAGAAATAAATAGACTTGTTGACAGCAAGGTGTTCTAACCATTGAATCATATAAATAGGCCATATTTCTTGCTGTAAATATGCTATTCAATAATTTTAAGAAGCATCGCTGCTACAATCCATGCCAGTTTTTCACTCAGACATGTCTGGCTAAGAAACAACAGATTTGCCATTTCTCCAAAAGGAGATGGCAATCTCTAGTCCAGTTTTACATGTCTGATGGTATGATCATCACAGAGATGGTGAAGCTTCCAATAACCTACTGCAAAAAAACGACTTAATCCAAACTGTCTATCCAAAGAAGTGACACTATGCTCACGGTCTGATGTGCCTGCATTACAAGCTACAACCAAGATCAGTAATATTCTTTTCAAAGACTGCAGAGCTCTATAAATTACTCTTTAAATCTGTAATTTTAACATTAAGCTAACTTATTTAATATAGCGAACGTTCAATCTTATTTATTAAGACTCTATGAAATTAAATCATTTATAAAATTAAACTATGTAAAACTTGCCTGAATTCATCTTTACAGTGTAAAATAACTTATTTCTCTAATCTATAAATAAGTGCAATCAGTTACGACTTCAACTTCTTAAAACTGGGCTCATGCTTATATTTATTGTTTTAAATATTTTATCTGAATTTATTATATGTTATAATATGCCAATCTTTTGAAACAGCAAATACTAATTAATGAACTGAACTTTCAACTGAGATAATTAAAATCTCCATTTTAAATATTTTAAAAATGCTACTTCGCATATTGAATCGCTGTTTTGAAATCCTATATTAATAGATAATAAGCGATCGCTACTCATTATCGTTGTATTAATGATTTTATAAATTGCATATTTTGCGAGGGTTTGTTTAGACTTTTTGATATCTATTAGTTAGAAATGATGGGATAGCTAGAGATGATATTAAAGTATATTTGTTAATATTTATTAATGCCCATCAAATATATGTTCCCTACTTAATTACGATTATATATATATATATGCAGATTCAGTATTTTAACTTAGATTATAATTTAATTTAAGCCCTTTTTGTTACCATAATTATAATGCTAGTTTGGGAACTGGTTGCATTGGTTTAGCAGATAGAAGCTACCTGTTTTGGGTGCTATTAATTAATTATATAGAAACTGTAAGATTTGTATTCAAATCTTAGTTTCACCTTAGTTCTGTCATCATTTTACCTCTCACCCCTTTAGTATGAGTTTTGCATGGATTCTGACCTTGAATATCGGATTAATGCGTAATAATATACAATATCTGTAATGGTTTAAATAAATAATTAAATGTTATATATGCGCACATATGCTGATAAGCTTATTTAAAAATAACGCATTACAAGGTATTATTAAATTGCCGTGCGTAAGTTGTATAAAGTTAAATAATCCTATTAATTATTCTGATAGATTTAAATAATATTTTAAATTATGAAATAAATCAATAATTATATTTTAAAACGTAAACATATCATTATTTAGGTCAGGGCCAGTTAATACTTAAATTATAAAAATAAATAATTCTCAATTTAAAATAAAGATTCTTTTAAAATTCCCCTGCTAATTAAAGGCAAGTCATAGCGGGAGGGGGGAAAAGATGACAGAGCTAAAAGGTATTTTTAAACATACAGAAACAAAGAAAAAGGTTTATTAAAAATAACTTTTATAAATTACGTCATGTAAAAAGTAAAATTTGAAAAGTGGTCAGATTGAAATTACAACCTGTATAACTATTGCATCCGTGACCTAAAGTGATGTATGGCACAGACCCAAGAGACAGCTGCATGGATGACGTATTGCTCGATGGATCCCAGAGATAAGGAAAAATAGAATAAAAAGAAAGCTGATTGTTAAAATAAAGGTGTTTTTTTCATTAGAGGAGTCAAATGAAAAAGTAAAATGAAAGGTTAGAACCAGAAACGTTAATTCTAATTATGCTGTTGATTATATTTCTTGCGATCCAAATTTTATATCTAGCAATGTGCCAAGAGCAGGCGCCGTGCTACACTCTTCCGGAATGATGGCTATACAATCTTAAAATTCCCACGAAAATGTGATAAACCTAAAATTCTGCTACTTCTGTCGAATAAATCTTCTAAATGTAACTGCCATTGAACCAGGAAACTCGGACTGTCCAAACAGTGTGCACACTTAAATGAACTAAAGGTAACATGATACCCCAGATTAAAATTCGTTTTGGAACTCTAATTGAACTCTATATTTCTAAATATTAATTTCATTTTAATTTCTACTATTGTAATCCTAAAATTAAATCTATTTTCTGTAATAATACTATTTTAAAAATGAACCTCGTAAATTAATCTATCTTTATTCTACTTGGGTATCCAATTTTATTATATTTGTTAAGATTATATTTCATGCCCACGTGGTTTCCGAGCTGATGTTTTTTTTGTCTATATAATTCGCGGACGGGCTACCCTCTTCTGCGAATTTAATATCATAACAGTAAATCATATCGATTAATAGATTTCAGCTCGGGAATCATATAATATTTTTAATATGTTTTATTAATACGAGATCTATATTATTCGTTAATGTATTTGTTAATGAGCTATCATTCAGGCTAGGTTAGTTAAATCTTAAATAAAGCCATAATGTGAAGAAGGAAAGGGGGGGGTTAATGATAGTAAATTAATTACTAGTCGTGTGGAGATTGGGGATAGATTTGTATAAATAAATGCGTTTGCATTAGAGTTATGAACTGCGCTAGTTATTGATACATGAATTTTCATATCGCAGAAATGTAATAGAGGTACTGTAAGTGTTTGTTCTCGCACTTAAGGAGCATACAAAATATATAATAGCACAGGAACCTTGTCACGCGGTCGAGGATGGAAAGGCTATAACCTCATACCGACACCGCGCTTGTGACCACTCCTAAGGGCTCCGACCCGATGTTTGGCCAACCCTCTTCATTTCCACTAGTAATTACCTTGTCATGCGGTCGGGGATGGAAAGGCTAAGATCCCATACCGATACCGCGCTAATGACAGACCTACAGGGCTCCAATCCGACATTTGATCGTCCCACCAGCCTCTCACATTTCTTCTGCGATTATCCTTTTTGAAAGCCAATTCTCTTATAGCTCGCAGTATCCAGGCTACTGAAGGTCGCTTTAATAATAATTATAAAGTTTGTGCTGGGTCTAGCTCCATTCCTCCACATATGTTAATCTTTAGTAAATTATTAGAATAAATATTAATATTATAAAGTAAATAGGATGATAGCTTTGTGAACGAATGCACTCCTCATTAAGATATCGTAATGTGTCTCATAACCTTCGCCACTTAAACATGAGGCATGGGATGTAATTTATATTGATATCCAGGTAGCGTAATATATTTGCCAATGTAAATTAACTGCAATTAAATATTGAAATTATCTATATCCATGTCTGTGTCTGCTTAATTTTAAATAATAATTAGTATCACTCATATCAATGAATAGTAGAATATAGTAGTAGTCCGTAAGGTTAAATCATTAATTAGAGTCTCTTGTTTACCTGACCACCGGTCCTAGAAAATAGTGCTATTGTTATGGTAGATGCATGTCATGTGGGTTTTGTTGTGAATAAATTTACTATGTTCGAATACGGTATCACGGGCCCTGAACCCACCTGTTATGCCGCCATTCAAACGTGGTGGTGGAATTTTGCAACATGTTAACAAGGCATACGTAATCTTACTGTTACAATATGTATACATATTGGTTTTTTGCTTGTGCATTGTGTGTCTTTACAAAGTACACATTCGTACGTTTACATTTTGCTGCACCTTTTTAAATGCGTTCAGTGATCAACCACCCCATTCTTTAGTTCAGGTATGGCTATCTTTATTAGAACTGAAACATGAGGGTCCAGACCATGTTTATAAAGTCTATCCGAGTTCCTGAACTTATCTGTTCTTATATTAATTGCAGCAAACTGTCCAGTCTCAGAGCACCAAGAATTTGATGCTGAATCTCTTGAATAATTACTCACTTGTACCGCAGACTTATTCCTTAGTATTTTATCAACGCCATAGTATATATATATATATGCGAATCTAAAAGTAACCAGTTTTTTTCCTCATTAATTAACAGTTCAGCATTAGACAGAAACTCAAATCTTGGTTACCAGATTGCATCTGCATTATCTTGAGCTTATTTATTCACTCACACTGTTAATATGTATAACAGCCATCTTAGAGCTGTATGTAGTCATCATCTCGGCTAGGCTATTATCTTGTAACATTAGCAAACCATGCACAATAGGAAAGGCATAGTAAATGATTATAAGCACTATTTATTAACGGCATATACACCTATTTTAATGTTAAGATGAGGCTGCTGTATTGATAATAGACTCATCCACTATGTAAACACTTGCGGGCATCGATCACACACACACACTTAACACTATGTAATCCTTGTCATTTTTTACTTCATTTTGTTATTGTTTTAATAAATCTGTTCAAAATATAAAGTTGTTTTATATCTTTCTTGCTCGTAGTCCTATTCAATCCAAATCATAGTATCTTATTCCAATTCCTTCACGATTTTATGTTGAATATGCATTGTTTTAGTTAAGTAACAAGCGTGTTAAGAGTTTATTTTAAATCTTCAGTTAAATTGCTAATTGCCCTTGAGTCTCATGTTTTTCCCTGTTCGGAGCCAGCTCGCAGAAGAAATTGAGACCCGTGTTGTAATCTCAGAAATGTCCTTCATAAGGTGTTAAATCACGGAGTACTGGCAAATGAGTTAAAGTTTGGTTGGATTCATCTCACCATCTCATTTCGGTCAACTTTGGTGTACTTTGCTTGGGCTCTGGATTTTGTTACATGAATGGAATGGATAAATCTGACGATTACAATTAATATATACATTTTATATAGCAGTTATATATTTTTATTACTATTTTTCATAATAAATATATTATTACCTAAATGAAATTTTGTGATGGTATTTTATTTGTAACTATATGTTAGACTATTTCCATCATCTACTTTGTTAAATAGTTTTTAAAAAAATTCAAACTTTGCTAAATTTTCAAATATTTTCAACTGTTAGTAATAATTCACAAAATAATATGTAACTGTTATGAATGGTATTATTCTATTCTATTTTCTAGATATTAGTTTAATTAAAATCAAACTGGTTAACTAAATTTATATTTGTAAATACTGAGTTTAAGGAAAAGCTATTACAACTAGGCTATTCTGTCAAAGTCAACAATTAAAAATGAGTTATATTAATTTATAGTTACTTGTCAATGTCATGTGAGCAGCTTATTTGTGTTTTGTTTTTGTTTTTTTTTTGTTTTTTGGTGGCTAACATATATTTTATATTAATTCTTTTTTTTTTTTTGGCCATTAATTTGTACTATATTGATCTGTGTAAAAGATGGTATGTAAACTAAAACATTACTACATTTGTTGATGTATAATAGAAATCATTTGAAATTATAAAAGTAAAATATATTTTCAGTTGATTTGTAGGATCAATGAAAAAGAACAAAATAAAATAAAATTGCTTATTAAAATTTGCAAAATAAAAAGTTTGTGTTTTTGAATTGAGAGTTCCACGTGCAGTCATTATTACATCTGATTGGATGTCACGTAAGCATTTTTACGGCACATCAGTCAAAGGTTTCAGCCTTTCACGTTATTATTATATCATCGCTTGCGCTTAATAAATTTAATATATTTACATTTGTTACTATCATTTCATTAGATTTGAAAATTACTTCGTAGTAAATCGAGAGATTTCACGTTGTTTATTTATATATAATATTTAGTGAATTAAATGTGAAGTTGTTTTAAACTTCACACTCTTAGTTCAGAATGCTCGAATCTGGCTTATTTATATATAAATTTAAATAGAGAAGAAGGTGCTATCTTTTTCTCATATTTCTGGCTTGTGTTTTTGAATTGAGAGTTCCACATGCAGTCATTATTACATCTGATTGGCTGTCACATAAGCATTTTTAAGGTGCATTAGTCAACGGTTTCAGCCTTTCACGTTATTAAAATAAAAAGTTGTAAGGTAAAGAATTATTATAAAGTTTGTAACTGTAATGTTTTGATGCTAGAATAAACTGTTCAGAAATGATAAGTAAAATGATTATTTGATTGTAATACTATACTGCCCCTAATAGATCAAACAAACTTCTATGAATATCAAAATTAGTTAAAAATGACTTTTAAAACATCAACATCGTTTCTAGTATCAATGAAGAATATGCAAGCAGGAATAAAAATAAAATAGTGACTATATAGTTTTATATTTTGTAACTTGTTTCTTTCATTATTAAAAAACATTATCAAAAAGGGAAATTAATGAAATCCATTACGTTTTTTATTTATATAAATTATAATAAATAATAAAAATATTATATACACATGGGAAGGGGTATTCAAAAGTAATCAAAATTTTATAATAAAAAATTGCTTATTTATTTTTAAGTGTTATAAATTTAACCTCTTTCAAACTACAATCCATTTGAAGCCAATACATCGTTCTAAACAATGTTTTTCATTTTTCAACATAGTCCGGAAACATTTGCAAAGTGATGCCTTTTAACATCTGTGGTGGGTTTTTTTTTCACTACTTCTAAGTCCTCAAAAAAAAAAAAATTTGAAACATTTTTTCACCTGAGAGAATAAAAAAAATCACATGAAACGAGATCGAGTGAATATGAATGATAGATAAGCTGAATCATGCTGAATTTAAGTAAAAAGTGTTTCATACTTGTCAAGGTGAAACTTGCACTCTTCTCTTTGCCACAAAACATAATGTTTATGTTTTGCAGCACCATGTAACTTACTCAAAACTTGCAAATAAAATGCCTGATGATTATTAACTAAATTCAAGAGAAAAATGCTGTCAAAAAAAAAATTGGCATTATTTTGACTATGGACTTTCTTACCATGCTTTTTAGGGATGTGGTAAATTTAATATTTCAATTAAACCATTCTTAAACTTGTGTTTTTATGAGATCAGTTTGCTTGTAATCGGTTTCAAGCATTACAACTATTTTCTCTGCTGTTTTCTGTAAATGAAAACAGAATTTCACATTGTTTGAACTTTTCAGTCATTATAAAAATCACCAAATACGCGAATTGCACTTTATTAAAAAATGTGCTACGTGGTACCACAATTTCACATGGCAATGTCATTTGTCATATTGATGCAAAGGGTTCCTGCAAGAAGTATGTAACAGCAGAAGCATTCACTACAACTGGTATGCAAACCAGAGAATAATTCCAGCTATTTTTGGATATCCCTCCTATAACAGCTTTTTATGTATAATTATTATTATGCATATTTTAGCTATTGTATAGTAAATTTTTATTATTTATTAAAAACACATGGGTATTTATAAATATTTATTGGATAAAATGGCATTAAAATATACAAACTTTTCAACTTTTCTGTTTAATTTTAAAGCAGGATGCCCAACCTTCTGGCATCTCTAGGCTTAAAGAAAAAAGATTTGTTTTTGGCTATATATTAAATATACTAGTATTACTGAAAGATAATAAGCAAAAAAAAAAAAAGATCTGTGCATATTTTTTATGACATCCATCATTCTCAGATAAAAAAAAAGTCCTTAAATAATAATCCTAATTGTGCTGTGAACTATTCAGTCTTTTAAAGTCATCAAGCAGATTCAAAGTTTGTGATCTCTATATAATATATATATATATAAGTACTAAAACATGTAATTGGATATTTGACATTGAATTTGAATGTGTATGTATGTTTATTTTAACTGCAATGTGAACACATAATCACAAAAAAATCTTGTGTTTTACACAAGTTTATGATTTTGTACTGACCACATTCATAGCCATCCTGAGATACATGTGACCCAGGTTGGACACTACTATTTTAAAGTCAATTTATTAGATGATATAAAGTCTGTACTTTAATTATTTTTTTTTTTTGGGGGGGGGGGATACATCTGTAGTTCTGAGATCTATTTTTAGCAAATTTAATATTTTCATTATTTCAAAAACTAACCTGTGTGCTAATTGGAAAATTTAAATAAAATTTAATTTTTCTAAAGACATTCCAATATTCAATGTTAGAAGATGGAAATAGTCCAATATATAAATACTATTAGTAATGTTTAACTTAAGATGAAGGATGCTCTGGTAAAAAGTTTATAATACCTTTGCAAGACAGTCATTTATTTTTCCACAAGGTGTTAAAAGTGGATAAAAACCAGTTCATATCTCGTTAAGAATGGTATATAGTAAAAATATCAAATTGTCAACACAGTTTTGAAAACCCAGATCTTTGATATTTTTAGCTCACTTAACAAATAAAGGTTATTTGTAAAATTTATTTTATAATAAGAAATGATCTATCCTAGTGAACATTTGCAATATAATGGAGTTAAGATGAGTGCACTGATAAATATTTTTAAAAATTTGAAAAGAATCGTTTTGTTTTCCATTTTTAATTGTTTACTTA
Source organism: Epiperipatus broadwayi (assembly GCA_028023455.1). Lineage (NCBI taxonomy): Eukaryota > Metazoa > Onychophora > Udeonychophora > Euonychophora > Peripatidae > Epiperipatus > Epiperipatus broadwayi. Next base: position 687,677 of record JAQFVV010000045.1, read on the forward strand.
AATATAAAAAGAAAATAATTCCAGCAATTCTAACATTTAAACACATATTAATTTGTATCACAGCAATCACAACTGAAGTTTTAAATTGGATCCCAATAAATTGTATAAGATCTAGAAAAAGACCATGAAATAAGAAAGTTTGCTGGTATGATGTGAAGAAAAGAATAAACACGGTAGAAAGTGGTTAATGGATTATGGTGATGATTACTGTTATCTATATATATATTGCAAAGATAAAAAGTTTTAGATTAAGGATTAATTAATTAAAGATGTTGAAACTTCCTATTCATTATCTTGAATAGTATAAAAAAAAACCTGGATATTTCCAATTAAGTGTTCTTTACTAATGAAGGCTACTAGTCAGAAACTTGATCTGATATCTATTGATTACTTACGCTTACACAGATGGTTCTAGAATAGCTATATAGAATATATTATGATATATTAGGAAGATGGTAATATGAGCTAGGAATTGTTTTCATATACAATTATTTTTCCAGAATAAAAAGTGATTATAGTTTGTTTATAATTGATATCACTAAAAGTTGATTTAGTTTCAAAACATTAGAATGTTTAAATTTATCAACCCATTAACAATACAAAAATGGGTGCTGGATAAATATGCACAATTCAGCTCCTCACAAATGAAAACCATTAAGGAGAAAAGAATCTGGAAATATGTTACTACCACCTGGTGTCCATAGTGACTCATACTTACATCAAGGAATGTAGAGTAATATAGAATCAACTATTGGTATTAATCTATTTTTAAAACTTTTACTCATGGTTTCTAAGAAGTTCTATTTGACTATTCACATATACAAATTAGAGTGCAATGGGTAACTTGTCCTCTAATATAATAATTATATTAAATTAATGATTATATTTTATTTTAGTTTCATCATACACCATAGTCCCAATAAAAATTACATATTTTTATACTTGTTATGTACAAAATGTAATTTGGAAAATCCTATTCAATGGAAGTTCACTCAGCAGTTCCACTAAAATGTAAGTTGCTACAAGGTGAAATATGGGGGAATTACTACATCTTATAATGAAAATAAGATTACCATACCAATAGAGGGGGCACTCATTATTGTGACTCCAATTTTTTTTTATCAAATTTCATACAGAACATATATAAGTTAAACAGGATATGTATAGTGCTATAGTAAAAATACCGCATCAAACAATTAGATCTGATGTTATTAATGTTGAAACCACTAACAAGTATTCAATCAATTTACTAAATCAATTCTATATATAGCAGCTTCATCATTAAGCATTAATAGTATAAATAAATCAGGAAAACCAAGCACATAGTGCATCCATTTACAAATTCCACCAGTCAGTCAAGATCATCTTCACTTAACTTCAATAAAACTTATATTTGATTGGTCGCCGTTTGTATGTCCTAAGTCTTCAATACACATTATTTTTCAAGTTATTTCAGAAAAAAACTGGCAATATGACATTGGGATTCCTGCTAAATGAATAGCAACAGAAATCACTGTGTCACTTGCATTAATATACTTAAAACCATGACCAATCATGTATGAATCTAAGTTCTTTTCTGCAAAAAGTTTGAAAAAATTGAATTACTTACATTGCTCTATGACCGATTTCTACAAGTAGAAATATTGGATTCATTTTTCATACTATGATATATCAAACTGTATATAGAAATAATATAATTACACTAACAATCTTATAATATCATTTAATTCATTTTTTAAATTGCAATAAATTTTATTTATTAAAATGTACTAATTATGTGGTCATATATTATAGCTCTGATGAAAACCACTAGCTAGTCAAAACTGTAAGGAAATATTAAGAAATAAAATTTATGTATTGTAAAATGTAAATACAGAAAAGAATATTAAATGATAATTATAGGAGATATACAATCCATGCACAAGGAGAAGTGAATTATGATTCTAATAATCATATGACATAATCTCATAGAACATCTTAGATATATATTTATACAGTTTCTATTAAGATTACAAATATATCTTTAATAATTTCAAAATTGTGAAGAGATGAAAAAATAACATACAATAAATAATTAATCATTATAAACAAATTTTAAATAATTTCTAAAGAAAATTTTTTTCCAGAATGTTTATTCATATTAAAAGAAAAAAAATGGTTTTAAAAAATTTACAAAAAATTAAGCTTTTAAAATCTAATGTAATGTCAAATATTAAATAACATCAATTATTTAGCACATAAAAGATCATAGGTATTTCCTCTACAGAAAAAAAAAATATTCCAGATTTTGTATTAGGTACTGTATATTTCCATATCATTTTTACTAATGCAATCACTTTATTCTTTTAGCTTATTACAATAAACAATGTTTTCTTTTTACTCTAGCACCATTTAGTATAGCCTCGAGTAATCAGAATTTACTATATATTCACTAATTATTCACACTTTCAATAAATGGCACTAAAATAGACACAAGAGAACAGCTCTTATACCTTTACATTAGTTTTTCACATAAAAAATTTTATGAAACATGTAATGGATAATTCAATGAGATCCAGCATAATAAATCATTAGTTTCAAAGGCTTGTCCATTATATCTATTTCTTATAGCTTACATTGAAATGTATTTAGAGGTAATCCATTACAGATCTATAGTCTAAACCAAAGTAAATTAAAAACGTAAATGTAAAAATACATATAAAATTAATTAATGTACATATAGTATAATCCCACTTTAATAAAAACTGAAATTTATCTATTAAAAGTCTGAAATTAAAATATAAACTAACATATCCTGACAAAAAGTTTATACTTCATTATTTCGGATCTTTACACCTTTCTCCTAGAAAACATTCAGCAATATTTACACAAGCAGCTTCATATCATGCCTTGTGCTACATTCAGTTCCTTTCTTGAATATGGTAAACATTTTGCTGGCAATAAATTCCATTGCAAGAAAAGCACTTGTACAATGAGATTCAACAAAAAATTATTCAATCAACTGCTTGATCTTTTTATAAATGATTATCTTATTTGTCACTATCATCCACTTTAGCAAAAGTTTCTGCTTGTTCCAAATCAATTTAAAAATTCCTTTCGCTAAATCGCATTTTACAATTTTTTTTTTTCCTTAATAATATAGTGTAACAGGAACTGGGTTCAAACTCTGTTACAAAAGGAATGAGAATGTAGTTGTATATAATTTTTATTTATTTATTAGAATTAGATAATTATTTATAAAAGTCGCACATACCAAGCGCACGTGTATTTTCCGGAACGGGGGGTGTGGGTATATATTATGAGTGGCATATGTATATGTAGGTAGATATTATTGTTGAGAACAGGAAAGTAGAAATTTAGAAGACTTTAAAGCAGGTAAAAGAAAAGTTTTTTTGTGAGTCTAAATTTCCTGAATGAATTGGCAAAATGGATAGCATTGTTCAATAAAATGAAAGAAAAATAAAGAAAGCAAAATCCAACTACTTGAATGGATATTTTTTTTGTGTGTGTGTTTGTTTTAATTAAATGGATTTTTCAGAAATAATTTTGATTAAGAAAAATGAACATGGAATGCCATTAGTTATTGAACTATTTTTCGATCTCTTTTGTTTGGTTAAAGTTGGCAAAAGGATTTGTAATTAAAAGTTCAGGAATTTAAAAGAAAAAAAAGAGATAAGTAAAAGTCAAACACGTTCAGAAATAAGCTGCAAATCATACGTGAAAGAGACATGAAGATTACAGATCAATCTAAGTACATTGACACCTGGAATATACAAGAACTTATATAAAAGCACTAACAAAAAAATATATATATATCTAACATGGATCCTTGTGCCAGTTCTAAAGCCAACTGACACAAACTAGATGCATTCCTGCTTTAATTTAATTGAAGTATATCTAATTGAATATTATCATATGATTGAGTGATCATCATTGATTTTGTTGAACTTTTTTTTTTTTTCTTAGAGACTTCTAGTTTGATAACGCATACAGTTACTGATCAAATCATTGTACATATGCAGTTTTGTGAAACTAATTTATATGTAAGAACTATGTGTCAAATGTAACTTGTATAACCTTTTAGAATACTAATAAAGTTTATCCTTTGAAACATAAGTAAAAGTCAAGATCGCTAAGTGGTTTTCCTTTTGTTTGACATTTTTATAAGAAAATCTATTTTTGAAACAAAGGAATACCAGCGATCGGATGGGAGGCAACTGGGATTGATTAATTAATTTGAAAAAATGGACAGTTGAGCTCTGCTAATCTTACGTGCAAGATATTCTAAATTTTTTTTTTTTTAAAAAAATTTATTAGTTGAAAAGAAGAAAGTTGGAGAAGCAAATTGTGACAACTAAACTACATATATGAGTGACTTCATGGATCGCATGGGGTAGAATCACCATCATGCTTGGTAGGTGTTCGGACTCCAGCCATTTTAATATGCCATGTTAATATATTCTACTATCAACATCTCCAACTGCCTTACATAACTGAAGCTGTTTGAATCCAGTGTAGATCGTATGCCATTCCAGAATTAAGCCGAAAGAATAAAGAACAGAAGATTGAATACGCCACTTTAGAGGGACCAAAGGAATGAAATGTTAAGTGGAAGCGATGGATGCCATATTTGCCTAGGTAGGACTCCCGGAATCTTTTTGCGAGTGCACTCAGAAACACATAAGCTAGTTATTCAAATTATACTATACCGGTAAATATACTTACTATGCCATTTTCAAATTTTAAAATTAATCCAACCTAATTACAAGAATATTTCATATTATACCTGTATTATTAAATATTTCTTTTTTATTGACTTCTGAATAATATTTCATTAAAATATTTATTATATGTATATGTGTGCCATTTATTGATTGTATTTTTTAAATAAGTAATAGTAGATCTGTAGCTAAATTATTGATTTAGTGCGATACACGTTATAGAATTTATTAGTTCCAAAATCTTATACACGTGCGTGCTGGTGCGAATTTAACGATAATTTATAGCGAGACAGATTAGATAGCAAAGTATATGAGGATTGTAAAAGATTTAGTTTAAACTTTAATGGGATAATAGAAATAGAAAGATATAGAACGAATTGATTTGAAATTGCATTCCCTTTCGTTTCTTCTCCGGCGCACGGCGCTACCACACCCTGAGCATTAAGACGGGCAACTAATTAAAAGGCTGAATCAAATAAATATTTAATGGACCCTACGATTCTTGTTGAATAACGAATTTGGCGCTTGGCAATGAACAAAAAAAAAAACATTCATTGTCCATAAACGTAGAGGTCTAGTTAAAGTTAAGTTAAAGCTGGGAGGGTTCGATTTCATTACCTGATGTTTTGCTGTCGGTTGCTTCACTTACCCCTTTGAATGACCCACAGTTCGGGAAAACTTCACATAAGGGGTGAATGACTCGATTTGTTTTCGGGAAAACTTCATATGGGAAGGGCCATTAGTTATATATATGCGTCACTGTAAAAATTCACCCTCGGAAAGAATAACTGTAGAAAATTGGTTTGATAAAAGTAAAGGCTTGAATTCAGCTAAATTATAATTTTAAAACGTAAACAGTACTCAGAATAGGGGTAAATTGTTTCAATAGATATGATTTAGTCATACTATATTCTGAATTAAAATCAACTATTTTATAGCTTTCACTTTTAGAAATGATCTTTCTTTTCCCTTCGATACTGATCAATTTTTTGATATTTTTCTGCCACAGGTTAAAATTAACATTTGTACATGTACAAAAAACAATTTAAAAAAAAAAAAAGAAACTGGAAAAAATAAATTTCAGAAAAAAAGACTAAATACAACTAAGCTCATAAAATATGATAAAAATGTCTGATGATTTAATCAGAGATGAAACACTCTGAGAAGTCTTATATACATTTGATATTTCATTCAATGGTGTTTATTGATTTAGCTATTCTGTTAACACTTAGATTTGCCCCATCATTATCGTAATTTCAGTTCTTTTTTTTTTTATATATCAATATTAATCAGCCTGAAAATTCTGTTTTTATAGCTTACAGCTAAATTATTACAGTACATATATTAGAGTATTTTTTTTAAATATATTTTCATTGCTAGAGATAGAAAAAGGTAAACAAATAAAATTGATAATTCTTACATAACAAAAATATTTGCCAATCTAATGTTCATTTATATTTTGCATTTAATGTATAAATTTTATGATTTTGTAAGAAAAACTGTTTGTTCGCACTATAAAAATCTCACTGTTATTTGTAACCATATATTTTATCAAACATAAATATTGGTAAATTTTGTTTTGCAATCTTAAAGTAAATACACTACAATGTAATTTTTGTTTCACAAATATTTTTTTTTCAACAAAAAAAAGAGAAAAATCAGTATTATACAATCCACGTAAAATGTTCACTTAAAAGTATTAGCACATTAGCAAGAGATGTAATTATCAGTCATTTCAACTTAAAATAATTCTGTCATAGTTGCAAAAAAATTCAACAAAATTTTATGCAAGCAGGAGCTTAATTATATTTAGTATGCATTGCAGATTTGCTGTAAATAAATCATTAAACATATTCCAATTATATTTTAATCATTTATAAGTAACTAAATAATTGCAACATATTACTATCTAATAAAGATTCATTTTGTACACAAAAGTAACGATATTCAACCTGAGTAATATTTATCTGTAGCAGTCTGAAAAAATAAATCTAAAAAATATAAATTTTTACTTATCACTTCTAATTAACTGCTTTTCACAGTGGCTACAACAATATATGTGGCATAACTTGTGGCAGAGCAACATCTTGGTAAACTAGCAGACAAGGTTGGATCACTCAAAAGGTATCTTGAAAATCTTGCATTTTTTTTTTTTTTGTATCTGTGAAATGTTTGAACTAATGATAGGGGCATTTGCAAAATTATATTAAAAACATTTTTTTTTATTTCTCAACCATTCCTAGTCTGTATATATAGACTAGACGGATCTTTTTCTTTTAATTAAATACAGAATTAAAAAGAAGTTTTCCAGAGAAAACTTGTTTCACCTCAGGATTTCCTAGCCACATCCAAAGTAAAGTTTATATCTCTGGGTGTATGAACTTAACACCTCAATTTACATGTTTGCATTAATTTGTCAATGTCCACATATGAATAGATTATTTTATTTAGTAAACAAAAATTATTTTTAGTCACATTCTGTTGGCTGTATTTAATTAACACTAGCAATTATTAGTAATGTATAATCAATTTAAATTTCAGATGGCTACCTAATAATTTTGTTTAAATATAGCTTTATATTCTGAAAAGATTTCAATAAATCAAGAATCTCATATGAAAAATAAGCAATTATAATGGTTTACTATTGCAAAAAATTTAATTTATCACCAAATTCAAAATGTTATTTTTTTAAAAAAAAAAAAGATCTTAAAATTGACAATAATAAAAAAAGATAATGAATAACTTGTGTGAAACCATATTGCATTATGAACGTAATTGTTTTTTTTTTAATGGTGATTTTAAATATTTTATGAAAATAGAAAACAATTAAATAAAAATTATATTAATAAATCTTTTTAGTTCTGCAGAAATATTTTTACATTTATGAAGAAAGGTCTTTGGATAATAATCATAATTATATTACTGAAAATGTTTAAATATAAATTAAGTAAATCATATAATACACATTTTTCAATTTATTTTTAGTTTTATTACTCTATATAATCAAATTTTATTTTTAATGATATAATGAATGAAACTTTTTTTTTCTTTTTGAAATTATTTTTGTTATCAAATATTAGCATTGTCACTTGACAATATTAAACAAAAAATAGCATATTTTATTTCAGGTAAATTACAGATTTTTCAATTTATTTTTAGTGTAACTTATTATTATAAATGGCATAACATTAAATAAAATTTATATTATTTCATTTTTGCTTAGATTATTTATATTTGCAATAGAATCTTTACTTTTTTTGTTAATAAAAATTAGATAACTCATAATTCAAATTTATTTTTAATGCATTTTATTATTTACTATATATAAAGTTTGTTTTTAATTATATAATGAATAATAGTAATACAATACTTTTTTTTTATTAGCATGAATCTCATTATCATATAATGTCAGTACTATTGCAATAATAAAGTCCTTATATATAGATATAACTTTACTTAGAATTATATATTAATAATTTTATATATGTATATGAAGATAAATTTTTACTTGAGGTACATGCCCAAAAAAAAAGTTGAATTTGACTAACAAATAATCAAGTAAAAAAAAAGACAAATATATATACACCTGAGTCTCATTTTATGTGGCACATAGGTTCCACAGAAAACCCGCATTTAAAAAATCACACAAAAATAGACTTAACTTACCTTGAAAAATGGGGGATATGTTCTGTAATTTTCAGAAATGGCATAAAAGCAAAGCAACAAGGAAAAATTACTTTAAAATTTGCATTAAAAAAATGAGGAAATAAAGTATGACTAATAAAAAATTTCAAATATTTGAAGAAAAATTATAGAAAACAAACTTTTTTTACTTTTATTACTAACTACAGTATTTAATTTTACATTTTTTCATACATATTTTAATTATCGCTATTTGACAATATGCATTTTGTTTGTGAACTGATAAGAAATCAGATTCGTCACAAGAGGAAGTACAACTAGCGCCATCTTCAGGTTTGTGCTGTGTTCATGGTTTTCTGTTAACATAATCTGTGATTAAAGTTTGAGATGATGATTTTACTAATTGTTTATAAAGCTCGCGATATCCAGACATACAACTATTTAACTCTTGTTGGAATTTAAGGTTGTTCATTGTAGCAAACTCAGATTTCAGCATTTTCTGATGTTTTTCTTTGTCTCACACATCAACGTAAAATCTATGATTAAATGATTATTACTTATTGATACAGGTATATAATAAGCCTGTATTTCAGTTATCAGAAAATAATAAATTTGTCTTCATTTGATAGATATTTTTGTTTACTACTGAAATAAATTTTAAATATTCACATTTTGTTTCTATATTAAAAAAATGAGATCGCAATCAAAACAAAAAGATTATATATTATCATTAGAAAGATTATTTTCAGTTTTCAAAATCAACAAAATCTTTGTTACTCTCAAATTATTTTTAAAAATCTAAAAGAATATTTATTTCTGTTATATGTAACAAAATATGTTTTAAAAGGTAAAATTTTTGAATACTTATTGAGATATTTAAATCTATTATTATTATTTACTCATAAATATAAGTAGGTTATTTACATAGAAGTTAAGATTCTTAAATAACTTGAGGCCACATTCACATTAGCTGCTAATATAACGTCATATTTTTGAAGAAAAAAACGTATTTTGAGTCGAAATAAGTTATTAATAATTTAAGTTTCTTGATATTTAATAAATATAGTGAAATATGAACTTCTTCACCACATAAAAGAAAACCCGCATAAAAAGATATTAAGAAACATGAATTGCATAACTTCAAAATCAGATTTAAAAAATCCGCATAAAATACGACCCAGGTGTATTTTTAATTTTAAAAATCACAGTATGATTTTTAAAACCATAAGAGATCATCACTTTTTTAAAAAAAAAAAATTATAGAAGTACAAAAAAGTGTGGGTGTAACCAATAAAATTTAAAAATTCCACAAAAAAAAAGGCATTTTTTAAAAAATGTTTAATTCAGTTATATTTTTAAAAAGTCTTTCATAATGATCATAAAATATGGTTGAAATAAAGGGAATAAAAAAATTCTATATTGATGTAGATACAAAATATAAACATTTAAAAAAAATTGGTCAGTTATAAAATTTACTGGATTGGATTGACATCAAATTTTTTTAAAAAAATAAAGTGACGAAAGATTGGAGATTATTTAAATAAAGTAATTCAATAATACAAGTGAAAATGCTTTAGAATAACTACAATGAAAAAATATTTAATTAAGATAACAGAAATTATATTTGTTTAAGAAAAAAAAATTTTTTTTTAAATAAATGAAATTTTAATATTTATAAGAACAGCATTATAAATAACTGATTGATTAATAAATAAATGAATAATTTGTTGCTGTAATTCATAAAAATATTTGAACACTCCAAATGACCAAGGCAAATTGCAATCCATGGATCACTTTACCATTGCATTATAGTAAATAGAGATAGCTGTTTTTTATAGATGTTTATCAATATTAGATATTCATAATATATATGCCTAATCACTATCTTGCCTGAAGTTTTCCCATAAGGGTTTTTCATTTGAAATTACAATGGACCCACAAACTGTACTGTATCTTACAACATGATTTCAACTTTATTCTATCCCAATAAAATGTAAATAAGCAAACAAGAAAACCATTAAAATTCACAAATTTTATATTTGATCAGCCATTTTTTCTTCTCTGAGCTCCCTGTACGACTATGTTTAAAACAAAAAAATATGCATTTTGTAAAGAAATTTTATAATATGCTGATAGCCATTTTTCCATCTCAAAATGCTATACATTTTTATATATATTAATGAAATTTTGATTTATGTTGAAAGCACAAACATTTTATTTCATTATTATCCTTCTGAATTTGATGTGCAGTATTTTGCATATTTCTGAGCATAATGTTAAGAACATACTAAAAATTGATACTGATTTAAAACAAGCTAATTAGAGACATCCTAATTTCTTGATAACAAGACTATAATTATGTTTCTATACGAGAAAAAGCATAATTAATAGCAATTAAAGTTAGACATTTGCTATATACTTTATTTAAACAGAAAATACATTAGTTACTTTTCTTTCTTATTCTTATTGTTTCAATGAGTATATGAATGAATATACATCAGTAAATTGTGTTATGTTCCTCCAATTTTTTATTAATAACTATTATTATTTTTTAAAATTTAGTTTATACTATAATTTTAATTTATATGTGCATACTGTACATATAAAGTCTGTTACATATATATATATGTGCATGTTAAACAGTACTGTACATTTGCAGTTTAATAAATATTGTAACAGTAGCTGGGTTCAAAACCTGTTACAAGGGAGTTAAATAGGATCCACCGACTGCCCTAGATAGGCATGAGTCCAATAAATTGGCTTCAATGTGTGACTGATGTATATATTGTACTGTTTATATAGGGTACAAATATATTGGCATTTGGTTAAAGGTAAAAAAAAAAAGTAAATTTAGATTTTTTTTTTGAGTATAATTTTTTTTTTTAAAAAAAAAAAAAATGTACAATGAAAGTTAAATTGTTCTTTCATCTTTTTTTTTATGTAATTAGAAATAAAAGTGGAATTGGAGAGAACAAAAGAATTCCAAAAGTAAAAAGATAAGCTAAAAGAAAAATATTTTAGCTAATTAAAGATGGCCAAAAGATTTGCTAAAAAATGAGAACTTTGTAATTGAAAAATGAGTAAAGACTGTACAAGATTATGAACCAAAAACACCATGATAATAGCATGCGCAGAAGTCTGAAAACTGGACCTCTAGTATAAAAAGGAGGGGGTCAGTTTGATCAAGATCGTGTTTCATTTGTTTTCTCTATAGTTAGTCCTGGATAAAGAACATATCGAGGATCGTGCTATGCTAAAATAATTCGGCATGTCGGAGTAAACCGGAGCTTCTGCAGACATCATGCCCGAAAATGTACACCAGAAAAGCCTTCGTGACCGACTAGGAGAATGGACCACAAGATCAAATAATAAGCAATGGCCGAGCTCATTCTAACTCAAAAAACTATGCATAGTTATCTACTACCTTCTAACTAAATTTACTGGTAAGATATAACTCTTATTATTCCCAATTGCGACTAAATTGTCAACAAACCATTTTGCAAACAACTTGTAAAAATATACATATATTAGGACCCCGATAAAGACTTTAATTTTTCTGATCTAGAGACTTTTATTTATCCAATAACTTTTTTTTAATTGTGAAATTGTTTTTTATTAATTGATTCATATCTGAATTAACGTATGTTTTTCCAATTTATTTAATTAGTAATCTATTTTAATTTGTTAGAATAAAAATATTTATTTCCAATACCAACTTTTTCATTTATGCGTTATTAATAATATTTATTAAGTGTTTATTATTAAATTTATTATTATCTTAATAAGATTTAAAAACGTAATTTACCTTTCCCAGTATGTTATAAGTTCCAGGAAAAATATTTAAAAGATAATTCTAGTTTATGGTCGAATTACCGATTCTTAAAAATCTAATACCGATAATTTTAAAAAAATATCTTTTCTTTTTTTTATTTACAACTTGCAAGATGTGCTGGTAACAGATTTCAGCGGGTTCTTAAGAATCCTGGCGCCCAGATCAAATAAATTAAAAGCTGATTTAATCAATAGCACAATTCTTAACAATTCTAGGCAGAGTTGATCAGGAAATATAGTTATGTTTTTAGAAATAGAAATACAACTTTCTTCTTTTTGACATAACTTGATCAACTCGCGCATTTTATAATGCGTATAGAGCTGTAGCAAGATGGAAAACATTATAATATATAAATAAAAGATCAGATTTTGAAAATTTTTTTTTTTAAAGAAAAATATTATATAATTATTTGTTTCAGAATATATTTAAAAATATGTTATTAAAAAAAAAATTGAGAAATACAGTTATAAGCAAATATGTAATTCTTTTTTTTATGTTTCAACTGTACATTTTTTTTGTTATCATGTTTTATTTTAATGAGAGTAACAAAAAGACTTTGCTGTATATACCTCTAGACAATTCTTTGTTATATTATTTAGCCACTTTAAATTCCAAAAAATCGTAACCGAATGTAACATGGACAAAGATACCATGTTAAAAGCATTCCAGAGAAAGAAATAGAAATGTTGATAAACCGTCTTTGGGAGAAATTGTTTAATTAGAAAGTTGGAGCCATAGAGAATCGGAGACATTTTGAAAAGGAAAAGTTTTTTTTTTTTTTGATATATTAATATGTATGGCTATACTCTCATGGTTTTAAAATTAAATACTGAACTTCTCTGAATTAACTAATTCGCATAGAAAATATATTTTAGAAGATCAACTTATAAAATGTCAATGCTTGTAATGTTGGGGTAAAAACTATATGTGTAAGGCGATCACCCTAAGGACTCTATAGATAAGTTGCTTAAAATAACTTAAAGAGAAAAGGAAAAATGTTGAACCTAATATGCCAAGCAAGCTTCCATTAAAAGATTTATTAATCACCATCGTCATTATTCTTTTGGTTCGGACTTATGTCAATAGCAGATATCTTTCTTACTTCAACAAAAATAAAAACATAATTTCTTTTGGATCATTAACTCAGAACAGCATAAACTCACATAAGCAAACTTATCCCTATTAAAATCCCGGGTTCCCAAAGGTAACTATAACTTTCTTTGCCTTAATTAAATGAACTTAGAAATGCCTATTGTTATCCTCAGAATGCTTATTCAATGTTAAAATATTAATTTAATCTGTAATGTATAACTGTTTTTTTTTTATCCTACTCAATGTTTATGTGATCTATTATATTTAGTAAAATTTGTTTTTTCTTTTATGTTAGATTTAATGTGTGAATTAGGTAATAGTATGAATACTAAACCCTTCCATTTGATGGCGCTCTTTTTCACCCAATGCACATCAATATACCGTTTCATAGACTGTCGGTTTCTTTACAGAATATTACCGTACAAAAAAAATTTTTTCCCACTTTCTATACATAAAACTTGTATGTTTTTTTTTTTTCTTTTTGCGTTTTCAATAAACACTTTGTTTTTATATGATGCGGGCAGGGGGGGGTTGCTTTTAAATTATCTACTTTTTTTTTATTTTGAGCTTTTTTTTTTTGGATTTTGAATTATCAGTTTCTTTACATAATACTACGGTAAAAAATTTTTTTTTGGTTTACCCCTTTCTATACATAAAACTTGTATGGTTCTCTTTTTTTTTTTTGACTTTTTAATAAACACCACTTTGTTTTTAGATAGTAGAGAGGGATGGATTCGTTTGCTTTTAAATTACTTCCTTTTTTGGATTTTGAGTTTCTTTTTGAAAGCCTTAAACAATTCAGTTTTAATTAATGAACCAACAGTTGGTTTTTAGAGAGTGGAGGGGAGTTGTTTTGAATTTTAATTCTCATCTTTTAGTATCTTTTGCCGATGTACTAAAAACTTTGCATATTAATTTTAAATGTGTTCAAATATAGAAGGCATATAAACAGATAGATTAAGAAAAATATACGAATTATTGGAGAGGGGTTGGTTTGCTTTTAAATTATCAACTTTTTTTTCCCTTATCGACTTTTTATTGATTTTGAGCTCTTTTTTTGTTGGAAAGCCTTATTAATCAATTCATTTTTAATAAGCCAACAGTTGATTTTTAGAGGGTGAAGGGGGATTGGTTTGACCTTTAATTATAGTCTTTTATTTTATTATGTGGTGTTTTTTTTTTAAAATATTTACACTACCGAAACTTTTATACGATAGCGAAAAGTTCTTCCTTTATTATTTGCCTCTTTCAAAAAGCCTTAATTAATTAGTTCGTTTTTGAAAAAAAAAAACATTTTTTTTTATGGAAAGGGGCAGGAAGTTACGGTTTGTTTGACTCCAATAAATGATGAGCCTCAAAACTGTAGCAGGATTTTGGAGCCGTCCAACCAACTTCCCTTACACAGACCCCTGGTATGCTTGCAGGAGTGGCAACAGAATTCCCCAGATCCTGTAGTTGACTAAAACCATGCTCCTCCCACAAACGTATAGCTTCACATCTGGCAGAATGTTTGTTCTCTTTTTAGAAAAAGACAACTTCTGTGGCCGGAAATTCACTCCCCTTCAACCAATATTTGTAGTTGCCGACATTTTAGTGGTCTCGCATGGATTCGCATGTAAACATGAATTTGCGTGTGAACTCGGCAGAACTCTGCTGAAAACCCTAACCATTTCAGGTTGTGTGCAGTTCAAAATCATAAGGAAGCAAGTGACAATTGTTAATATGTAATACAAAATTCACTACGCTTTCTCAAAAATTTTCCACAATAAATTTTTTGATAGTTTCACATCCTTCAAATATGGCTGCCATCAAATCAGACCGTAGCGAGTCAAATTGCACTCAGTTGAGGAATACTGTCACAAGTCAATGGGCATAGTATTTCATTACATAATTGTAGGATATATTGCCCTCTAGGCAGCATGTTACAGCTCTAAACAACTGTTGTAGTGTTAGTCATAAGTTAGGCTGCTAAAACAGTATATTGTTGTGCACTGTGTGAAAAACAATGCCATCAAGCGGTAGGGTTCAGTATTCATACTATTACCGTAAATTATAATTTTTTTTTTATCTTATGAATATTTGATTTGATACAGCTAATAAGAAAAAAAGTATATATGTACTTCGAAACTGAAATTTTTTATAGATCATTAATGAATAGATTTATTGATTATATTTGCCTATTTTTTTTCCTGTCAAAATAGCTCACAAATCTACCTAAAAAATCTCACAAATTATATTAACAAACTGGAAGATGTTGGATTTTCATACAACATTATCTACAAAATGATTAGGCAATTTCAAACTAAGCTACAAACTGACACAGTTAGAAACAATAAACCAAGAATGCTGCTACCTTACATACCATCAATTGCTAAGAAATATAAAATATTTGCTGAGTCCTTCGAATTAGGATTCCACACCCCACCTTCAACAAACAGAATGATAAACAATACCAAAGACAAAATACCTTCTGATCAAATAGCCCAAGCAGTTTATAAAATTTCATGCCCAACCAATGGATGTAGAGCAGCATATTATGGAGAGACCCATGCCAACATCACCACCAGAACATCTCAACATCATTATTTATATGGGAGAGCTCTAAATTAGTGTTGTTCAACCCTTGGTCCATGCAGGTCCACATGCTAGACGGGCAGTAAAAAGTTTGTAATAATAAATAATAAGAGTTTAAACTTTTAATTAATATAGCCAATTTTTACTTATTTTTTCATCTCATTTTTACCCAATTAAAAAAAAAAACAGAACGAAAACAAAATCTAATCAATCATTCATAAATTAATTTGTTTTTCTAGTTATCACAGATGTTTATTGGGGGAGGGTGGTAGAATTAAATTTTTTATTACTTTTCCAAAAAAATTAAAAAATAAGTTTTTTATTATATAAACTCCATATATATATATAAAACTTTATCTTATATATTAACATTGTTGTTTTGATCAGTTATAACAATTATGCTTATCTTTAAGAAAATTTATCTATAGACTTCTGCTGGTCTGCGAAATCTTATCCTTATTTTTGCTGGTCCGCGGAACCTTATCCTTATTTTTACCGGTCCGCAGGTGTGAAAAGGTTGAAGAGCACTGCTCTAAATAATACTGAAAACAAATCAATATTCTTTGAGCACCAAAAAAACAACAGGCCATGTGTTTGAACCCACTATGGCAAGGGCACTGTGCACTGAATGTAATGATATGAAATGAAAGATAAAAGAGGCATGCTTTATTGCAAATGACAACTATGCAATAAACCAAAAAGATTTGTGCTTTGCAATCTCCAGAAAATGGTCTGTATGAAAGAAAACGGTTAATAAATTTTGCATAAATTATCGCTAAACTTTGCTTAGAATCTCAATGTAAGCCGACACTCACAAAATAAGCTATGAATATGGAGGCTTAAGTTTTCTGAAAGTGCTCAGCCATATAATTCTTTTCTAATAATACTAAGCATCACTTTTTTGCGTAAAGCGCAATTTAAAAACTAAATACATCTTATACGAATAGACACATATATTAAATATGTTTTAAATTCAAACCTTAAGTTTGATGAAGAAATTTGATCGATTATTAATGTAATAAATGTTTAGAGATAGGGAATTCAAACCAGCTAAATTTTAAATTATACACGATCAAATTCGAAAAATATAGAAAAAAAGAGATCATTCAAATACACAGATTTCTCCATTATATCCCCGTTCATCCAATAGGTTTTCTCCCAGCCCTGAGAGCGAGCTAACTAGAGTCGGGCACCTAATTAGAGATAGTGTAAGTAAGATCCGTTAGAGTTTGAGGAAAAGTATAATTCTTGTGCATTAGAGAGATTGGCGCTCAAGGTCGGTTACTACCTGACACTCATATACTTTTTCCAGAAAAAATTTATTTGTCAACAATAATGGCCACTGGGAAAACTTATCAACTTAAATCCTTACATAAGATATACACAAGATCTAGAAATTTTGTTTATAAAATTGATTCATATTCAAATTCAATTCGGTAGACAGTGGTCAAATACTGCCTACAGGTGTTATGGCAACTAAACAGCCATAGTTTACTTTCACCACCCCATTTGGTCCATGTATACATTTTGTAAAGATCTTTTTTAACACATATAAAAGGGGGTATAAAAATTCAAAAAGGGGGAAAAGAAGAGTTGAAAAAAAAAAAAATTTAGTGTTTTGTCTCATTACTATTGCATTGAAAAATAAAGCACCAGATAGGAGAGAAAATAGTGAGGATTAGAGGTTCAACAGTAGGCCAGGTGACAGTCAGCATAGTACTTTGTGAGCTGGATTGGTGAGCCTGGCACATAATATAAAGAAAAGTAATACAAAGATAAATTTTGTTATTATTTCACTCAAAAATAAATATATATATATAGAAATAAAAGTTTGTTTTTCTTAAGATATTTTATGAGAATATAAGTAGAAATAAATGAAAACTCATTCACAAGAAAGAAAGGAAAAGAAAATGGACAAGAATAGCACAGATAAAGCAAGAGACTGGTATGATGGGTATTATTATGAGAAAATTGCAGATGGAAGAAAGAATAAAATTAAGATTTGAGGAAATGAGGAAAAGACATGCAATGTTAGAAATGCAAAAAAAAGCATGAGATGAGAATACTAGCAGTAGAAAAGAAATTTTACGAGTAGACAGGGGAAGGTGAAGGCAAAGAGGAAGAAAACCCAACTCGGAGAGAAGACGACTTAAAGGAAGAGCAAATGAAAGCCAAGATATGGAATAAAGAGGGAGTAAAGGGAAAATGACCAAATAAAGCCAAATAGTATAGCAGAAGGGGGCTACAGCGAGATGATCAATAGCAGTCGCAGATAATCCAATTTCTAAAGATTAGAGTGTTCGCCGGGGAAATGGGAGAGGCACCAATTGAACATTTAAAAAGTTTAGAAAGATATTTCAACCATCGGCATGATGACTGAAGAAAGCAAATTCGCTATTGCCTGTAGCAATTTGATGAATGTGCAGTCATGGTGGGATTCGCTGTTTCATCCACCAAGATTTATCAGTATAGGGAGGCAGTAAGAGACGTTCTGGTTTGAAGAAAGACAAGAAATGGTGAGATACCATGTCAGGCAAGAAAAATATAAGACTCGCCAGGAAAGTTATTCTCAGTTTTTCTGTCATCAGGTAGCTAAGTTTGCGCACATTATATGTATGTAACATGACAGAAAACAATATTATTAGGGTAGTTAAGTGTAACTCGCCAATAAAAATTTAACAGGTGCTCCGGGGAAATGGAATGGCCTCCATTGAGGAAGTAGCCGAACTACTAAATGCTAGTATGAGTACACAAGATTACGAAGAACCGCTGGATATCCAAATAACGATGAGTGAAGAAGCTAGACATCCGAGGTGGATCCGAAAGGGTTACCAAAGAGAATATAATGAGACATCACCACTTTGATATTATGGAAGGGAAGACCGTCGTGAAACATTGAGGCCATATGCTGAGCAGGGAAAAGGTTGCGTCCCCCATCACCAACAATAAGATAGAGAGTAACTAAAATAGAGGGGATGTGTGTATATGTTTTTTTTGTTTGTTCTTGGTCTGTTTAGATGTTTCACTTGGTCATGTTTTTGAGTTGATAGGTTATTCAACATATGTCTGTGGCAGGGCACGAATGGAGGATGTATATATAGATGAAAGAAAAAGAGAGATCGCGAGGATTTTTTTATATTATTTTAGCCCTCAAAATAAGTCTACCTCATTTTGAAGTCTTTCCAACTTGGGGGTATTCAAGGGAGTTAAATAGGATCCACCAACTGCTCTAGATGGGTGTGAGCCAAATAAATTGATTTCAATGTGTAACTATATATGAGTAGTGATGTATATATATATTAAAGATTTTAAAATTTTTTTTTTTTAAAAATATATATATATAATTATTTGTTTCGGAATATATTTAAAAATGTTATTAAAAAAAAACAAACAGAAATACCATTATACACAAATATATAATTATTTTTTTTTTTATTGTTTCAACTGTACAATTTTTTTGAATTATCATGTCTTACTTTAATGATGGTAACAAAAAGACTTTGCTGTATATACCTCTAGGCTATTCTTTGTTATATTACTTAACCACTTTAAATTTCCAAGAAACCGAATGTACCATGGACAAAGATACCAAAAATTGCATTCCAGAGAAAGAGAGATAGAAATGCTGATAAACTGCCTTTGGGAGATCAATAGATAATAAATTGTTTAATTAGAAATTTGGAACCATAGAGAAGAGGAGACATTTTGAAAAGGAAGTTATATTAATATTTTAAATATATATATATTAATTTGTATGGCTATACTCTTGTGGTTTTAAAATAAAATACTGAACTTCTCTGAATTAACTAATTTGTGTACGAAATGTATTTTAGATCAACTTATAAAATGTCAATGCTTGTAATGTTGAGGTAAAAACCATACATGTAAGGCGATCACTGCATGCTACAAGTACATAGCTGTTCCTGCTTATTACCTGCCTGTACAAGAACCTTAAGGACCCTAGATACATTGCTCAAAATAACCTAGAGAGGAAAGGAAAAATGTTGAACCTAATATGCCAAGCAAGTTTCCATTCCATCACCATTATTCTTTTGGTTCCAATAAATACCACAAAATGGATGCACGTGCCAGACTTATGCCAATAACAGATATCTTTCTTACTTCAACAAAAAACAAAAATAAAATTTCTTTTGGATCATTAACTCAGAACGGCATAAACTTATGTAAGCAAACTTATCCTTATTAAAATCCCGGGTTCCCGAAGGTAACTATAACTTTCTTTGACTTAATTAAATGAACTTAGAATTGCCTATTGTTACCCTCAAAATGCTTATTCAATGTTAAAATATTAATTTAATCTCTAGCGTATAACTGTATTTTTTTTTTATCTTACTCAATGTTTAAGTAATCTATTATATTTAGTAAAATTTGTTTTTTCTTTTACGTTAGATTTAATATGCAAATTATACTTTTTTTTTTTTATCATATGAATATCTGATTTGATAAACTAATAAAAATAAAATTATATATGTACTTTGAAACTGAAATTCTTTATAGATCATTAATGAATAGATTTATCATTTATATTAGCCTTTTTTTTTTCCTGTCAAAATACCTCACAAAACTATCTAAATATATCTTATACGAATAGACACATATATAAAATATGTTTAAAGATAGGGAATTCAAATCAGCTAAATTTTAAATGCAATCAAATTCAAGAGATATAAAAAGAGATCGTTCAAATATGCAGATTTCTCAGTTATACCGCCATTCATCTGGTAGGTTTCCTCCCAGCCCTGAAGTTGAGCTAGCTAGGGTTGGGCACCTAATTAGAGATAGTGTAAGTAAGATCAGGTAGAGTTTCAGGAAAAGTATAATTCTTGCTGCATTAGTTAAGATTGGAGCTTGAGGTCGGTTATTACCTGAAGCTCATAAATATACTCTTTCCAGAAAAATTTTATTTATCTATCTTACTGAAAAAAAATAATGGCCACTGGGAAAACTTATTAACTTAAATATCTACATAAGATCTACGCAAGATCGAGAAATTTTGTTTATAAAATTTCATAAAGATAATTGATTCATATTCGAATTCAATTTGGTAGACAGTGGTCAAATACTGTCTACAGGTGTTATGGCGACTAAGCAGCCATAATTATACATTCACTATCCCGTGTGATCCATGTATACATTTTTTTAAAGATCTATTTTATTTAGATCAACACTATAATTCATGCCGGGGTTGCCTGTTAAAATATTAACCCAGAAAAGGTAGACATATGCTATAAATTTTAGAGTTTATTTATGCTAAACATGCTTTTAATACACTGAGAGTATCAAAATTCAAAGCTCTATTAAGTTTATTATGATAATCAATGTATTGAAAACATGCTTAGCATGAATAAAAACTAAAATTTATAAACATGTCTACCTTTTCTGGATTAAATGTCCTAACCTTTATATATTTAACATCACAATTATACAAAAAAAGATAATAATTCTAATTACTGAATTAGTTCAATAAATAATATGTATTCTACTCTAATGTGAGCTATTATAAATTATATACACCTGGGTCTCTTTTTACGCGGATTTATTTAACACGATTAAAAAAGTTACGCGATTCATATTTCTTCGGAAGTCGAACTCCGATAATGCGCTATTACTTTAAATAATAAATTTCGTGCACTTACGTCATATTGAAAGTAATAGCACATTATTGGAATTCGACTTTCATCTTAGTAATGTCAATATTTTCAGTGCTTTATAATAGTAAGATTTTATGTAATAATGAAATTAAAATCATGATTTCCACATTTTATGTATACACACATTAAATTTTACAAGATTATAATGTAAATTTGTTCAATCATTGTGCGTGTTAATTTTGCATTTTAAATCACATTCTGTTTTTGCTTTTTAAAAAAGAACGTAATCAATTATTAATCATTTAGTGTCCGCAAGTTTATTTTTAAAAGGTGAATAATAGCAGTGGGCACAATTAAATTTGACAATTAAAAATTAAAATCTGATTTTTAATTGTAATTAACAATTTAAAAATTACAAAGATTAATTACTCATTACGTTGTCACCAGAAAACCATTAACACAACATGAGAGTGAAGTTGACGCTAGTTGTATTTCCTCTTGTGAAGAATCTGATTTTTTACCAGTTTGCAAACGAACCTGTTTATCGGCAAATAGCGATAATAATTAAAACGTGTATAAAAAATGTAAATTACTGTACTGTAAATTATGCACTGAGGAACCTATCTATCGTGTAAAACGAGACCCAGGTGTATATGTTGCAATGGGGCTTAGAACAAAATACATTGTAGTTCGCGACTCCACTGTAATTAATCATGAATTTGCTTTGTTTTTTTATATAAATCATCATATTTTAGTTTTTTTTCTTTCTCTATAAATGAAACTTAAAATCAGACCAAAATATTACCTTTCAGTAATGAAATCAGGTAAAAATTATTTCTTCATGACAACTATAAGAGAGTACTCATAATTGGCTCTTTGAAACAAATAAGCTTAAAATATTTAATTTGAGATGAGAAATTTATAGCCATGTGTACAATATGATTTATTTTTTATTTCTGAAAATACATAAAACAAAAATATAATAAAAAATATTAAATGAATATATTAAACAAATATACAAACAGAAAAAAAAAATAGCAATCTCTAGTATGATATAAACATACAGAAGGTTGAAGAATGATTAACAATACTGCTTTGCAAAAAAAAAAAAAAAGTAATCTGAAGATCTTAATATATTCTCCTACATAATTTTTTCTTGACTTATTTTGCTACATATGTGTAGAAGATAAAAAACTTTGGCAAAAGATAACATAAGAATATTTCCAAACTGTCTGGCATTTAAATGTTTTTTTTTATCTCTAAACATAAAATATTACCTTAAATAAACAATAACTTGTTCAAATAATAAGGTTTGGAAATTGTAAAAATTTTATCTGGATGTCAGAAGATACTAAAACATAGGAAGCTGCACTGATGCTAAAACGAAAAGTTCAAAAAACAAGTTGGATAGATTATGAGGTAAAAAAATGAAGACAATGTGAAAATTTGCTTTTAGAGATAAATGCAGTTATAATGATGCAGCTATTAGCTCAGCACCACCAACAAAATATGTTTATAAACAACAATTCTTTAAATGGTGTGGTCCATTACATATTTTATGATATTTAAACTTTTCGTTCTGAAATACTTCAACACCATGTCTAATTGTAGCTCTCTAATGTATTCTATTCTCAGCTATATCTTCCCAATGGAAATGATTTACACTGAACTTCTTTACAATGTCTTTTGAGATAATTAAGACTACCTTTTCCTATGAAAACCATACTCACACTTCACTACCAAATACCCTTTTAAGAAGTCAAAATAAGAGTTGTAGATCACATGACCCTTTTAAGAAGTTTTGAATGATTCATTAGTTTGCATATCCAATCCAACCATGTATGACTTTACAATAGTAATAATACCCTAGAATAATACAAATCAATCTGAACCATAAATATATTTCTATATATAGCACACACAAATCTATTACTATGCTTGATATTTTATGTAGTCTTAAATTTCTTCTACAGCAAACTTATTTCCAAAATAATTCAACATCATTTCTAATTCCAACTGTCTGTGCTACATATTACTGACAAAAGTAATCAGCAATGTGCTCTTTAGAATGTCTTTGAAATAACCTCTATAAAAGAATGGTGTCTACCTCTCCAAACAAATCCATGCTCATTTGAGTTCACCATATAACATCTTTTAGAAATTTCTTATAATGTTCATCCATTTTACAAATTCAATTCAATGAAAATGTGATTTTATCCAATAGAGCAGGGATGGGCAAATAATGGCCCGCTAAGAGTTTTTATGCAGCCCACCAAGACCATCAAAAAAATCGGCCTTAAACTAGGATTTTCTTCCCATGCTTGACCAAAGATTCGTCTCGTATTTTCTACTAGGATGGCCATATCAATATACATGCGCAGTGTAGATACGATGTGCAATGCTTTTCCAGTTGATCTGGTTAATTCAATTTTGTCTTTGCATTAGCAAATATATACATTTCCAACTTTAGTGAAACCATGAACCTTATCAAAAAATGTAAAATCGGTGATGAATGTCGTGTTTAATGAAGAATGGACAAATATTTCTTTGGTAATACAGGGAATTAATGAAGAATGGACAAACAAATATTTCTTTGGTAATACAGGGAATAAAGTGGGGTGTTTATTGTGTTATGAAAAAAGGTACAGCCCTCCACTAACCTTCGCTTCCATAAAGTGGCCCCTAATGTGGTCCTTTGCCAACCTCTGTGGCCCCCGAGCCAAAACAATTGCCCACCCCTGCAATAAAGGACTCTATAATGTCATACCAGCAAATTGAAAAACATATTATTGGTCTTACGATCTTGCCATTATATTTTTACAATTTTATGGAACATCCACAAGTGGAATTTTTATAATGCCTTTATATTATTTCGATAGAATATTCAAGTCTTATCTCCATATATAAATACATAACAAATCTATGTGTAGCTAATTAATTGCTGTAGTTATTTCGTTACGATAAAATATCTTATATTTTATTAAAAATAGCAATAGTACTTTGAAATCTGTTATAACTTAACATAAATATATCCATCTTTTTACTTTAAAAAGCTACAAAAATATTAAAACTGGCATACATTCTCAAGTAGATCTCCATGCAACATAAAAGTTTAAGATTTTTCATACCATCATTGACTAATAAAGAATTTGAGTTTTTTAAACATTTATTACCAAATTAATGTCATTATATGTTGCACTCAAAAAATTAAGTACCATTCTAAAAATTGTCATTTGAACTGGCAAATAATACAACCATTAGCACACTGTAAATCTTGAATCCAAAAAGTAAAAAGTTCTTGTTTTTAATTGATTCATATTAAAAATTCCATTAACAAACTCATATATCTTTGTTGATTAGAGTAAGCTGCTGATAAACAGTTTCAAAGACTATAATGATAAAAATCAAAAACAATGTGAGAGCAAGCATGACACCTTCTTTAACATTAGTTTCCATTTCAAATGGCTCAGATTTTCCACCTGTGGTATTAAAGCTTCCTCTCATTCAATCATGTAGAAGCTGTATAATATGAATAAATATTGGTATACAACAATATCACACTGCCATAGATCTGTACAATTAATTGAATCAAATATCTTAACCAAATCAATAAAGTAATATATAAAAAAATATTTTGATTCAGACATTTTTCTTGCCTGAAAACTATGGTTATAATATTTCATGATTTTTTAAAGTAACAAGTAATCTCTAGCAATTATTCATCTATGATTGGAAGCAAAGTATTCAACAAAACCCATTTAAGAGCTTTTGCTGTAATGAATAATAATGATATTCTTCAGTAATTTATTATGTTATCTAAACTCTTTTTAAAATTGGAACAGCACAATTTCATGAGTCCATATATTCCTACATAATTCCAATATTTTTTAACCTAATCTATCATCATATTTCATAATATCTTTTTATCTCATCAGAAGTTGCAGCTTCTGGTTTTTAAAATTACAGAAAATGGTTTTGACTTCACTAAGCTGGGAAACCTTCCAAATCTCAATGAGCTGATAAAATAGACATAACATCAAAAGTTGTCACTTCAATTCCTGTATCATTTTCAAAAGAAAATCAAAATATGCCATGTGTTCATAATATCCATATGGTCATATTAGAGTATCATTGATGGATTTAATAGAATTGTGATCTATATAATGCATCAAAAAATATCTAAAGATCAGCAAATGTCTGCATTTTCATTGCAGTATTAATCCAATAATCATTTTTAGGTATTATCAGTCATTGCTTCACAATAAAAATGTTTGTCCTGCCAAATGCCATGTCTCCTTTCAACCAAGTCAAAAAAACAGTCATCGTTCTTCATTCTAGTGAACCCAAGAATAGTTTCTTCTAGTCATAACACATTCAATCATGCAATAAAAGGGAAAGGGGGAAGTAATACATTTGTCTCCAAAATGAAGTTTCAAATCTTTTAATTTTTCTTTTTGTTGACATAAGCAGAACTTATTTATTTTTACACCAATAATGAAACTAAAACAGAATATAACTAAATGAAGTCAAAAATAATTTGTGTTAATCATTTCTATAACATTAATGATCAAGGTAACTGTAACTTATTGTAAACATTGACAAAAGAAAAAGTATTTTTTTACAAATTTCATATTAAAATTTTACAAAACAGGACCTAATGGCTAATAAAAAATTGTACAATATGGCATCAGAATTAAATAAGAATTCTACACATAGTCTTAACACTAGCCTATAATAATTAACAAAAGATGATAACAGAAACCCTCTGTCGTAACATAAAATAGCTAGCTGCATGTAAATAAACTATAGATTGATCTGATTGTTTATGTTCTACAACAATTTTTCTTAAACTTTCCCTGATCTCAGTAGCTTTTCATGGGTATTTTTGAGATGTCCAGTAATAAGATACTTGCTAATATTCGTTTTAAGGTAATAGCAAACAATGTCTTTCTAACCATTTTATCAGCTTAATGTTTAATTTGAAATTGAATAAAGATCTGGCTAATGAACATTTAAGTTCCCATGTTAAAAGATATTTTATTCTTTTTTAAATCATCATGAAACATGCATAGTTGGTTTGTGAGTGATCTATTTTAAAAAGTTCTGCTTCTAATATATTATACTATTTTATAATAATGAATTCTCTGGAAATTCATGTTTATATATATATTTAAAAAAGATTAAAATTTATTTATGGTATCAATAACAAAAAGCCCTTATAAAAATTGTATTTATTTTTAAATTGTTAACTATCTATTTTAAGTATGCAAAATTATATATATATAAACTTTATCAGATTAATATTTAATTTGGATTTGCTGGAAAACCTAACTTTCATATCTTTCTTTTCCA
The DNA here is from genome assembly GCA_028023455.1 of Epiperipatus broadwayi. Taxonomy (NCBI): domain Eukaryota; kingdom Metazoa; phylum Onychophora; class Udeonychophora; order Euonychophora; family Peripatidae; genus Epiperipatus; species Epiperipatus broadwayi. The sequence continues at coordinate 714,502 of JAQFVV010000045.1, forward strand.
AATTAAAAGTATTTTATCATATATTTTCTCTATGCCAATTTTTTTTTAATTACCATGTAACGTACCGAATCATCTATTTTAAACGTCCTATCCACAGTATATTATCTCACTGTCATTAACATTAAATCGTCAGACACTTCATAGTATATAAGCTCTTCATAATTAATAAACAGTAAGACTTGTTTGAAGATGTTAACAAATCCGACAAAAAAGGCTTTGTAAAAATTTGTCCTTGGGGGGTGGAGGGGGGACGACAAAAAATCAAGTTTTTTTTAAAAATAATTTTCTAACAAAAAAAAAAAATTCAGACTTTTGGATCTTTTTTCCATATTAATTTAATAATTCTTATAATTAATTACTTTTTTTTTCCATTTATTAAAATTTTGTTTTTAATATAAATAATCTTAAATGCTATTTAGATTTCTAATAAATAACATTTCCAGTTCGTTCTCAATCGTCTGCAACTTTTAAAAAATTGGTTTTATCAATATTTTAGTATTTATAATATTTACCATTATTTTATTTTTCATTTTCCATTCTATTATGAATAACATTTGCAGAAATATATATTTTTTTTTAAATTGCAAGATAATTGTTTTGCTTTTTTAGTTGATAATTCAATTTTTAAATACCGTAAATACATACTGGAAAATAAGAAAATAATGTGAGAAAACTGGTGAATATGCCAAAAATATTAAACTTTTTTTTTTTAAAAAAAAAAAAAAAGAATATTTTAAACAAACAAAATAATAATAACAATGAAAAAAATTAATAATACATTCCAGACAGTATAGCTGAGAATTCAACAAAAGAATACTTGGAAGAGTTCAAATATAAGAAAAGGTAATATTCTACAGTTAATTTTCAAAAATCAAATTTAAAGAGACGATAAGCTGGCAATTTGCCAAGAAGTTTAAAGTTTAATATTAACAATAGCGTAGAATTTTCACACACACAAAAAAAAAAAAAAAAGCTAAAATAAATAAAAGTTAAGATTAATAAAAAATATATAATAGAAAACATATAGAATAAAACACAATTCTGTAGTATTAAATTTCCGTTTTTCATGACGACAGTTATACCATTAAGCCGAAGTGGGAACAAAATTATCACATCAATAACAATTAGATATTGAAAAATATAAGCTATCGCGATGATTGTCAAATAATGAACCCAACTTTATAATTTCAGTAATCTTCAATACTAGTAAAGCTTTTATTGTACATGAAAAATATATATACGGCCAGTGATCAACAAAACATATCTGAAATTATTAATACTATAAAAAAAGAAATATTCTAAAATTAAAAAAAAGGAAAAAAAGCAAAAAAAAAAAAATACTCACCATCAATTCAATACACCCCTTCTAAAAAATGCACTTTACCACTTAGAAATGAGTTATTTTTAACTCAGTTAAAATTGTTTAATAAAAAGCACAGCTACAAATAATTGAAAAATTCAGAATTCAAATTTCAAAATAATTCAATTTTTTATATATACAAAAATTACAAAGTGAATAAATTATTCACTTTTATTTTATATCAATTATTCAATCAAATTTACATATATAAAATTATGCACATCTAATAAAAGACACCCTCCTTATTATTCAGTTTGAATTCTGCCACATAGGCAATAATCTCGAAACAGATTTTGCACAATAAATAATTGGCTGTTTTCCCAAAACTTTAGGCAAAACAGTGCTGTGTAGCAAAACAATTGGCTAATTCAGCATATTCTCAAACCAGGATTCTTATTACAGAAATGATATATATAAACAGCTTTTTATACCAACACAGAAATGTCAGTTAATTTATATCTTTTTCCTATTGGGTGTTGGTAATCACATGATAAGCAGTTCATGAGTTTTAATATTATCACACTAGAATCTATCAAATTCCCGCCCAAATTAATGAGATTGTTGCAATGTAAAGTTTTTTTCTTTTTGTTAGATTAAAAAAAAAAATGTCTAAAATGTTTTTGAAACAATAATAGGGTAATGAATGGAATCGATATTCAGTAGATAATTTATATATATGTTATTTAATTTTACTAGCACAGTCCAATTTTTGATACACATATCCTCTATTTTTGTTAATTATCTGAATTAAGAGAATGAAGGAAAACCATAAACCTTCACCAAATCAGAAATTGATTAATCTGATAATTAATGTCTTTTTCAATGTTTTTTGTTAGAAAGATCCTGAAGAATTCTTGTTTTCATCTTACCTTAAATGATTATACTTTTTAGTTTCAGGTATAAGTAAAATTAGTCCCTACCATACATTTTACCTATAACTACTTTGGACATCTAATATTTTACTATGATTGAGTAATAATGTTTGATCGCCCTTAGTCAAAAATAATCCTTCATAATCTTACATAATTAAAAAACGTTTTATATTTTTTATTGTAATTTATAATTTAAAAAAATATTAAGTATAGTTATTGTGACAAAACATTTAGAAATCATGGTGATTAGAAATCAAATCCCAACAAATTTTATTTATCAATCTAAAAAGTTCAGAAGTGCAAACTGTTTTAATAATAAAATGACAAATAGTATAAATGTTCCAAATCTGTCATTCTACTATTGCATCAAATAAATGCAAGACTATATAAAAGAGAGGGACCCAAAAATACCCAGCATTTTATAATTAAAAAATATTTATCTTTAAATGTTATAAATTTAATCTCCTTCAAAGTACTATCCATTTAATACAATACACCAGTCTAAATACGTTTTTCACTTTTTGAAGTCCCTTTTAAAACTTTCACCACTTCTTAATCAGTAAAAAAAATGAGGCATTTTTTATTCAAAGGAATAAAACAATCACACAGTTAGAGATCAAGCAAATATGACTGATAGATACGATGGATTATATTGAATTTAATTAAAAATTATTTCACACTCAAGACAGCTCGCAGAGGAATTATTGTGGTGAGGCTTGCACTTCTCCCTTTATCACAAAATGGGACTTTACATTTTATGCATCATGCAAATGTTTCAGAACTATATATAAAATGTCTAACCATTCAGAACTAATTCTGATCAAAAAATGCACTTTACTTCAATAAAAAAAAAACAGCATTATCTTAACATTGGACTTCATTTGCCATGGTGAATTTGACAATTTCATTATGTCATTCGTAAACTTGTGTTTTTCCCTAGAACAGCTTTCTTGTAATCTGTTTCAAGCATAATTATTTTCCCTGCTATTTTCTCTAAAAGAAAACAGAATTTCACATTATTTCAACTTTTCAATCATTGCAAAAAAATCGTCAAATACATAAAATGTAGTTTACAAAAAAATATGCCACTGCGATTTTGTACGATAACGTAATTTAGCAGATTGATGCAAATGAATCCCCTCAAGCGGTATGTAACAGCAAAAGCATGTGCAACAGGTGCACTTACCAGAGAACAATTCTAATTATTTTTGGGTCCCCCTTCATAAATAGATAATAATACAATCTCCAATATTCTTTGGATTAGAATATAATTCACATTTTAACAATTGCATTTAAGTTTATTTAACAACATCAGTTAATATTACAAATATTTAGCCATTGTGGCATATTAAAATAATAATAGAATCAAAGAAATAATTGCAAGTTTCCTAATCCGATTCTGTGGATAATGATGTTCACTGATACTTCTTCTACTACTAAAACAATCTGTTCTGCACTTTAGCAATCAAAAATAAAAGTAATAATCTAAGAAAATTTTTTAACAATAATTGGACTTATCCGTTGTATTCTAGAATAAAACTCAACAGTAGGATATCCGTTGTATTCTAGAATAAAACTCAACAGTGGGATATTATGTATCATATTTTACTTAACGGCTTCAGTGGTGGCAGCGTGATAGCCGCAAACGGCAGCTAATCATTGAATTTTTTTTAAATTGCAGGAAAACTATAAGCATGATGTTTACAAAAATCCCAGCATCCTCTGGTATTTAAAATGGCATATCGCATGTTAAAATTTACCAAAATTTGGATTTTTTATTAATATTTTTATTAATAGGTTCCTTTAATTTTTTTCTTTTCTGTTCAGTTTACTAGATTGTATGAAGAAGACAAAGGCACAATTTTCATATAGACTCTATAATAAAATTGGATTAAAGATGTGTCGATAATGCAAGTCTTTCATCCTGATAAAAATGTAACATTGTAAGTATTCAATTTTAATTTTTTTATTTCCATAGCATTTTAATTAAATTTTTCTACATTTGCATAGTATTATTTTAATTTTTTTTTATTATTTGATAAATTATAATTTATTAATGTGTTTGTATTTGTATTAGTGTGTGTAGTATATAAATTATACTTTTATTCAAATATAATGTTTTATGTACAATGTAATTTTGGGGTTCTGATCCAAGTTTGAGATCTTATTTTATAGACATAATGATTCTCAAAAGGTTTAATAATTTATTAGTGTCTATATTTGTAGTAATGTGTGTGTGTTAGCACTTGAATGTCTCTGTTTGTATAATAAGTAATGATTTTTATATATATAATTAAGATATTATAGAGCTGTGCAATATAAATTTTAAGACTGATTATCAGATGCGCAGAATGGTTGCAGTTGATAAAGCAATCACAAAATTTACTGGACATAGTACCATGTGAAAATATAAACTCTTAAAACCAATAAAGAGGTGTGTGGTGATAGCTCCAGTGGCTATATATATATCTCAGGAATTGTATGCAGGCAAATAATCAAATCCTGATTCTGGCCTATGCCTTGATACTCATGCTGTGGAGTCAATCTTGATACTCATGCTGTGGAGTCAGTGATTTTGCCACATCTTGCATCACATTATTTTCAAGTCTATAACTAGAAAATGAGCTGTGTGCAAATAAATTATATCTCTGTGGGACAATAAATATAACAAGATAGCATATCACTAGTGTGCACAAAGAATATAAACATCACTGGTGTACACAAAAAATATAAAATGAAGAAATGAAACTCATTTTATGATTGATACAGATGATAGCCTTCAATTTTTAGTTTTGGATAGACAAGAAGCCAATTGTTATGACAAATGCATATCCATCTTCAGAAAATAATTTATTTTGTATCTTTTATTAGGATGAATCTTTTTTTAATAGATGCCTTGAGATTTGTTAACTTTTGGGATACAAGATAAAAATTAATTCTTATGCAACTATTTTTATAGATTCTGAAGCTATAGATTATCTCAGATAAGAAGTATTATATATGGTTTGAATAAGAATTTTGTGAGGAATACAAAGTAATTATCAATGAAGTAGTAATTTAAACTTAATTACTGATAAATTAGAAATTATGAACAAACAGTGAAGTAATAATTATTTCAGATGTTGAAATTTCCATTTTTCCTTTACTTTTTTAATGGTAATCACTATTGTTTGTCATAGCCTTATTGTTTTCAAAAATAAGAAATGGTGATCATGTGATGTTTATTGCCTTATTGTTTTCCTTGGGTTGTTCTATCTTGTCAATGTGGAACATTTTGCTCTAACATTTAACTGAAGTTATTGTAAAAATTGTCTCAAGTCAGTTTTTTTTTTTAAATTCAATATATCACCTATGACCTGATGTAATCAAAATTCATTCTTAATTGGATTAACATATTTTCCATAAACATTTCATTTAGATATGGAAGTGGTTTCTTTTATTAAAAACATTTCAATTAATTCCAGAAACATTTTAATTCCTTTTGGAAATCTGTAATCTCAATACGTTTTAATTAGTTTAGGAGTTTATTTAGTTTCTATAAACAATTATTTACTGCTCAAATATTTTAGTTTTGGAAAATTATTTTATTTGGTTTTACTCTTGTAGACATATTTCAGCTATTCTAACAGCAGCATAAAATGTTATAAAAATGGCTATGTAAATCAAAGAACACAAATATATCTAAATATAATATTCTGGATCTTTTAGTCTGTCTGACATCTTAGATGCTTTTAAAAAGTTCTGCTGTAAATTTTACTTTTGAAAGGCTATCTTGACAAACTGTAGCTCCCCAGTGTATTCTATTTTTAGACATATATTCTCAATGAAAGCAATTAATATATGACTTAGTATAGTGTCTTTGAGATATTTTTTATATTATCAAATCTGTCTTTCCTACAAAAAACCATTATAATAAGTCTTAGTATTCATTCTAATGAAGATGTTTCTTTACAGTAATAGATTTTATACTATCATAATCTAGCAAGCAAAGTCTTATGACCTTTTTGTTATACTGTATTTAGAAATAAAGTCTAACTCATAAAATATTTATTATTCATAGATTTATTATTTACAGATTGGTTTATAAGAAATAATCATTTATTGGGTGGTATGAAAGCTACTTGGAATAAAAGCCTTGATTTAAATTCATTATTAAATAATTCAAAACAAATCTGGTACAGTTTACATGATTCCTTGTACTTGTCATAAAATTTAAATAGGCAAAAGTAAGCTTTTATGAAAGAGTTAAAGTTCATAAGTATTTGTTTGAAGGTTTGTGGTGATAGACTATTAGATGTGATATGTTGGACTATTTCCATTATCTATAATTATAAATATGCGATTTTTTTTTGCATGCGTTAGTGAAGCTGTAATTATACTATAATGTTTAATATGCCTGCTTAGCGCTTTCGAGATTTAGTATGTTTAGACAATTTTAAACTTTAAATTTCAAATATAAACAACTAATAATAAATAACACACAAATAGACAATACATGTTAGTAAATTACATCATGTTTGAATGCTATTATTCTCCATTCTTCAGGAATTACTGGACTCCTATGCTAATATTGTCATTGGTCACGCAGCAACACCTAAAGAACAGCAGAGAGTAATACCACTCGAAACATGTAATTTATTAACCTGTGTTGTCTATTTGGGTGTTATTACTAACAAATAAAGTTTAAATTTTTCTAAACATTTAATGATAGATGACGGAAATAGTCTAATATACTATCAAATATCATAACTCAGCTTTCAGTATACATGCACTGAATACAGTCATAAAATATTAATTTGACAATGTGGAAGTTATCTAAAAACTAATTAAAGAGTCAAAAGAAACTCTGATGATAAATCTTGAATCTGAGGCCATCAGTCTCATGAAAACTTCCTTCAATATTAAAGAGTAGGTGATTTTTGAAGTGATTTATGGAAAGACTATTCTGTTTTGTATAGATATGTATGTGTTTTGTATCTAGTTGTTTTTCACTTGAGATCTACGTGGTAATAGATGAAACCATAAATCATAAAAGAATTTTAGTATAAATTTGTTTTTTTTAGCAAGAATTTTAATATTATATGATTTCCTATTTTATTATTCATGTATTATAGCATCAAAATTCACTAAACATATAAGATGGAGACTTTAGTAAGTTTTAACCTAAAAATTTTATTTAAAACTTATATCGAAAGTAAGCACTTTTAGTGCAATATGTTTTTGACAGAATGATTGCTGAATTGAAACTGTAAAATGTATTTATAGAATTAACTAGTGAAAGGGAGGGTTAGTAGTCAAAATACTTGTTAAAATGAAAAGTGGTATATTAAAATGAACAAAAAACATTTTCAAAAAAAATGATGGCACAATGATGCGTGTAAGTCTGCAGGAAAAAGAAACAAATGGCTAGCTAAATTACCTATTTCATATAAATATCTAATAAATGAAGAGTAAATCAAGCAACTGGTCAAATAAATAGAACAAAATTATTGAAATATCTACATTTATACTAAAGATTTGGATAGGAGAAAAAAGTATTTTTATAACAAAATAAAAAACTAAGTTTCAGAAAATAACTTAAAGAGCAGTTCAATCTTGCTAAAGACTCTCATTGGAAAGAAAATAGATATTGACAAATTGGAGACGAATGAGGGCAGAAAATGGTTGCTATGTTTAAAAGATAAGTCAGAATGTAGAAAACTGTAATTTATATAATTAAAATAGGATTCAACCATTTACCAATAATGGTAAATCACAGTAAATTTCTTATTGATCTTATTTTAGTTTATTCTATTCTATTTCATTTCTATATCACAAGCAACTTTTCATTACCTGACCTATTCTTCTTAATATAGCTATGGCAATATTTTTATGTGACACAAAATGCCACTTATCAGCTTAAATGGAATCATTTTATAGACATTAACATGTCACTGAATTCAAATGAGTTTAATGAAATTTCTCTAGGGCAAATCAAAAAGCTTGAAGTTCAAAAACTTACCAGATATTTCACAATTGTTTTTTTTTTTTTCATTTTGAGAAACTTGGTAACTAAGTTATATAGTTCAAACAAGGACTATAGAATAATTATGGCAATCCTTCTATTATTTAAAAGGCATGATTAATTCAAATTAAAAAAGTTAAGAGATTTTTTTTTTCTTTATATCATTTTAAATATAAGTTTAATATTTTTGAATAGGGGTTTAAAAAAAAGTCCTAATTTCTTAGATCAGTCACATTCAGGGACATGTTTTCAGAAAGACGGTTGAATTGTATCATAATTACAAATGCTAGCAATATTTATATTGAGAAAAACATAACTAATAAAGGGATCATTAAAAAGTTAATGAAATAAATAAAAAAGGACATCTATAACCAAAATTAAAAACAAAAGTATAGCCAGAAAGATAAGTCTTTGGGTAGAACTTTCAGAAGCTTAACATTTTGAGGGGGAAAGATATATAAAAAAAAAAAAATAGAATAATAATTATAAATGATTGCTTGAAATAGAGATTTAAAGAAAAAACTAAATAAATTGGCATTTGTTACATGAATTAATATATTTAGCAATAGGATAATGAATTTGGATTCTTTTTTCATTTATTGGAAATTGAATTTTAGAGATAAAGCTTTATAACATTTTTATTTGAAAAAATTTGGCTCAAACATTAATTGAATAATTGAGCTAGGAAATAATAATATCTATCATACCATTTAATAATACAGCATTAGTAATTAAATTGCATAAACAATTATGCTTATTTCTTCTTCAAATTCTATGAAATAATTATATTAACTAATATGATTAACAACTCTTTTCATTTATTCTTTATTCAATACAAGTATTTTGTTTCTACAAATTATTTTATTTTCTTAGTTTCACCTGACCAGAAATGTTCATTATAACTACAAAATATGTAAATATGCTGTAATTATATCTAAAACATACATAATTTATATTTTAATTCCAATTGCAAAAATTATATATGTTTTAGACATAATTATAGAATAATATACTGTTTTTATATAGTTGTGCATTTAAATATTTTGTAGCTCTGATGAAGTTTGTAGGGCAGTTGAAATTGTAAAAAAAAGCAAGTAAAAATATTATTTCTAGAAACATGTTTGCATTGAATAAAATGCAAATGAAAGGGTTATAAGTCACAATGTTAAGTTTGCATCTGAGCTTAGCAGATGTTTAAAAATGAAATTCTAACCATTCTTTAAAGAGAAAGTGCGAGATGTAAAAATAATAATACTGAGGTTTGGTAATAAATAAAAGATTGACAATTACAATAATTTTCCAACAAAAAACAAGATAAATTAAATCTTAAAGCAGCAGCAAATTTTAAATTCTTCCCCAAATACTAATGTAAGTAGCTAACATTGCAAATGAAGAAATAAGGACAATGTCAAAAATAAAGTCACTGCATGAAAATAATAATAAAGAAGGCTAAATAATTTTGATAAATAAAAATACAGGCAGCAAAAAAAAAAAAAATGGAGATCTGACTTTTTGCTGTGTCCAACGGCACTCTATTGCTTGCTGGATTGCAAATACAAATAACATAAATACCTAGAATAATGTGAAACAATATGGCAAGTTATTTAAAGGTAACAGAGTTTTATTTACAGAGGGTTATATACAAAAATAATAAATGTTTAACAAATATTTACATCAATTATATATACTTTATATACATAGACTATAAAATAATATTATGGGCCTGACGGCATACAAAATAATATTAAAGATCGATACGATCTGTTAAGAGTCCTTAAGTTTATTTTCACATGTCTGGAGGTAAACTCCGCAAGGCTAAAGTGAAGGAGGGGGCTGACTGGAGCACCTGTGGATTGGCACATCTGCCTTTCAGAATTCGCCTAGCAAATGTACTTTCTCAATTCTGTTTTTTTTTTTTCACACACTCCTCATTGTTTTAGATTGACTCTCTTGATTGGCCATCAGCTGCCCATGTGGTGGTCCATATCTAGAGTTCCCATATTTGATCCCTGATCAGATAATGCAGTTAACATTCCAATTGTCTATTTTTAGCAATGTTTCCATTATCATTAAATCTGATCAGGAACTAAACATTCAGAGTTGCAATGGCTTTCTTTATTTTATCTTAGATTAATCTCTATGCTAATACTGATTATTTATCAATATAAGTAATCTTTTACTCAAGACTATTTAGTTAGCAAAGTGCTTTTTAGATTTAACTTTACTTTTACAGATATACAAACGTTTTAATAAATACTACTTATTTTGTGTATATATACATACTTATCACTTTTTTTAAGAGATTTAACTCAAGATTAGATATATGCACATAGTTCATTTTTAAAGTGACATTTATTGAGTTTCTAATTTGAAATTGACAATAACAACATATAGATAAAATTTGGATTTCATAAAGAAAAAAAAAGACTTTAGTCATGCTGACTTATAAGATTCAGTGAAGAAAATGTTAGTTATATCCTTTTTTAATGTAGACTTCTAAGTAAATTTTTGTTTTCCCTTTAATTTTCATTTTTACAAATTATATAATATACTACTTCTCTTTTGCACTTTTTTAAAAAAACAATTTTAACTTTGTTCTGTTTTCAACTGAACCTGCGGCCTTCATCAGATCTATAATATTTAAATATTTAGTTAAGGAATGTTGTTATAAAGGTTTTACATATTTAAAATTTTGATGATTCTTGACATCAGTAATACATTTATTTGACAATTTGAACTAAACTAAGGAGAAATGAATATATCATAGCGACAAAATTTAGAAGTAGGCCAAAAAAATTGTGACTATAATTATAACGATGAATATATAATTCTAAAAGAGTATGTAATTTGCTTACACTGAATGTTTCTTATATATGTAAATAGAGGGATTTGATCTCAGGATTTTTCAATCTATTCATCCTCAACTCTTCTCAAGCAATTGAAACACATGACCACATATGTGTGAAAAAAATACATGACCCCCAATAAATGTATTTCGTGCAGAACCAGCATTCAACAGTTGGGCCAGATCACAATATATTATTTTGCAAATCAAAATTCTTAATAAAATGAATAATTTAATTAAATTTTGCAACAAGTAGAAAAATTGTTGATCATTAGAGGGAGACTAGATCCCTGCGAATGTGTTCTCAATAGATAAGTTTAGGCAACTAATTTTCACAATATCAATCCAGCATCTATTTTTCTCTTACCCTGTTATTTAAGGTAACTGATTTGAATAATTTTGATACTTCAAAATTTGGACTCAAACCAGATTTATACAGTTAAATAGATCTGATATTAGGTAAACATTTACTTTAGTAATCTCAGTTAAATGCCAACTGCATCATATACTTTTGATCTTTAGAAGGAATGATAAAAAGTAATGCCAGGTATTTATTACATAACTTTCTTAACTTATATTTAATTACAAGGGTAAACTTACTAAAGTAATCATTGCATAAAATTCTTGAACACTATACAGCAATAAAACCACATCTTTATGATCAATTTCTGGTGAAGTAGACAGCAATGAAATCAATCAGACATCTGATTTCACAACTACATAGTGTCCATATAGGAAATCAATATGATTTACTTAAAAAATAAATGATCATTAATTACTACAGCAATTGCATTACAACAACATGGAATGTGATAACAACCATCAGGGTTTTTTCCCCTTCACATATTTTGCTCATAATAAATTACTTATTTTTACTATAAAACTTTGTTGCTTAAGTTGTCATATGACATTTGAACAATAAAGTGGCTGTTTGCGCTTTGGCCTCGAATCTACCATTTAAGCTAATTATACAGAGTGTAACCTGCGTAGTTTGGCACAGTCGATAGAGCTTCTGACTTGGGATCGGGAAGCCCAGGATCGATTCTGGTGCTCGAACTTCTTATGAACTCCCAAGCAATAAAGCCATTAGCATTTTTTTATATACAGAGTAGTGCTTTTTCAATTATTATAATAAACCGATGTGCCGAGTGCAAAAAAGAGTATCAGAATAATTTGGACTGTTGTAAATATAGATCTGTGATGGTTTAGTCTACATAGCTGGTGCATGAGATTTCATGCATTCTACTTATCTGTCAGTACACACAGATGATACTATTTATAGAGAATTACACTACATTAAAATGAAATACTTAAAAAATATGAGATTGAACTCAGCAGTGATACCATATTCATTACATCTTTAAAATATTCAATTTTTTATATTATTGTTCAATAATACAATTTTATCAAGATATTAATACTTCAGTAAGACTACTATTCCCAATTAAGTCTGTGTTTCTAAATTGTAAAGATGAAGTAAAGTCTAAAAAAGCAAATTATTTTGCTATTTGTATTTCATTAAGACAAAATCAATTAATAAATTGAAAGAGGAGGAAATATCATGCGCTATCAATATTTGCAAAGCTAAATAAACTTTAAAGAACAGATAATATCTACCAATAGATTAAAAGGCACAGATATTGTCAATAAATATAAAACTGATTAATGTAAAAACTACTAAGTAATCTAAATTTGATTTTATCTAATAAAATAACGTTAACAATCACTATAATGAGCTTTAAATATAAATGTAATAATCCAACCAATTTCTGTTCCTACTTCTATATATATATAAATAAGTAATCACTCAACTGAAATGAGTAAATATTAGAGTCAAACAAAATATCTTGCATGCAACATAAATTTATTAATCTTGCATGGAAGAAAATGTTAAACTAACAAATGCAATTATATTTAATGAGCGTGCATAAATACATGATATTCATATTAACACAAATCAAAAACAAAAGACATTCAAAGAAATGTAATATGTAAATGCCATTATTTATATTAATGGTGAGCAATTAAATAATTAAAATATTGATATAATATATAAAATCCATTGTATGTTTAAAGTGAACTGTCAAAATATCTATAATTATTATATAATATATACAACTTCTTAAAAATTATATCCAAAATAATAAAAAAATCTGGTGATTTATTTAATTGATTTTTGAAGCATTAACTAATAAGATTTTTTTTGCCCCATAAAATATTAAAATATATTAAAGCAATAAAAATCAATAGGGTGAAAATTTTGTGAAAGGTGCAATGAGTTGGTGGGGGGAAAATATCCAGTGATTTTCAATTATCTTATGATGTTCACACATCTTAATGTATATGTTATTATGTCATGATGTCAGGAGAAAAGAGTTCATTTTACTTGTGATACATATATATATATTATCAAATGATATAAATATAATAAACAAAATACACTAGAATAAATCTACAAAATTAAAAATGCCTATATAAAATTAAAAAATAATTTCTTTGCTTAAGTCAGCTTACAGCTTCTTCCGCCATCTTAAGTAGCAATACAACATAACCTGGCTAAGCAAAGAAATTATAAAAATGAATTCAAAGGGAAAAAAGAAATAACAGAGCTTTCATTTTTATATCAATAAAACTTTTATATAATATTTTAAAATCAATTTTTTTATTTATGCTTTACTACCAATAATGGACGAGTGTTAATTGAAAATACTTATTTTTACTGATATTTTATTGTTGTTTAAGTATAAATAATTATGGGCTTGGTTCATCTCTTTGTGCCTACTGGTTTGTAAATTTAGATCTCTAGCTGTATATTTGCTTTTATATCAAAATATGGAATTGACTTTGGTATTATAAATAGATATATTTAACTAATTATCACTGCTGTTAACAAACTTTTAATAATCATTAGAAACCTCCTTTTTTTCTTTAAAATATATGTCTTATAAACTATAATGTTCTTTTCATTGAATCCAATCAAATTATATACTTTCCTTTTCTTTTTAAAAACTATTTCTTCTCATCAACCATATATACATATTCACATCTTTAACACCTAACCTTCAGACCACTTTTTTTCTATAGTCATTTTCAAGGATCTATAAAATTACATATTTATATCATTATTATTATAAATAAAATTAATATATAAAAAATGTATATATCCTTATCATAAAAAACAACATTTCCCTTTCATCTATCAATAATACATCTTGTTACATATATTATATAATCTGCATTTACTTTTTTCTCTCCAAAATTTTTCCTTTTACATACACATTTCTTTATATATATAAAAAATATCAATAATTTTATTTCTTTTTATCCCTTTTATACTCTTAACCAATTACAACTGGGTCTCTTTTTGTGTGGATTTTTTTAATGCGATTTTGAAGTTATGCGATTCTTGTTTCTTCTTAATATCTTTTTATGCGATAAAGTTCATATTTCACTTAAAATTGGGATTTTCCAGTTTTATATACACATTATATTTTACATACTTTAAATGCCTGTTGGAAAAAGGTTTGGCAATAAATTTAGATAATATAGAACATTTAGAAAAAGATAATGAAACAGAAATGGAACCTGTTCGTTTCACAGCAAAAATGATTCGAGAAAGTTTTCAACTTTCTAATCAATTGGACAATCATTTTCTTGTTAATGACATGAATTATAAATGAGCTCTTAAATTCCAAGAGCTAAATAGTTGTATGTCTGGATATCGCGAGCTTCATAAACAGTTAGTAAAAATCTATCGTCTTAAAGTTTAATCACCGATTTGGCTGAGTGAATTAAAGTTTTAAACTTTTGATTGGTTCAATTACAGAAACAACAGTAAAAATATATTCATCTTTTAATATTAAATTTGTTTGTAAAGAGCAAATTAATAATTTGTCAGATTATGAAAGTGAACGAAAGTTTTTTCAAAAATATATTCCTATTTATAATTATAAAAATATTCTATAATGGAGAATCTAAAAAGAATGTTTGTAACCTATTAGAAAATACTGTGTATGTCATTGATTTCTTTCTCAATTTACATTCGCGTAAAAGTAAAGAATTTTTACTAAAATCTTAACTATTTTTCTAAAATAATTATATTTTTAGCATATTTTATCAAAATAATTTATAATATGTAAAAAAAATATGAAAAAATACTCTAAAATATACATTTTCATTTTGAATATCAAAACAAAGAACTCTTGGAGCTGTCAAAATTCTTGTCAAGTGCTCCCTTTGGCTCAAAATGAGCAACAACAAATCAATACCTTACGGTATGTTTTAAACTTTAAAAAGACGGTAAATTCACTATGATAACACAAAAATTGATGTTTTAGAGCGACTTGAAGCTGTGAATGAAAATTTTCATTTGATGCTCCTGTTTGGTTAATCAAACAGCACAAGACTGAAATTGGCGCTAATTGTATTTCTTGACACGAATCTGATTTCTTATCAGTTTATAAACATATCCGCATATTGTCAAATAGTGATAATGATTAAAATATGTAGGAAAAAATGTAAAATAAATTACACATAAAAACATATTGTTTTGAATAAAATTAAATAGTTAATAAAAAAAAGTTCGTCTTGTATCAATTTTTTTAAAATATTTGAATTTTTTTTATTAGTCATACTTTATTTCCTTTTTTTTTTTTTATGCAAATTTTAAAATAATTTTACCTTGTTGCTTTGCTTTTATGCAATTTTTGAAAATTACGGAACGTATCCCACATTTTTCAATGCAAGTTAAGTCTATTTTTATGCTATTTCTTTTATGCATTTTTTTTTTGTGGAACTTATCTACCGCATAAAAAGAGACCCAGGTATACTTTGAAACAATTCTCTTTTTTAATATCACTTTTAATTTGTTTTTATTTTAATCTATCTTTTATATAATTCAACCTATTTAAGATAGGTTTTTCTCTCTTTATATATAAACTTTCTTTTATCATTTTAAAATAAGAATGTTAGAAAAAGTAAAATTATATAAGGAAAGAATGATAAAAGGAAGATTATATATAAAGAGAGAAAAACCTGTCTTAATTGGATGAATCATATAAAAGATAGATTAAAATAAAAACAAATGTAAAATGGTACAAAAAAAGGGTATTGTTTTAAAAGTAATTGGTTAAGAATATAAAAAGGACAAAAAGAAAATTATTGGTATTTTATATATATACAAAAATGTGTATGTAAAAGGAAAAAGTTGGAGAGAAAAAAGAAATAAGTACACGTAATTACATAATGTAATATATATATATGTAAAAAGATGTATTGATAAATGAAAGGGAAATGTTAGTGTTTTTTATAATAAGGGTATATACATTTTTATATATTAATTTTATTTGTAATAATAATGATATAAATATGCAATTTTATAGATCCTTGCAAATGACTATAGAAAAAAAGTGGTCGAAACGTTGGTTGTTAAAGATGTGAATATGTATATATCATTTTTTATAATATATAATTTGATTGGATTCAATGAAAAGAGCATTATATTACGTATTATAAATAGGTATATTAAGATGGTACTTGTGCATTATTCTGTCTACCAAGCTCGGAAGCTTTTTTTTTTAAAAAGATATACAATTTTCGGAGCATATAAATAATAGTCTTATAATAAAAATAAATTTGGATTTTGTATTTTTTTTTTTTCAGGGTAAAAAGTTGCTGAAAATGAGGATCAGTCAAAATATTTTTTTTATATAAAAGGAAATCCTAAAGCTTTCAGTATTTCAGAATCATTGATGTAAATAATGACAAGTATAATTTTCAATCAGGGATATAAAAATTATATGTAAAAAATCGAATAACTAAGAATCAATTTTACCAACTCTCCCACTGATTACTAGCACTTGAAATATATCATCTAACAAAATCTTAAAAATAACACAGTAATGCTACACTGAATACTTCTAAACTTCAAAATTATACAAGCAACAGTCTTTGCTCCTGTACGACATGATTTGTCACAAAATTACCACTCACTACCAAAGGATTAATTAACCTCTATTACAAAATAATAATAATAAGCCTTAAAAGAAATTTCTGATCATTACTGAAGCCTTAAAGAAAACAAACAGTATGAATTCCTAATATCCATTCCATACATTCAGACTTGCTGTTGCAACTATTACAACCATGTGAATAATCAATCACAAGGTAAACAAAACATAGAGGAATTTCTCATTAATCAAAAACATAGGCCAATATGTCAAATTTGTTGACTCCCACCCTGATTTGTGATCAAGAAAACACCATCCTTCTCAGGAAAAATGAGTTTTTAAATGAAATATCAGATGAGTTTTGTTAAAACAAAGTGAATATATACTTTATATGTATGTGAGAATATTTATTTCCTTTATTATCTGAAATACTAAAAAATATCACCCTCATTCATCAGAGGCTGTTAAGATGTCAGTTAAGAGAATAACTGTTAGGCCAAATACAGATTTTAAAATTTCTTGGATTAGAATTTAATATGTCATTTGATAGTTATTTATCTATTTGGCCATTTACAATCATAAATTACTTTCACATGAAGGATCACTTCATAAATTGGAAGAACTATCATATTATAAATAGGTGATTTTGTAATTTTTCAGGAAAAAAACTTGAAAAAAAAAAAAACTACGTAGATAGATGATATATCGAATATAGAAACAAGTTTTAGTTAGTTGTAATTATATATTGGACTATTTCCATCATCTAATATTAGATATTCAATGTCTTTAAAAAAATGCAAACATTATTTAAATTTATCAAATACATTCAAACTGTTAGTGATAGCACATAGGTTGGTGTATAACACAATGTTTTGAGTGATATTCTCTCTTCAGATGTTGCTGGCCTGACCATTGACAGTAGTAATATGGAAATAGAACCTGGACTTTTAGATTAGTGAAATTTTGAATTTAAGATAATGCTTTTTAATCAACTTAAGCTACTCTGATAAAGGCAAATCATTAGAAATTTCATATATTTATTATCTATGAGGGATGCCAAATTGTAGACATTATGAAAAATTAAATCTAAAACTGGACAAAGTAGAAAATCATTTAACTTTTTAAGATAAATATAAATCTGACAGGATCATTCTTATGTGTTTGCAACTAAAGCATTTCAATTCACTCCCAGAGATCTGAGAAAATTATTCAGCAAGTGAGGCTTTGTTAAGATAAAAAATAAATGTTCAAAAATTTTTCTAAGAATCAAACCTTATATTCCTATGGTAATATAGGATGTTATATAAAAAATTAAGCTTACTGATTAAAATGTCACGAGAATTTTTCAAGCAGTAAAAAGACAATATTCTAAATTACATGGATAAAATCAAAGATTGTAAAAAGAAACAACTTCTAAAACTACATGACCATATTAAGTCATGCAAGACCAAACAACCCACCAGCTTGTGAGTTAAAAATCTTAGTTCAAACATCTAATAGATGCTGAAATTTCTGTTCTGAAAAGAGGATTAAACTTTACCATCATACCATCTAATATTCTTTTATTAGATATGATGGCAGCTGCTGAGGAAGTTATTCGAAAATTGCCACATCAGAATTACACTGGAAAATAGAACAAGACTTGAGAAACCCTAAAACTGAAACAAACATTTCCTATGACGAGATGAAAGATACTAAATCTCTCAAACTAGAACAAATCCATAACCATTTTTCCTACTGATAAATGCAATGCAACAGCTGTAATGGATATAACTAATTTTGATAAACTACAAGACTCCTAACAGCAGACCAATACAAAAAAATGGCAAAAAAAAAGCCAATACCAAATACAGAAACAAAGTTACAAACATTACTTAGAAAGCATCATAGATACTTCGCTGATTCAGAGAAAGGTATATTAATATTATATTTAAGCAAAATTCATCATTATGGTCTACCCACAATCCATAAGGACCATGTTCCATTAATTTCTATTGTTAGCTATATAAATTTACTTTATCATAACTTGTCAAGATTTCTTCTCAAAGTTCTTAGTCCTTTGGTGTACATGACAGTCCTTTTGTCATGGATACAAAGCATTTTATGGAATTAATCAAAAACATAAAAATAGAAAGAACTGATATATTAATGGTAGGCTTTGATGTGGAAAGTTTATTTACAAATACATCCTGTGATGAAACAATGTCATTGTAAATACTTTCAAGAGAAAATGGAATTCTTCCAACAAAATAAGGATAGCTATGAGCTCACCACTGTCACGCTGATTAACAATATTTTCATGAAAGGCTTAAAACCACAGCCATAAATACTATTCCATATCTGCCTAAGGTTTGGTTTCACTATGTTGAGAATACATTTATTGCGTGACCACATGATGAAGTACTATTGCAAACATTCTGGACACAGAATAACTTGCTCCAATTAAATTCACAAAAAAATCAAAACAAAAACTTCCATTCTTAGATGATCTTGCAATAATATTACCTCATAGCAAAATCAGGTACAGTCTACAGGAACATATTCAATCATATCAAATACAAAACCTGAAGTTATACTATCACTATGGAACAGAGCAAAAGAAGCTTGTTCAGAAACCAGTGATTTGGGAAAAGACAAGATCTACGTAGAATAAACTTTTGTGATGAATGGTTATCCACCAGCTATCATCAAAAAAAACTTTAAATATTAAAAGAAAAACAATTATTAATTCTGTAATATATTAATATATACCAAGAACAGCAGACAAACAAAAAAAAAATCTGTAATCAATATAACCTCAGAACAGCTTTCCAAAGTCACAACACACTACACTATGAGGAATCCTAACACCTATAAAACTTTAACTTGAAATGTTGAAGAACAAAAATGTAAAGGTGGAAGATAGTATATTAGTGAGACCAGTCATTCCATTGAAAAATGACTGAAAGAGCACAAACTGGTGATTAGATAAGAGGAACAGATGTATCTAAAGTAGAAGACTACGCATGACCAATGAACATATGTTCAATTGAGAAAATACAAAAATATTAGAGAGGAAAAAATACAAAGAAAATTCAAAGAAGCTGCTCACATGATCATGACAAATAACTCCATAAGTCAATCTAATATGATGATATATAATGTCTGAAAGTCACTAATTAACCTTACTTTTATAAAAAAAAAATAATTGAAAAATCAGATAGGATTCTCATAGATACATATATGAAATTTCTAACAATTGCTTTTGGTAGCCTAGTTTGTTAGAGCAGTGGTCTTCAACCTTTTCACACCTGCGGACCGGTAAAAATAAGGATAAGGTTTTGCGGACCGGCAAAAATAAGGATAAGGTTTCATGGACCAGCAGAAGTCTATAGATAAATTTTCTTAAAGATGTAAACAGCTTAGCCTTAGATGAAGTTATATATATATGGAGTTTGTATAATAAAAAACTTTTTTTTTTTTAATTTTGAATTTTTTTAGAAAAGTAATAAAAAATTTAATTCTACCCCCCCCCCCCCCGATAAACATCTGTGATAACTAGAAAAACAAATCAATTTATGTATGACTGATTAGATTTTGTTCTGTTTCTTTTTTTTTTAATCAGGTAAAAGTGCGATGAAAAAAATAAATAAAAATTGTTTATATTAATTAAAAGTTTAAAATCTTATTATTTTGTTATTAAAACTTTCTTGCCAGTCTATCGCGGACCAGCAAAAAACTTCTACGGACTCTACGGACCGGCACCGGGCCGCGGACCGGTGGTTGAAGATCACTGTGTTAGAGCATCACCTTAAATACAATATTCACGAATCTAAATCTCCAGCATCCATTCCCAAGCTAATGCTGTCACTGATCAGGTCAGCAACATCTGAAAAAGAGAGACTACCATTTGAAACAGTTACATACTAATCTGTATGTGATTATTAACAGTTGAATGTATTTGAAAAGTTTAAATAAAGTTTGAATTCTTCTAAAGATATTCAATATTTAATATAAGATGGTGGAAATAGGCCAACATATTAAAATGCCATCATTACAAGCCTTCAAACAAACTTTAATTAGTTATTCAATTAATGGAATGAATTACTAAAAATATATAGGAAGTTTACGCTTTAAGGAATTCTCATTCTTATGAAGAAGTCGATTTTTTTTTTTTTTTTAGATGTATAATATATCAAACATTATAGATACATAACAGAAGATTTTAATGCTAGAATTGTAAAATAGTGAAAATTAAAAATAGCATTTCTCTTTTTTTTGCATTCTATTGTAAAACTGAATAATCAGTACTTATATAGTCAATATTTATTTGACCAATACAAATTACCATCAAGCTTATAAAATCTCTTGACAAAGCTAGAAAAGAAAGGCCATGAAAAAGCAAAATTTTACAAGATCCGGTTATTTCAACTTAGACTTAATAGATGTAAATAGGCGTTTAAAAGAATTACTCCAATCATGATATTGTCCAATCTTATAGATTTCTAATTTCAAAGAGTGGTAGAACTAGAAACAGTATCATTAATGCTAAACTATCAGCTACCATATCATGATACTATTCTAAACAAAACTAATAAAATTTGTAGATATTGGTCAATTTGAAAATAATCTTGATAGTCTTAACGTAGAAAGGTTCCACTTTCTAAAAAATGTTCTACCCAAAGCTAAAGCTTTGTTGATAAAACTATCCATAAAAATTATTCATAAAAATTATCACCAAAAATCATTATTATGATTCCTACAAGCTTTTTGAAAGAGCAATCTTAACAAAAAATTACACTAATATTCAAAAACAATCTTTTTGAACCAAGCTAGAATTAGCCCCATGCTGCAAAGTAATTTTAAATACTCATGTTGAAGGGTTTTCAAAACAAAACAAAATTGGTGCTATCTTTTACTGATTCACTCACTAATCTTTGCTTATGACTTTGATAAAATGATCTTCCAAAAATATCAAAAGTTCTTAAATGCAGGGAAAACGATTAATTTACTTGACAAAATTCCGTTTAACATAAAAACTGAACGTGACTAACTGATAAAGTTTTATAGTATAGTGTCTAATAAAGTACTATTCTTACAACCTATATTCATCAGTTTCTTATATCAAATAAGATTGCAGGAAATTCTTGATCTCACAAAAAAAACTTCCGAGCCCACAAATATCACTATGTTCAATTTTCCATCTAAACAACAGTAAATTGAATATAACTTGCTGCAACAATAGAAAAAAATACAATCCTATCCATAACTTTGGACTATAATATAACATTTTCCACATCTATAGAAGATTGGATATAAAATAATTTCTAGGAACCACTTTCTTAGAATGCTTGTGGCATTAATTGGGATTGTGATAAAAATAAATTTTTCAAATCAACGAAATAATAAGTTAGTAAGGTAATATCTTACTAGACATTACTTAAGTCTCATCGACAAATTCAGGACTAGCCATAACCTGTTTCAAAGATAGAACTTAATGAGTGATGACCAAACAAAATATAAAGACCTAGTTTGTCTGATTAATATTCAATTTCTTTAAAATGTTTGAGAAGCTATCTTTAAAAAAATTCTTATACTAAATAAGTAAATTGATAAAAGCTGAAAATGGCCGACAAGATAGTTCAGTAATTTTTACCAAATGCCACAAATTTAAGAAGTACTGATTTTTTAAATCTTCATGACAGCCAACAATAGTGTTTTACCAGTCCATTATTTATAGATGTAACACTTTTTAACATATGTGATCTGCTTTCTTCAGTTCCAAAATCAGTATAGTGTACTGTTCTTTATGGTTCGAATTGTCATTTTTTCATATTTTGCCCCAGACATTCTCATTTTGCTACTTATTCTTTAAACAGTTTTTTATTTTTTTACTTAATTATAAATATGCGACTTTTTTCGCATTAAATAGTGAAGCTATAATTATACTATAATATGTAATAGGTCTGCTTAGCGCTTTTGAGATTTTTTACTCAATGTACTTTTGTAAAAAAAAGAATAAAGTACTGTATAAATAAATTACTTTTTGTAATAAATTAATGATTAGATGAAATTATTTTAAAAAGTAATTTTATTTAATCACTATAATTAAATTCAATTTTTTTAACATGTAATTACTGTAATATTAAAATTAAAACTGCATATACTTCACTGTATATATTTAAATAAATTGTATAAATAATGTGGGAAATATTTTTAATTACAAGATCTGAATTTTACTTCAATCTAATAATTAGTTGTAATATGTATAGTATTTCAGTAAATAACCGTTAAATTGTTGGTGTTATATAGATAATTTTTAATAAGACTCCCTTTTATTGTTTTTATGTATCTATCTTATTTTTTCAAGCCCTTAGAAAACATGATCAAAAGTTCATTATAATATATATTTAATTAATGTTTTTTTTTCTTATTTAATATCAAATATAAGACATAAAAGAAAATTAATAATAATAAAAATAGTAAAAAACATAAATTAATATTTAAACATTTTAAAATAAAAAAAGACATCTGAATAAATATTACAAAGTAATAAACATAGAAATAAATAAATAATAATATATATAAATATATTGGAGTCTTAGTGTGGAAATATTACCGTAAACTATCTGATCATTATATAACTGATTTAAATGATGTTAGTATTATTTTCATCAATTTTATTTTGTATTTAGAGAAAATGTTTTTTTATCTTTTTACAGAATATAATTAAGAAATATTTTCAACACAGTGAGAATTGGACTGAAGTAAAAAAAACATTAAATCAGTCAGCAACATAAAGTTTGCAATAATTTTAAAAAACAGATTTAATTAAATTTAAAGTAAAAAAGTGTGAAGTGACGAGAAAATGTTTATTCTTTTGGGATTTTTTTTACTATTTTTGATCACTTGTCAAGAGGCTCTCGTAACATTGATAATTTCATTGTGTGATTGTAATTATCCTTAATCACAAGCACAATAATTTTCATTCAGATTTTTTCCAATATACATAAAGCAATGATTGGGACAGATTTAATAGACTAGAGTCCTTAGAAGTGATCTTAATGAAGATAGCTCAGTCAATAATCTATCATTTTGAAACTGGATTTGGAAAAGAAATATCATTCAAAAAATGATTTGTATATTGAAGCAGCCCTATCTATATATTTTGCAAATCATAAAAGAGGATGAATGTAAAAAAAAATGGTCCATTTCACAAAATCTGAATAGATCACTAAACCTAATAGCTTGCTTATTAAAGTCATAAATATAATTATTGAATGGCTGATTAAATGTATTACAATGAGAAACAGCGCTAAAAATAAATGTTTATTTACATATGTTTAAAGTTTCATTTGTGAGTGACGTCTAGTAAATTCTAGATAATTTAATCGAAGTCATTCATTCAGATATTGTAAACAGTGGTTTAAAGTGAGTGGTTTATCCTCACGCTTTCACTTACAGTACTTAAGATTTGCTCATATATAAGCATTTGGGTTGGATAGAATAAGTGGATTCATTTTATTCTTTCCTAAATATTATATCTTTTATTGGAAGTGAAAGTATTCATTTATTATTCAACACTCGTAAAAAATAAAATAAAAAAGCGCACAATAGCTTGAATGGCTAGTTAAATGTATTACAATTAGAAACAGTGCTAAAAATAAATGTTTATTTACATATATTTAAAGTTTAATTTGTGAGTGATGTCTAGTAAATTCTAGATAATTTCGTCGACGTCATTCATTCAGATATCGTAAAGTGTTTTAAAGTGAGTGGTTTATCCTCACGCTTTCACTTACAGTACTTAAGATTTGCTCATATATAAGCATTTGGGTTGGATAGAATAAGTGGATTCATTTTATTCTTTCCTAAATACTATATCTTGTATCGGAAGAGAAAGTACTCATTTATTATTTAACACTCGTAAAAAAAAAAAAAAAAAGCGCACAATAGCTTGAATGGCTGGTTAAATGTATTACAATTAGAAACAGCGCTAAAAATAAATGTTTATTTACATATGTTTAAAGTTTCATTTGTGAGTGACGTCTAGTAAATTCTAGATAATTTAATCAACGTCATTCATTCAGATATTGTAAACAGTGGTTTAAAGTGAGTGGTTTATCCTCACGCTTTCACTTACAGTACTTAAGATTTGCTCATATATAAGCATTTGGGTTGGATAGAATAAGTGGATTCATTTTATTCTTTCCTAAATATTATATCTTTTATTGGAAGTGAAAGTATTCATTTATTATTCAACACTCGTAAAAAATAAAATAAAAAAGCGCACAATAGCTTGAATGGCTAGTTAAATGTATTACAATTAGAAACAGTGCTAAAAATAAATGTTTATTTACATATGTTTAAAGTTTAATTTGTGAGTGATGTCTAGTAAATTCTAGATAATTTCGTCGACGTCATTCATTCAGATATCGTAAACAATGTTTTAAAGTGAGTGGTTTATCCTCACGCTTTCACTTACAGTACTTAAGATTTGCCCATATATAAGCATTTGGGTTGGATAGAATAAGTGGATTCATTTTATTCTTTCCTAAATACTATATGTTGTATCGGAAGAGAAAGTACTCATTTATTATTTAACACTTGTAAAAAAAAAAGTGCACAATAACTTGAATGGCTGATTAAATGTATTACAATTAGAAACAGCGCTAAAAATAAATGTTTATAATAAAAATAGAAAGAATTGTGCCAAAACAAAAGTAGTGAAAAGGTAACTATTTTAATTTAAATTTGCTTATGGGGAATTTCAAGATACATGAACAATGGACATTTCTTGTCATTAAACTGTCATAGTTTAAAATTGACATAGTTTCTCTTAGTGAACTTATCTTCCAAAGAAAGGAATTTTAATTGAGCAGATAGATGACATCAAGTTTTTCTGAAGAGTAGATTAATGGGTAAAAGAAAATTGTATACTATCTTTCATTCTTGGAATTCCTAGATTTATCGATTAAAAGTTAATATTAAAAAATCATTCTGCACAATAATAACGTGCCCTTTCATTGGTGTCTATACTCTAGTATTTAACTTCAAAGAAGAAATGTTTTTATTCTTTATTGGATCAGTCTCATGAAAATAATAAATTTTGCTTTTTGGGTTGGTTATTGAATTTTTGCACAATACATAAATTCAGCTAACAAAAAAAAACAAGTTGCTATAAGAACTTGGATATATCCATATCATAACAATAGCATTTTATGGAGTACTTTATAAGAGAATATAAAATAACATAAGACCACTTTCTTATAGACTATAAATTAAAAAGCTGTAATGTTAAAATAATTGCATTGAAAAACAGATCATATCCTAAATATTAGATTAAAAAATAAATAAATTGATATTCATTTTTTTAAAAGCAATTGTTACTCATGCTAGATTTCAACAGTTGCTAATATTACAATTGCCAATTTGGATTCTTAAGCATGCTGTTACTAAGGTATGAAATTTTCTTAAGAAAAGTACTGTGGATTTGAATAAAAAGAATTCTGATAGATTCTCTAACAGTGACTACATTATTAGAGACTTGATTAAAAGGACATGAGATTATCTGCTTGTGAGAACAATAAAAATGATCTTTGCATTTCACAGATAATATAAGGATATAACAAAAAGAAATAGTCATCTAATAATGACAATTATTTTGAATCTTTTTTTTAATGAGATAAAAAAATCATATAGGTCCTGAAACACAATTTTTTTTAGTCAATGACAGCATTCTTTTATCAAACTCATAATGACATTTTGAATAAATGGGAATATTTTGATCATCTTTTAAATAATGATATAAGAATTCAAATGATTGCTATTAATAATATAACCATCTGGATAAACTTGTTTAGATTTAGCCAGAGATATTCATTTGACCAATTTATTTAAATATATCCATTCATCTGAAAACTTACTTTAATTAAATATGACATCCAGGTTAATAAATGATAGCTGATATGTTTGCTTCAAAACTATTAGAATTTTTTTAGGAATATATGAAGCATGTAATTCTAAGAATGCTTCTATTATTCATTTACAAAAATATAAAAAAATTGCAGTTGTTATCATGAAATAACACTGTTACTGACTATAAAAAAAAAAATAAAGCATTTTATTGAAGACTTAATGTGGCTGCAGAGAATTGAAACCGTAGACAAGATTTTTGCCACCAGGTAAATGCAAGAAGTGTTGAGAAAAGCAGAGTATTGATTAAGTCAAGGCACTTGACCCAATTAATCAAAAAAATATATGGCATTGTTTGAGATTAGATGTTTATTTTATTGGAACAGGAAAATCTGAGGCAGACTATATTATCAACTTGTTTTTATGCATCAATAAAATTATAAAAAATCAAACAAATCCACCAAATAAGCATTGAAGAAGTAAAAAGAAAGATGGATGTGTTTGTTTTTTTAAAATCTGAGGTATTTGAAATGAATAGTCTTTGGTAAGGTTTCCAGGTAGCCTTCATTAAACAAACAGACTTCATTATGCAATATAAGTAATTTTGAATTTTAAACCAATAAAAATCTCAGGAACTATCTTATCTCCTAGTTTTACAATATGTTGATTATTGTGGTAATTTTGCTATGACATTGAAAATGTTCTTAATATTTAAACACAATTTCTAAAAACATTTGTCTGCCAAGTAATATTCAAAACAATTGAAATGTTTTATTAGAAACAATAATGAAAGAAAAGTCTTCAACAATTTTTAGCCAGGATAGTTATTATTTTGAGAATGACTTAGTTTAAATATCTTTGTAGCTTTTTAATTAGAAAGGATTATTTGAATGTCGAGAGCATTGGTGCATTTGTTAAGTCAAAAGACATGATATTTCTTCGTATTGATATAATTATTTCAATTTAGTTATGTATAGGATTCTTATTCTGACAAATTTTTTATTTAGAAGTGAGCCATTGATTGCCTAGTATATAACTTAAAGGATCTGGCAAAATATTATTTAAAGATATTTCATAAGATTATGAAAATACAATAGCAAGATTGAAAGACCAGTTTTCTGGATATGATGGTATTGAATCTACTATTATAAGAGTAAATCTCCAATAGATTAAGCAGGTGAAATGGATAATAATTTCCTATAAAGTATTTGATGATAAATCTGAGTATGGTTTTCATGAAAGCAGATTTCGTTTACATTGTAAAGATTATTTTAAAAGATAATCTCAAAAGATGCAATACTGACTGCTTTCATTGAAAGGGCATATGATGAAATTTTTAGAAAGAAATATTTTCTACAAAAGGAATTAAAAGATAGCATAAATAAACAAACAGATTTGTTGTGATGAACATGCAATACATATAAACATATTTTTTGTGATTTTTTTGTGTAGTCATCATTATTTACATCTTTTTTTTTATTTTTTAAAGTTAAAATGATCACATTGTCTATGAATAATTGACGATGATTAAAAGAATTATATACAAATTACTTTTAACATATTTCTCCAGGAACATATGAGTGATTTAAAGATATGGAAAGTTCATAATGAGGGAGACTAAAAAGTGTACTGTTAAATTATTTTTAATCCAGAAAAAGTACTAATCTGAAAAAAAAAAATAAGTGGCAGGGCGCAGACTTACAGTATTCTATCTAAATTACAAATACTTGAATGAAAGTTATTGTACAGGAACAAAAAAAAATGCAGCAATTAACAGTAAACTTTCTATTAAACAGTAGCAACTCTCTCCATACAGTAGTGCCACCCAGTGGGGGTCATTAAATGTTTTAGTGGTTTAAAATTTCTATTAAATAAAGATGAGATACATGAAAATAATTGAAAATGATTCTTTAGAAAAAAAAAAAAGGAAAATTTTGAAAAATGATATGGAAAAGTAATGATTTATTTCTTAGAAGTTCATAAGAAGTTTGAAGACTGAAAGTAGTAAAAGTAAATCAGAGTTCATGAACTTTGAGTTCCAGAGTTTACTGCAGCACTAAATTATGCGAAGCAACAAATGTAATTATGAAATATAAATCCAATTTATTCAAACCACTTTGAACACTTTTTAGCAAAAACCTTTTATTGTACATATATACACATACACCTATGTTTCGACTATCCTGCAGTCTTCTTCGGAACTATGATATAATGAACAAAATAAAATACATAGCTATATAAATAATACCATAAAAAATATAAACAATAAAAAACAAAAATCAACATAAAATATATAATAAAACCTAATAAAAACAATAAAAGGTTTTTGCTAAAAAGTGTTCAAAGTGGTTTGGATAAATTGGATTTATATAAAAGATTATAGCAAAAATAAAGGAAAGGGTGATTTTGCTAATAATTATGAAATAGCAATGAAAGTTATAGGAAAAAAGTAGGTCTATAAAATATAAGACATCTTCTGAATAATGGGAAGACATACAAACCATTAAAAAAAAAAGCTATTAAAACAGGAATAGCATTATCAAATATATAAAAAAATTATATAAAGATTTATATAATTAGACAAGAGGAAACAAAGGAGATCAAGCAATAACATCAATTGAAATGCCAAATGTTCTAAACAAAATGATAAGCAATTAACCCAGTGAAAAAGCTCCAGGAAATGGAATTATTAACGATATTTTTAAAAAAGCTAATGGAGAAAAAAAAAATTGATCAAATCATATACAAAAGTCATAATCAACCTATTATTCACAGACCCTATTCAGCACTTCAGACTTCCTGTATATAAAACTTACGATTCTTTTTATATATTCTTTACATTAAATATAATGATTGTGAAAAAAATTTGAAAAAATTAGGTCTACAAAATACTATAAAGACATATAATTAGACAAGAGGAAACAAAGGAGATCAAGCAATAACATCAATTGAAATGCCAAATGTTCTAAACAAAATGATAAGCAATTAACCCTGTGAAAAAGCTCCAGGAAATGGAATTATTAACGATATTTTTAAAAAAGCGAATGGAGAAAAAGAAAAATTGATCAAATCATATACAAAAGTCATAATCAACCTATTATTCACAGACCCTATTCAGCCCTTCAGACTTCCTGTATATAAAACTTACATGATTCTTTTTATATATTCTTTATATTAAATATAATGATTGTGAAAAAAAATTTATAATAATATGGCACAATGTATAATAAGTAATATCACTCTAAGTCTGCTACTCTAAAAAAGTTATCCATGTCTGGATTCTAAATATGATTGATGACAACTAAGCAAAAGTTAAATATTTAAAGATATAATATAAATGTGAATCGTTTGAATTGCGATAATTACTATAATTTAATTATCGCGAAATGAAACCACAATAAAAATTAAAAAAATCAAACAGTTTATTATCATTCATAATTAAGTTCCAAATGTGATAGCTGGAGCCGTATTCCTGGATCTTGAATTCCAACATCCTCCACTATTACAGAATCATTATCCTGCAGAATAAATATAGCTGACAATTTATTGCAATATTACAAATACTGGGGGAAATTATATAGAAATTAAATAACCTTTTTTTTTTCTTCTTCCAATAAGAAATAATGTGAATAATAAAATTCATGCCTTTTACCAAAATAAAAAAAATTATTAAGGTCATCCCTTAAATTTAGATCACTGGCAGTTATATGCGTTTATGGGTGCATACTCTACATAAAGCGTTAAAGTTCAAGTGAATCCACTTTATAAATTGTAAATAAATAATACATCCATCTATAAAAGATATTATTTTCTTCAAAATTGAATTGCTTGTTTTCATATATCGTTTTATATTATGTAAATTATTTTTTTTATACATATATTTATAAACAATTTACTTTTAATAAAGTTTACAAATAAAAAACTTGTAAATCTATTATTTAAACCTGTATTACTTTAGGAAGTTTATACACACCATGAGTTACGATATGTGGATACTGTATGCCAAAGAATTATACTTGTATTTTTATTTTTAAATGTGCCCATATAGATAAGTATTTTAACAAAAGAAGTTCAAATAAAAAATGGGGGTAAAAAAATCTATTAATTTTAAAAAATTAATAAATAAAAGTTTATATGCATAACAAAATGAGAACATTGTTTCCAGTGTAATTACAATGCTAGTTATTTGTACTGTGCCTTAAATGCACGACAGTGTAGCATTAAAAATAAAAAGCCGTTATTACCGCAGTGAAAAAATTACGTTTGTCAAAATTAAAAAAAAAAAAATAGTTATAGGAAAGTACCGACATTCTAACTTTATAAATTATTATTTGTAAAATAATAATAAAACAAAAAATTAAAATAATACTGTACGTTTAATTTTTTTTTCAAGGAAAATTACAGTTGGCGCACTAATCAGCGTGACGTAAGCGCCATGCACAGCTGCAAATATTTTAAACGTTGTATTAGCGTGTATTCGCGTAAAACCTGAAAATACTTAAACAGGATTTCCTTTTAAAGCAGATATAAACATCTACAGCTTACATATTACGCTTCCTAAATGATAAAAATTTATATTTAACAAAGTTTAGTAAATGTAATCATAACCACGGTAATTTCTTTTTATATATATCGTTATAAAAACCTTGTAATACAGCATGTAAGTTTTTAACATCATTTAACTTTTTTTTATTTATCCAAACAAATTGTCTTACCTCTAAATTTTTCCCAATTATGTTCGAGGCACGGTAAAAAAATTAATGGCCGGCATCTAGCGTTCGTCAAACATTATCCAATCACAGTTGTATGCAAATTTTTTTTTTTAAATATAACGGTAGTGAAAGCCCCGTATGCTGTGTTGAAATTTCTTGAGGAAGGCTTTACTCATTCTAAATTATATTGAAGTTATTGCTATAATATTAACTCAAAATCTGAGTATTGATTAGGTTCATTTTGCATATGTAAAAAATACATATATATAAATGTAGGCATATATATATATTTTGTAAAAAAATTTCTGTGTAAATAAATGTAGTTGCAAGTTTTAAATATGTAAAAATATATAATACAAATTGTATATACATATTTGTTTGTGAATGGGATAAATGGTTCGTGCTCTTCAATCCAAAAAATTGTTTTAAGAATGTACTTGGTTTCATATAAATCAAGTTTCAGAATATCAGTAGGCCGTAGTAACAAAAAGAAATTAGAATAAATTAATTTGGTTTTTGAATATGCTTTAATTGTACGTTCATTTCTTTATCAATCACTTTTAACTGTGTACGGCTATTTTAACTTCAAAAAAAAGAATGTGAAAAGGAACAAAAGTTTGAACTGGGTTTTGTGATTATTAGACAAACCAATCTGAAGAAATACATTTATCTCAGGCTGCCCCTTAATTTGATATTTCACAAAGCAGCCTTTTGCCTTTTCACTTCTTTATCCCCAATCATATTTTTCTAATGAGAACAATTGAGATTGCACATTTTTGGGGTGCCTTTAAGAAAATCTTTGCTATGTAAATGAATCCGCCTTTTCAATGAAAACCATGCTCAAGTATACTATAAAATATTTCTTAAAAGTCTGATACTTTTCATCCATTTAGCTTTTAACTTTCATGAAAATTTTCAGAATATAATGGAGCATTGTGCATGAAATTTATTCAGTGCCTTTGGGTTATGCTGATAAGATGTTCTTGTCTCACTTCCATATAATAAATCTGACAAAATTGCCACCCTGCATATCATTTATGTAGATGAGGTAGTTATGTCGCTATAATTAAATGCACAATGTTTTAACTTGTTTTCAGTATTTTATTTACATATATATATTATTCTTCATTCATTCATTTATATAGATCAAAATATTTACACAAATGTCATTCTTCTCTTACTATGCCCTAGTTGCTCTTTTATGTAGAAAAATATATTCACAATAGTTAATATATTTACTTTTTTTTTTTTTTTAAACATACTACAAAATATGCTAATGATAATAACAACAAATTAACATTTGAATAATATATTACACAAAGTAAAAATATTGATTATATCATATATTTTGCTATATACTTTTTTTTTTCCTCTTTAGGATATTTTTTAATTTGATTTTTTATCTCCTTATAATGTTGCAAGCTTTTTAATTTAATAAATAAACTATTGAATAATTTTGGAACATAGTGATTTCTTATCCTAGTTCCATATTTATTACCATATTTGAAATCAATTTCACTTTATATCTAAAAAGCAATCAAGATATTTAAACCAATGAACATTCTGAAGGTGATACTATCAGTTCTAAAAATTGCTGAAATATTTTTTACTATTAGCTGATAAAGCATCTGAGTTTTTTTGGACTTTAATTATTAATTAAAGTCTTTGTATGAACTTCTTTTTTGACTTTAATTTTTTCCTATTAAGAGCCCTATCAAATTATATCGCATCTTGATGCTTGCTCTATAAACCCATCTACAAACTTTTCCAAGGACGATCATCATAAAAATGACAAAGTACTTAGAACATATTTGTTTAAAGCTAGTTTTCAAGTTTTATTTCAACTGCCTCAGACTTTTTACCAGCAAGAATAATAATACTTCCTCTCATTCTACCATGTAAAAATTACTTACTGTAATGTGAATAAACTTTAGTGGGCAGTGAGCTAATTGCAAACATAGAAATAAAACTCTATGATTAACGAAGTCAAATGGTTTAATCAAATCTATAAAAGCAATAATTAAATTGTACCTTTACTCACAAAATGTTTTTTTATATTTGCCTGACAATGGAAACTATTTATAGTGATCCTCATATTCCATACTTCATTGGTTCAGTAAAGATTATATGAAGATCAAATTAATGGAGTCAGATCCCCATAAGAATAATGTTAATGCTTAATTGATATTGTATATATTGTAAACTGCAATATAAAACTTAATCAATATATAAATATTACTATGTTACTATACTACACATATCTATTCAAAAATAAAATATGAATTAAGTAAGCTCAAAAGTTCAAATTTTCTGTGGGTAAAAATAATAATTAGTTATGAATTAATAATATATATATATAAAGTAATTTTTTTCTTCAATCACAATTATGGTTGTTATATGTAATTTGAAATATCACTAATTTTAAAAATAGTGATTGAATTAATTTATGGACATCCATGCTTTTATTTTAAATTACTATAACAATCAAAATTGTGGGCGAAGAAAAAAATTACTTGTTGATTTTCAGTGCATTGTCGATCAAAGTAAATAAAAGTATATAAAATATTTTTTTACATATATTATTTTTTAGTCTTCAGATATTTTGCAACAACCTTTTTTAACTATTCAAATTTAAAAACTGAGATTGTAACCGATATTATATTTCTAGTATTTAATAGCATGTTAAAAATCATTTAGAACATTTTTTAAGTAATAGTTTTAACAAGGCTGTAAACCTTAGCAATGAGCGTCTGAAAAAATTGTCACTAGGGACCTCTGTAGGTCTTTAAAACACATGCTTACGCTATGAAGAAAAGAGAGAATCCCAAGAGAATGGTCTATTTTTTTTGTTTGTTTTTGAAGATACTGATTTTAAAAAAGCAAATTTTAATTAAACTATCAAGAGAAATTAAGATTTTGTCCTTTATTTCTTTTTTTATTTTAATTCAGTGCAAATAACTTTTTAATGAATTAGTCATGAAATTCAATGAAAACGTATTTTTAAAAATTATATTGCTATCACTGAAAACTTAACTAAAATCAATATTGATACATTTTAAAATTTAGGCCGCCAACACTGTTAGTCTGGGCAACCTGAAGTATTTCACTGTCATAATGCATTGTCATCGATACCTAATGCGTACAAAATTTGAAAGAAATATTTTCGATAAAAGTATATTAAAAATTGGTTATAATATTTAACGCAAACAGATAAATAGAATTTCTAAGTTAAATAAAAATATTTAAAATGCAAAGTGAATTAATATAATAATCAATAAATAATTTTTTATATTGGATATTTGACCATTATATATATAGAAAAGTTAATTCTCTTTCTTTTTTGCTCCTTTTTGTCATTAAATTCTAAATCACTCCAAAAAATTTTATTAAATTTCCAAATAAATGCAAGAATATTTGGCAAAATTTTTCGGGATTTTCAAATTTATAAATTAAAAAATGGCTTCAAATAAAATTTTATTGGTTATACATAGTAGAATACATAATTTGTGTTTGTTATTACAATTATTTAATGTAAAGAAAAATTTTATATAATGAAAATAAAAAAAATACAGACCAAAAATACATTAGTAATAGATTATTTATAAGTTATATATGAATTATGCAACCATTATATTACAAAGTTATTGTATAGAACACAAAAAAGTGATAATAAAACTGTAAAATTTGGTAGTCATAACCTAAGATAAAAAACATAAATAAACAAATAAATGTTTGATTGTATATATAATAATTTAAATCTATTTTAACATATTCTTTTTTGCTGTTTGTTACAAAATAAATAATAAAATTATGGTGATTTTTTTTTCTTATGTAAATTTGTTATAAAGTTTGTATTCACGGGAAATAAAATATTTAAAAAGAGAAACAATTACTGAGGTTGTTCTGTAGATAATTAGAAAGGGCTCCAAACAGCAGGTAGGGCAAGGATCTGATCTCTAGACTTTTATTATAGAAAACGAATTGGATTTTAGGGAAGATTGAAAACAAAATGGCATTTTAGAAACTGCATTGCGAAGTTGATAAAACTTGTAGCTCTAATATTAGGGAAAGGTCCTCTCTCAGTATTAGTAGTATATCTAATAATGGTGGGAATATTGGTTCTTTGAATCAATATTTTGACTTTTATTAACCTTGAAATATTTCTTTCCAATGCTTTTTTAAAAAAATCACTTACCTATTAATATTATGTTCTTTATGTAACCGTGACAAATAAATTTTAAATCATTTTTATTTCACTGTTTTGGATTAAACAAATACCCGGGAATAACATCTACCATAATGGTGTCAACTTTATTTTTTGTTGTCACCTTTTTTGATAACATTTTGCAATGGCTAAAAATTTGTTTTGTTTTTTTTTTTTAGTTTTTGATTGTTTTGGTTTAAATTTAAAATTTGTGTTAAGATATAATCTCCATCCCAACTAGAATTTTATCTCATCTGAATAAACTTGTGCTTGCTATGTTTTGTATTTTACAATTCTAGATACAGCCATTTGTTTTTATATGATTACTAATTAATTCTTAATTTATATATTTAAATGTTTTGAATGTTTAACCATGAATTGATAATGCAGTTTTTATTATTGTTATAATTTTTCTGAATATGCTTTCGACATTGATGGTCTGAATCATAGCTCTCATATTTTGCTATGGGAAGCAATAAGTCTTAATATATTTTCAAATGGTATATTACGTTTTATTCATTTTTTATAAGCTTCAATTTTTATATTTAAAGAGCTATTATCTTCACCGTATTCCTGAATCATCTATTGTAAGTTTGAGTAATCAGTGGTCATTGGATGGCTATAGGGTTATAAAATTACCAGATCTGACCAGTTTCTGCCATTTGGCTTTTATTAGTGAAGACTAGAATTCAAAGCTGGAATTAATGCATTTGTACATCTAGCATAATTTTATATTTAACCTGTGTCCACAATTTTTTTTTTTTATGTTTAGACAACATGTGGTGCTTTACTGTAACTACAGAAATAGCGCTAAGATAACTATGCCCAATATGATTATATTAAATATTTTCAAATTATTTGTACTTTTTTTTTAGCTTCTGCACTGTGATATAGTTCTATGTATGAGTTTTCATTCAGTGAAATAGAAGTTTTGATCATGTTCTACAATTACATTATTCTGATTATATTGTTCTGCAAATAGTGAATAGAGTTCTTCTAGAGTATCTGAAAGCGTAATGAATCTTCAGTAACAGTTCATCTATTATTGTAAGCTATCTATTTCGTAAAATCTTTAAAATTACTTTTTTTGGAATGGATATTCCATAACAACTTCAATCCTTTTTCTATCCTGTATTTTTTATAAATTGGATCAGTAGAAGAATATTTTTAAAATCAGGCAACATCTCTTTCTGGGTTTGTATATTTCTAAATAATTTCAGAAAGTTTTTTTTCAAAGCAAATGTCATTTTCAACTATTACTACTCACAGTAGAACTAAGAAGATCATTTCAAGTTTAACCCAGTTCTTTCTATCTGTCATTTTTTAAGGTTTGAAATTTGTTTGATATGTTGAAAATATGTTTACTTATATTTCTAAAAATATGTATATAGAATCTAAATATATAATGATTGACATCGATGTGTCATATAATAAAATGTAAGATATTTACCGATCTCTGATGATAGTCACAATTCTGCTGAAGCAAAAAATTAAAATAAACATTTCTTTAAAAAGTGTAAAATAAATTGATTTATTTTAATACCTCATCCATATATGGTAGTGGCAGTATATTGGAATGAAGCAAACTTGTCACCATAATTTGTATGGATTGATTATACTTTCCCTATGGCCTATTCTGCAAGTTGTATGTTTTTGTACGTGAAACTTATGCTGAGTCTCTATGTGGAAATATGACTTTATCTTATAATGAATTATGAAATCACACAACAGGGCTATTAATGTAACTACTTATATTATGGGGCATAACCTTGCCAGAGTCAAAGAAGTGATTGCCCTAAGATTCTTCAAATGATAAATGACCATGTATTGTTCAAGGCTATGGATGATCCAAGCTTTCAACTTAATCTAACGACATTAACTACATCTAATCAAAATTAGAGATATTTTACAAAATAATAGGAGGCCACTGAACCGATGTTACTATACTTCTGGGAACTTATCATTCTTCAAATAATATCACTTATAACAATGAGTGTCTTCTTAAAATTTCTGACCTTATGTTGATTCTTGTTTGAAAGCATACTAAGCTCATTAATTGCTAATTTTGTTTTAAACTATCCGACTAAGAAAACAGCCTCTATCAAAGTTGTCTCAAATGGTATAGCAGTTGTGGTTTGAATAAGTAACCCACCAATGTCGAATGATTCAATTCTCCAGATCTGCCTACATTTGCATTCATATGAGGTTTAAGTTTAAGTAGGAATGTTACATTCAAAGGGCTGATACATGGAAACGAACTCCGATTTATATATTATTTCATCAAATACTTCAAATAGGCAAATTATAATCTTATAAAAATTATTCATAATGGTGTCTTCCAGAAAAAAAATGAAAATAATAATCAATCCTAAACAAAAATTGAAATAACTAAAAATTAATAAAAATGTATTTAGTACATCAATCTAGGCTTTTGTTTCTTATAAGAATCTTATCAAGATATATCCTCTTTTACAAATCACATGATCAACTATTACATAGCAACTTCTCCCAGTGGACATTACTTAAATTATACTACAATAAACAGAAATAGTAAAATATATATATACACAAAAATGAATAAACATAAAAATTTATTACAATCATTTTTTTTCCAATAACCCAACAATGCCCATTCCATCTCTAATTGCACTGAGACTTATGATTATTGTAGTATAATTTAGGTAATGTCCACTGTGTGGAGTTGCTATAGGACACTAAGGAGGCAATTCAAGGAGAAATGAAATGGTAAAGTTTTTATATGAGAAATGCAAAAAGCAAAATGAAAATGTTCGGTAGATTGCAATTTATGGATAATAAGAGAATAGACAAAATAGTATTTAATTGGGTTATGAGTATAGGGCAGGCCGCAAGATGGGTGAGAAAGATAGTACGGTATGCAGAAGATTTGGACAAAGACTTTAAGTCAGTATATTTGTACAAAAGATGGGATAATTGTGTTAGGAGGATTGTTGTTGAGTGTTATAGTGGCAAAGAATGGGATAGAAGAATAAATGTATTAATAAAAAATATAGAGATGTAGAATTAGTATGGAGAGTAAAAAGAGTTTAAATGTATATAGAAGTAAACAATATTGGGTGCGAGTTAATTTATGATAATAGCAAGGAAAATACTTTAATGTTTAACGCTCAAGATTATTAGCTAAAAGGTAATATATACGTAAATGGAGAAATGTAAGGTGATTTAGTCTGCAAATTATGTAAGGAAGGCATGGAAAGTATTAGGCATCTGCTAATTAAATATAAATGCTTACAAACAGAGTACAAATAATGAAGTTGTGGGGAAATAAATATAAACAAAGTGAGTATACAGAAAGTGGTGTTATTGGTTTTTATGTTGGGTTTGGAAAAAAATAAGGGGGATCTAGATGTAAAGGCTATATAATGGACAAAGATGATGTACTGGAAATGGGATGGAGCAAGTTAGAGAAGAATATGGGAAAAACATAGGGTGGACAATGGGAAGGTAAGGTGACTAACAGGTTTTTCTGGGCATAGTGGCTGAGAAATTCCTGCTGTCAATAAAGGAGAAGCCATAACACATCACATCATGTGATTGTGAAAGAGGAAATAATCCTATAAGGAATGAAAGCCTGGTTTGATGTATTAAATAAAGTTTTATTTATTTTTAGTTGTCTATTTCAGTTTTTGTTTAAGATTGATTATTGTTCTAAATTTCATTTAACCATCATCTAATATTGTATCATATGTTATTATATTATAAAACTTTATCTTTCTTATTGCATCACCAAATCCATATAATATTATTATCATCTATGTTCTTTATTACTTTTTATATCATCTTTGTATGTATATATATATAAAAATGTAAAATTATATGTTCATGTATATTTGTATACATGTATTTGTATTGTGTTGGT
Source organism: Epiperipatus broadwayi (assembly GCA_028023455.1). Classification (NCBI taxonomy): domain Eukaryota; kingdom Metazoa; phylum Onychophora; class Udeonychophora; order Euonychophora; family Peripatidae; genus Epiperipatus; species Epiperipatus broadwayi. The sequence continues at coordinate 754,239 of JAQFVV010000045.1, forward strand.
TATAGTTCTGAAGAAGATTGTTGGGGTAATCGAAACTGTCATATTAGATTATAAAAAAAGCATTGTAAGAAGTAATAAAGAACAAAGATGATATTAAGTAATCGAAACTGTCATATTAGATTATAAAAAAAGCATTGTAAGTAGTAATAAAGAACAAAAATGATATTAATATTATATGTTATTAAGTTACTATGTATTTTTGCTGTGAAGTAAGCAATGTTATCAATTTTAAAAAAATAAGAATTATTTATGCCTCACCAATGAAAACAATAAGACGCCTTTAATAAAATAAACTGCTATAATAACAGACATATTTCAAGCTTTGTTTTGAGATATCTGGACTTTTTAGCAGTTTCAGTTAGGAATATACTAATGTAAGTGTTTGATTAGAACTTGCTAGGAGAAAATTCATGGGTGGAAATTTAATAAGTATTGAGCTTGCTAGGAGAAAATTCATGGATGGAAATTTAATAAGTATTGCTGTGTCTATAGCAATTTGAATATACATATTGACAATTAAGTATGCAGCTCAAAACTACTAATGATAATAAACACCATTCAAATATAAGTATATTCATCTTGAACAAATGTTCATGGTTGATTCTAAGCTCAATGATAGTGATGATAGTTAATTTGCCATATAAAAAAATCATAATTAATTGTAATGCAGTAGTAATAATAGTATATAACTATTCTAAAAGTAACACTGTGCACTACTTAAATGACTAACAGGTTCTTATAGTTAACTGGTAATGAACTATGGGCATTATTATGAATGCATATTTCTAAAAGTTTGTATTGATAATATGTTAGTTGTGAATATATATTGAGTTATTTCCATCAGCTAATATTAATTGTTAAATGTTTCTTTTTTAAAAAAAATTAAAACTTTATTTAGACTTTTTAAATACATTCAACTGGTAATAACACACAGATTATTACATATAAGGTCTTGAAAGGTGCCATTCTTCCCTCTTCTTCAGCCTTTGCTGACTTGACCAATGACGGTACTAGCATTGGCACACACCAGGGACCTTTAGATTTGTGAATGGGCTATTCTGCCAAAGAAAATAGCTAATAGAAATGTCAAATACTTATTTATAAGGATCCTTATTTCTTCCGTTTTTTTTCCCTTAAGGACAAGATTAAAACTGCTTTCAAAACATTATGAATTATACTAAATTAACTTATGAGATTAATTGTCATTATCATGAGAACATATTTGAGTTTTCTTTTTTATATTTTTTCTCTCTGTCCAATATTATTGTTTTTCTTCAGTCAAACATATATTCACCGATACATTACATGGTCTACTACTTAAGATATGCCTCTTTTTTACTTTCTGATTATTAGTTTGTGCTCTTTTCTAATAGATTTTCAATAGGATGACTGGATTCATTAATGTATACCCTTCTACATTCCAGTATATAATTACAAATATTCCCTTATGGGCTTGCAACTAGTAAAGTGATCAAACAAATTTGCCATTCAATATATGATATAAGGTTTGAGCACCAGAAGAGACAGAATTGAACTATTTTGTTCATCGATTTTTGGCCCTTGTTGCCTACTACCTAAACCTCACAGGATATGTTGTTTAAGTACCATAAATGCTATTGAGAAGTGATTTAGAGGCCTTTAAATCTTCAGTTTATCACTACCACAGCATTAAGCAGTGCAGAGTCGATCATCAGGAAGTCGTGATATTTAAACACAGGAAGTGATGTTTAAGCAACCATACATGGATCTACCATTCTACCACTGCATTAAAACAAATGGGCTTGGAAACTAGTGAGTATAGGTTTAGTAATTTCTGAGATGCTACCATATTTTTTACCTGTTGATTACATTTCTTACCTTGCTTTTTCTAAGTCTTCATATCGAGGGTGTCTACCTCATTTCGTACTTTTACTGTTTTATTTCTATCTTTTTTGTGCTTTAAATCTACTTTTATTTATGTTTTCTTACTTTTTATAATTACTATGACATTAGTATCAATCATAGTTGTATTAATGGCAATAGCATTTTCGACTTCACAGAACTAAACTGTCATATATTGTAATAATTTCATTAAACATTTAGTATACATTATGCTAAAAACTTTATGATTAGGCATAAATGGCATACTTGTGATAACTAGGAATCAATAACAGTAATAATAATTGTAACATATATATAAACATCAAATGACAGTAAATCAACTCTGATTAATTTAAAACTATGAAATATTTCAGATAATTGCCCCTTATTCATTTCCTGTTAAGTGACTTAATTCACATCCTTGTCCAGAGAATCTCTGCTCACATCTAGACTATAGATCGATTAAGTCTAACTTTTCTATGCACAAATTGAAAACTGCCTTCAATCTATTTACTTCCCGTTGCATGTTTTCAGTGCATTCTGATGGTGCTGCTGCCAGCCACTTCTAGCTTTTCTTTTTTCCTTTACTGCTATCTCTAGTGTTTTGTCAGTTTTGTGTTCATTTAATGTTAGAAACAAATTAAAATTTATATTGATTTTATTAGTTTAAAAAAAATAAAGATATTGTTATCTTACAGATAACAAAATTTAAAGAGCCAACAATACCATCGATTGGTGGTATCATAATACAAAGGAGTCAACAATGCCATTGATAGGCCGATTCTTTAGTGCGGGCTTTGTGAGCAATTATTTTTATTTTCTTATTTCAGAAAGAAAAAGTGTACATTGTTTGTAAATTTTTACACATTTATGATTATTTATGCAACATATTTGTAAAATATTTATATAAATGAAAAATATTTATGATTACAATTAGATTTTGTTTGAAAAGATTTGTTTTTAAGAAGACAAGTAAATGAAACTAATTACAGTAAAGCAGAAGTTGTGGTTGTTTGATGGGGGGGGGGTGCTTTCATAAATGCAGGTGCAAAACTTTTTTATGATAATGTAAAAGCTATAAGTTCAATTTCAAAATTTAAAACTGGAAATTTCATTGCTTTATGATATCTGAATAAAAATTTGTTTGACTTTAAAAATGGAAGTCAAATGAAAACTAATTCAGTCAAATTTTTTTTAATCAATCAAGACAACTATCCAATAAGAAAAAAGTTATTGTTCTTGTAGTGTAATTGAGGGGTGGGGTAAATATCTTTTAGAAATCATATAATTCTATAATTAAAACACTTCCTCTTTTCTTTACAAAAACACCAAACTTTATTTGTTGTATATATATATATATCCACTTGTTTCAATGTTTCAACTATTTTTACTTTATGGTCATTTTCAAGGATCTAGAAAAAACATATTATATTATAACAAACTCCTCGTAATAAAACCAAAAAGACCAAAAAATATAAAATATATATAAAAAACACAAAAAATATATATAAATCCCATAAAAATTAAAATAAATAAAATACATTAAAATCAATTAAATTAAAACATAAAATATACACCACACTTACTTGCCTCCCTTCTCAAAAAACTTTTCCTTTTTACATTTTATTTTATCCAAAATCCAATTGTTACAATAAAACACTTATTTCCTTCTTCTTTCTTATATACTTCAAAATTATATTTATTTCCAAAAAATAATTCTTTATGCATTACTTATCCAATTCTATTTAAAACAGGTTTATATCTTTTTATATATAAACTCTCTTTTACCATTCTTTTTTTATATCATCTAACCCCCTCCAGCATTTTAATCTTAAAATCTATATGTCCAATTTCCTTACTATGTATATTTACATTAGAATTCCTATCTCTCAAATGCTGTTTCAATATTGTCTCTAATTGGTTCTTTGTTGTACCAATATATGACACATCTTTATTATCTTTTTTACAATCCAAACACTCTATTTTATAAATACCATTCATATTTTCAACATTCATATTTTTTTATCATATTACCTAAATTACATTTCCTTTTATATACTGGTTTCAACAATAAAACACATTCCTTCCCATATTTCGTATTCATATCCCTCATATAGATTTTAAGATTAAAATGTTGGAGAGGGTTAGATTATATAAAGAAAGATTGGTAAAAGAGAGTTTATATATAAAAAGATATAAACCTGTTTTAAATAGAATTGGATAAGTAATGCATAAAAAATTATTTTTGGAAATAAATATAATTTTGAAGTATATAAGAAAGAAGAATGAAATAAGTGTTTTATTGTAACAATTGGAATTTGGATAAAAGAAAATGTAAAAAGGAAAAGTTTTTTGAGAAGGGGAGCAAGTAAGTGTGGTGTATATTTTGTGTTTTAATTTAATTGATTTTAATGTATTTTATTTATTTTAATTTTTATGGGGTTTATATATTTTTTGTGTGTGTTTTATATATTTTTTTTATTTTTTTGGGTGAGTCTTTTTGGTTTTATTATGTGGAGTTTGTAATAATGTAATATGTTTTTTCTAGATCCTTGAAAATGACTATAAAGTAAAAATAGTTGAAACATTGGAACAAGTGGATATATATATATACAACAAATAAAGTTTTTGTAAAGAAAATAGGAAGTGTTTTAATTATAGAATTATATGGTTATATTTAATGTATATTTTGAAAAGAAAAAAGGATTGAGTGGTGATTAGAAACAGAAGTAAATGGCTTTATCTTTTAGAAATGTTTGTCTGAATGATTATGATGATATCATTTTAAATGTATTTATATGTTGGACCATTTCCATCATCTAACATTAAATATTGAAAGTTTTTAGAAAATTTTTTAAACTTTATTTAAATATTCCCATTACATTCAACTGTTAGTAATAGCACAGGTTAGTATATACACAATGTTTTGAGTAGTAGTATTCTTCTGTCTTTAGGTATTGCTGGCCTGACCAGTAACAGTACTAGCATGGGAATCGAACCTGGTTCTTGAATTTTAAGATAATGTTCTAACCAACTGAACTATATTAGCCTTTGGTATAAACACAATTACTTTTTAAAGTTTTTTTTGTTTGTAAACTTATATTTGTAATAAATAATGTAAAGATTATTAAACTATATATAGAATAAAGATTTAATGGTAAAAATAAAATATTGCAAATACAAATGAAACTGCCAACAGGGGGTGGTCAAAATAGAACTCATAGTGAAAGAATTAAACAGATGATTTGAAAGCCGATTTGCTGTTTCATAAAAACAACTACATTTAATAATTACTTGTAATAGTAATGATACTGGATGGCCGTTATTGATGGATGACAGATTTCTGATGGATGGTTTTTCTGCCATGTGCGTTTTGGCGAAGGGGCAGATTCTGAAGTTTAGGAACCATGGATTGTGCCTAATATTATCTCTTCCATTATGCATACTTCTTACGAACATCCTGAGCAATAAATCCTTGCAACTATTTTTTTATTGATTGATTTTTTTTATAGTTGAATATTAGCGAAAGAATGACTAATCTATATGTAGTTGAGAAATTTTTGATACCAGTTGAATCCTTTTCGAAAGTAGCAGGAAATGAATCATCCCATTTTATTTAATCCTCACGTTTTTGCTAAAACACAGCAATAGATAATTAAAGAATGTTAATGAAAACAAACCTATTTAGCTTTTGAAAACCACAGATTATTGTTGACATCGTAGCCATAATTAAATTTTATTTAGTTTCGGTTGATATGTCAACATGCTCTGTGCACAAATCATAAGTTTAATTTCTCACGTTATCCCAAATGTGTATTTACTCAATTACAAAATTTATCAACTTGATAGTTTTTGATTACTGCTCTTAAAATACATAATTTCATTGGAGATTAATAGGACGATATTTCAACAAAAGGTTTTATGTTACCGTTTCACAAGGTCCAACTGCAAATTAAATATTGTTCTTAGTGGAAATAAAGTATTAACAGTAAAGATTACAAAAACAAAAAGATTATTTGTCTTATCTTTTTTTAATGCATTATTGATTCAAGATTAAGAATTCCATTTCCAACTTATTCATTCAAGCGGTGTACTCATTTACAAAAATATTAAATTATATATATTATTTATTTAAATTTTTATATATTGTTTGCAAATTTTCACGTTGGCCACTTAGAATAAAAAATATCAGTTTCCTCTGCATATTTTATTTGCAAATTATGATCTTATCTAATGTATAAAAAGAAATGTAGGAAACCTTATAAGGTCTCAGAAGATAGAGCAGTGGAGGGAGAGGATTAAAGAAGTTTTTAAGTTCTGAGAAAGATTGCAGGGGCAATCGAAACTGTAAAAAGGTCAAGAAATGATTGTCTGAGCATTGGATAGTAATAAAAAAATTAAATGTGTTAAAAAAAGATAGATAGTGCAAGTGATCTTTGATTTGTGTTAAAACAGAATAACTTATGAATTTATATAATATTATTTGATTGAAATTATATATATAGTTTTAAAAAAGTATAAGTTTAAAATGTTGAAATAATTTTAATCTACCAAATTAAAAAATTCCTCAGGGAATTAGTTACACATTTTATCTGATAAAGAAAAAACTAATACCTTTGCAATTGGCTTTTTTCAAATTAAAGATAACCTTTGGAATTTAGAAAATTTATTAATTGATTACATACATTAGAGAACAATAGTGGCTCATACTATAAATCCCAAAATCTAAATCAAGAGAGTTGGACTTAAGTTTAAGAGCCGAGAAGAAGGCAACTGAATACATTTAGCAGAAGAACTAAGCAGCCTAATGGGAGTACGAGGTCCAAGGAAGAAGGCAAGAGGATTCCAACAGAAGACTCAAAATCCATAGTGCAGCGTCTCACTGAATGTCCAAACGGAAGTCTCAGAGAATTAAAAGGTCATAAGAACCTCTATTGTTTTTTTTTATTTGATTGCTGAAGTAACCTCTTGGCCACTCACACACCACAACTCAATATCCTACAATTCATAAAAACCTTCATATTATTATTATTTGATTATTGGGGTAATCTCACACCCACTTGCACACAGAAACTCAATATACAACAGTTATATTTCATTCTTTGGCTTGTCCTTTTACTAGGAATCAAAATAAAAAAAGAAATTGGAATAATTGTTATTTAGTCACTTCTCTCTTTTTATATATTAAGTGTCTGAATCTATAGAATTTACAGTACATTATAAATAATTCATATATGTTTGAGATGTTCTTAAAAAATCTCCACTCAATCACACACCCTTGAAGTATATGAATAAAGACAGCCCCAAAAGACAAATGACCCCAAGAAGCATATTTTGTGTTGAACCCCAGTATTCATTAGTTGGCCTAGGTTTTAATCTCTTACATATGTCTTGTCAATTTGTTATTTATCAGTACCTTTTTATTATACTTTGATTTATAAATGTCAAACTTTCTGCTACCACAACTGTGATACACCAACTTCAGACAAATGCATTAATGGTTATTATTTATCATTTATTAAACTAGAATTTATCCTTAACCTGGATTTCTCGGTTAAAGATTAATATATATATATTTAATTTAATTTAATAAATAATTAATATTGATATTTCCTTCATTTGCATTTGTAATTAAAATTTGCATATGTTTGTTCATCTGTGTAATGAAATGGTTTACTTTTTATAAGCTAAAGTTGAATGCACTTTTGATTAAGTTCTCCATGGTGAGTATCGCTGAAAGTGCATTCAGCTTTAGTTATAAAGACCAAAGAAACCACTTCGATATGCAAATGAACAAACATATGCAAATTTGAATTGAATAATTAATAATAATCTTTAATAAATTTATTTGGAGTAGTTAGTGTCAAAGTTATAAATGCATAAATTTTGAGACTTGTAAATCAAAATGTAATAATATTTATATATACATAGTAAATTTGAAAATTTAATTTGTTATTTATCATCTGATTTACAGTCTGTTTAAAAAGCCTAGATGTGAATAGAAAATGGGTTTCCATTTTTTTATTTTAATATAAATGAAACCTTTAATAAATAAAGTGTCAATTGAAAGAAGAAAATTTGTATTAAAATAATTATAGGGGATTTTCCTGAAGGTTTGTGATGATGGTATTTTAGTTGTATTTATATATTGGACTATTTTCATATTCAATACTAGAAGATGGAAATAGTCAAATACATAAATACAATTATGGGGGATTGTTTTAATAAAGATATTTAAGAAACTAGTGTAATAGAAATTTAAGATTGTTTGTGAGAAGAGATTTAAGGTAAAAGTAATTTGTATTTGTTATATATGTTGGATTATTGTGGAATATTTATATTATTTTATTTATGTGTTTTTTAATTGTTCCTTGAGAAAGACTATAAAAGAATATAGTAAAAACATTGGAGTATTATTGTAATTTATAATAATTCATATAATAAATCAAGATTAATAAAGAAGTTACATGTGACTTGTTTATATAATTATTATTGTTGATGTGAGTTTTGCCGGATATTGTAAACATTGTTTGATGAATGATGTGAATGTATATATAATAATAATATATTGATTTTTAAATATGTATGAAATTATATGGAAGAAAATTAATCTTCGCAAATGCGCTATAATAAGCTCTAGATATGGATGAGTTGTCCCTGCTTTTAAAACATTTATTGATGGGGGTGGAGGTATCAAGGTTAGTTTCATTCCATATAATTTCATATGTATTTACGAAATTGCTATATTATTAATTATTACACATATATAAACTAATGGGATTCATTATCACAGTAGTTAAAAATGAGAAACTCTCTTTCTTGAGAGATTTAAATTGAACCTGTAGAATAATCTGCTGATTTCAAAATCTGGCTCATAATAAGATCGTGCTTCATTTCTAAGCATGGTGAATGAATATTGGTTTATTTAAGAATAGGTTTTAGGTATGAGTGGACTACCCATGCTTTTTATACATTTATTCACGGAGAAGTGCATGATTATTAATGGAGAATGTGTGAAGGTTAGTTTCCTTCCATATAATTTCGTATAGATATATAATGATTATTAAAAAAATAATTGATTCTGTTGATGAAAACAGCAGCTAAAATAGGTTATGATTAGTTCAAAATAGTAGTGTTAGAAATAGACACAGCAAAGATGTTAATATTGTCATGACATATCCAAAAGAAAGTTCAAATAATAAATATTAGATAAATTATATAAAGTGTATGTTCCATATATTAAAGACAGATATACAATTATGGATAGCTTTTGTAGCTTATATATTTATTGTCATGATGTAATCAAAAGAAAGTTCAAATAATAAATATTAAATAAATTATATAAAGTATATGTTCCATATATTAAAGACATATATAATTATGGATAGTTTTTGTAGCTTATATATTATATACAGAAGGTTAAATTCTTTATTTGATTCGAGGGAGGAGGGCTACTTCTGGAATTTTTATGGCAGAGTGCAAGCACATACACTTGCCAGCACTGATGAAGCAGACATTTAACATTTTGATTGCAGAGGGGAGACTTTATAACTAAAAATGGCTTATTGTGTAAAGTTTTTTGTAATTTAATGACATTTTCCCCAAATATATAAATAAAGGATTGTAGTGTAAATTTGAAAATAGCTCCAAATTATTGAAAGTATAGAAAAATTGAAAATAATATAAATAATGTTGTTAAAGACAAAATACTTATTGAAATTTTATATGTTGTGAAACTGGAAAGACAAATATTTTGTAAGGTGGATAAAGAAAAACCAAGATAATTAAACCATTCAGTAAACAGGATCAAAAGATTAAAAATGATTACAGATTAAGATATTGCGCTAGCTTTTGATCTTATTTGATCAATAGAAAGCTCAACTATAAAAGGGCCTGAAACTTTTGTGTGAATTGAAGTTAGTCAGTTGAAATGTTTGATTGATTACCTGAATTGATTTGAGTTTACCATTATCTATCCAGTATTTAAAAAAGTGGAGAATTTTGCAGCAGACTTAATAATGAGAGACCACGTGCTTACAATTATCAACAGGTGATTTTTTTATGCTATGTAGTTCTTCGGAATTGGCATGTCATGCAGGAAGACCTAAAAAAAACCCTAATATGATATCGTATTATCTGTATGACTATTTAAGATGTTAATCTGGGACATGAAACCTCCCCTGACTAAAACATAACCAGAAAAACAGCTTCATAGTTTATGGAACAGCCTGTCTACAACTTCATTTAATTGTGTATTACCCATGATTTTCATTATGCAGTTCTTTTTTCTTATGTCTTGAATGTCTATCCCTTTCTTTTTTGCCTCATTATGCATTTGCCATATTATTTTATCTTATTTATCCTGCACTGTTTTAATCTTATTTTATTCAGTCTGCCCTTTACTAACTATTTTGTTCAGCCTTTAATTATTGCCTATTCCCTCTTTCTCACTTCCCACTTCATGTTTATACACACTAGGCTGCATCACCCTAGAAACAATTATTAAATTTGTGCTCGAAGATATCAATAATGCAACAATCATTCAATATTTTTGCATAATTATATAAATATAACTATTTAACCCTTTTTAAAGATAAATATTGTAAGCGATGCTTTAGATTCTCTTCAAAAGCACTGTTAATTATGGCAGTGCCAGAAACATATTTGGTGAGTTTTGTCAGATTTATTTGCTTTTATCAACATAACTAACAGCATTGGAGCTACTCACTATGGCAGCACCAGTAGTTATTTAAATATGGTATATTTATCTATTCTGGTTTCTCTTCAGTGCAACAAATGCTTATTGTTTCCATTTAGGATGAACAACAAAGTATTTTTTTTATTGTTTTTTTATAATTAACATTTATAAATTAGCATATAATACAGAAAAATATGACAAAATAGCAAAAGAAATATTATTTTAAATATTTATCGTGATGGGTGCTGGTGTTGAATGTATATAAAAATATATATTTTCCCAATCGTCATTGCATGAAGAAAATTGAAATAAAAGTCTATCTATTCCTGATATTTATCAAACAGCAATTAATACAATGATGTGTGGTTATAAAAATAGAAATGCTTTGTTTTGCTTTCCTTGTGTTTCGGCTGCAGTACTGTAATAAAACACCCCTGCTTAAAAATTTCACATGCTGCCACTATATATGACTTTTTATATTTATTCATTTTATATGTAATTATCAGAGATTTAAATACAGGATCTATGTATGATTAAGCTATATTATTTGGTCTGTTTTAACAATAACAGCTCTTTACTCAGGGACTGTAAGATAAAATCATAGGAAATTTAGCCTTTCTAGGTTCCTGTTGTTACGATATTGATGGTTAAAATTACTGTCAGTAGAAATCTAAATACTTCCAAATAGTGTCATTCTTCTTTAAGCAAATATGTAATAAATGTTCATGGTATTAATGTATGAAAAAAAAATCCAAAATTTTATTCACACTATTTCTTTTAAAATTGTTTTGTAACAATTGCATGAGCCCTAGTCACTGAGCATAACATGTAATTTGATACTTTGTCTAAAAGTCAGGAAATTACATTAAAGCAACATGACATAATCATGCATTTATAATCATCTTCCCTAGAGGTCAAGTGATGTTAAAGTATCAAATTCATAGATTCAGCACAAATGCTATTTCACTCAATATCACTTTCCACAGCTGAGAATTCGGGATCTTCTATTTTGATTACTCTACCACTGCACTGAACCATGCAGCTGAGAATTCAGGATGTTCTAGTTTGATTACTCTACCACACCACTAAACCATGCAGCTGAGAATTTAGGATCTTCTAATTTGATTACCACTGCACTGAACCATGCAGCTGAGAATTCAGGTTTGATTACTCTACCACTGCACTAAACCATGCAGCTGAGAATTCAAAATCTTCTGGTTTGATTACTCTACCACTGCACTAAACCATGCAGCTGAGAATTCAAAATCTGGTTTGATTACTCTACCCCTGAACTAAACCATGCATCTGAGAATTCAGGATCTTCTGGTTTGATTAAGCTAGCACTGCACTAAACCATACAGGGCTGCTCAACATTCTTATATATTGTGTAAATTTTTTCAAAATGAGGTTTTTTTAAATTAACATAAATCATTCTATACAGTTCTAAGGTAGTAATTTACTTTTACTGAATGTTTCTTATATATGTAATTAGAGGGATTTGAACTTAGGATTTTTCAGTCTATTCATCCTCTACACAATGTCAAGCAACTGATACATGTGACCATACACTTTGCAAAAAAGCTACATGGTTATATATATGTGTGATCGATTTTGATCTGACCAACTGATGAATGCTGGCTCTGCACAAAATATATGCATTAGGGATCTTGTATCTTCATCACACTTGTGGTCATGTATATTCATTGTTCAAGATGGAATGGAAGATGAGTTTCAAATCCTTCTAATTACATAATTCATTATATATGTAAACAAAGAGAGTATTGTACTCAGATCCTGGTTTAGATTAAAATTTCCATTAATTCCCATTTTACATATAGTTATTGCTATCAATGTATCTTTTATAATAAAAATAATTTGCATTCATAAGACTTCATAAGATATGAAAGGAACTGTTGAGACTTGTAGTAATTTTTAAACTTTGCGGAAATAATGCCTATCTGCTTGAAAAGAAAGGTGTGTAATAAATGGGTTTTTCCAATTCTTATTTATGGATCTGTGACTTGGACACTTAATAGAAGAGCAATACAGAGACTTCAGACCACTCAACGAAGTATGGAGAGATGCATATTAGGAATGACAAGAAAAGATCGAAAAGGCAATATATGGTTAAGTAAACAAACAAGCAGTCAAGCATTGGTGGTCGAGAGGTCAGCGATAGCTGCTTTACAAGCAGTTGTCTCGGGTTAGTGGGTTCACTTCCCAGCTGATGCTATGACACATGAGAAAAACAAACAAGAATTACTAATATCATTGGAAAGAATTAAAAAAGACCTGAAGTGGAGTTGGGCTGAACATATTGCTAGAAGAGACGATAATAGATAGACAATTGGAAATTTTAAATTGGATACCAAGAGATTGTAAAAGACCCAGAAAGAGATCACATGTGAGATGCATGGTTGAAATAAAGTGTGCATAGGTGATGTAAAGAAGAGAGGTTAGAAATCAAAGATGGACTGAACTTGGAGAGACCTTCATATTGCAATGGATTGATAATGGTTAACAATGATGATGATGAATATGTATACGCTAGTATTTTATACATTTCTCACACTCCATTGACTTTTTGTATTACTGAAGATAAATAACAATGAGAACATAAAAAGCTTTAAAAAACTGAAAGTTCACTTTTTGCCAAATAGGGAGCTAAAGATAAAGAGTTCCACTATTTTTCCTGAAGCTGTTTATCATTAAATAGAATCGTTCCTTAAGAATGATTGATGAAAGGAAACAGGTTTTTTTTTTTTTTCATCTGTTGCTTTTCTCCTTTTTCTTGCTATTGATAAAGATTAAAATTTCTAGTACTGTAATCTTTTAAGAATATCTTTTTAATTAATTAAAAATCTAAATTTAGAGAGGACTCCTAGAGTGAAAAAAAGCTTAAGGCAGTTCTATTGTTTAACTTTTTATTTTTGATCATTGTTCTCTTTTATTAATATTTGTCTGAGGTGCGTTTAGAGGCAGATTAGCTTGAGGGTGGGGCTAAAGATTCCACATATTGGCGCCTGTATTGTAAAAATTAAATAGCTTTATTCTGTATACTTTAATGTTTATAAATTTAAATATGAATAGATATGCCCATGAGTATTGTTTTTTTAAAGCATAATACAACTTTAAATAGCCTACCTGCAGGGAAAATTCATTTCCAAGATACCCCTATGGCAAAAAATGTGAAAGGGAACCCAATCGTTATTAGAGAGGTAATGTGGTTTTATCTAAAGCTAAAAATATCTAGATACCCATTTTCCAATCAATAATTGGATGTTAGATAGTTTCCAATCAATAATTGGATGTTAGATAGTTTGGTCATGGTCGGCTATTGGAAGAAAAATAATCATAAGGTTGCTGGAAGCTTTAAAGAAGTTTCAAGTTTAATGAGAATCAAACTCCAAGTTGTAGGCAGAGCAGAAAGAGGTGCTAACCCTTGAATTATAAGAATCATTTCTCAAAAGTATGAATACCAAAATGAGTTTTTGTACATTCTAATAACTACCAAATACAAATTAAAACTATGATGTTTCTGTAGGAAAGAGTATATGTAAAAAATGAAAAACATCTTCTATGGAGAATCATCACCAATAATTCGTAATCTTCATTTATTAAAGTACAAAGATGTATTTCTAATTCACTTTATTGCAAACATCCACCAATGCATAAACTCAGACAACTCTCACTCACTATCATGTATTTGGTGAGCATCTTTTGCTCATTAGGCAAGCTATATGGATCAAACATGAATTTCCATGCTTCTGTCTGATACTTTAATTTTTTGCCATTGCACTACTTCCTTGCAAGATATGGACTTGTTTCTCTCTGCTTTTAACATCTTATGGAAGAGGGAATAGAAGTATTTTTAAATTTTTGTCAGTGCCCTTGTCATCTGAACTCCATCTAACACAACCATCTGACTGTGCAGATGAGCTACAATTATTAACATCTAAATCTCAACATTCATATTGACTAAGGGGTAATCTGAATTTGTTGATTTGTGGATGTTTGCAAACTGGTGGAGTTAAGATTAAGGCTATCCTATTCATGGTAATGTGTATATGTATGTGTGTATATATATACTAGAATTTACAAAATTAAAAATGCCTCTATAAAATTTGAAAAAATAACTTCTTTGCTATAGCCAGCTTACAGCTTCTGCCAGCTTGAGTAGCAATACCATGTTGATATTTAAATCTCGTTAAAGTCAGACAACAGTAACGTTCTCACATGAATGGCCAACTTTCCATAAATTGTGAATACTAACACAGTTACACAGTTTATTCAACACATCTGTACTATTTATAAAATATGACTTTAATTTTTCGGGTTTTTTTTGGCCATTCACATGGGAACATTACTGTTGTGTGACTTTAATGAGATTTCAATATCAATATGGTATTGTTACTCAAGATGGTGGAAGAAACCATAAGCTGGCTATAGCAAAAAAATTATTTTTTAAATTTTATAGAGGCATTTTAATTGTGTAGAGTTATTCTAATGTATTTTGTTTATTATATTTATATTACTTGATATTATATATATGTCATATTATTATTAGTATTTGCGAGATATTCCGTATAGTGAAAAAGCTAAATGCTGACGTTTCAGTTCAATATCAAGTACCTTCCTCAGAGCATTCTCTTTCTCAAATTATAAGAATGCATGTGAGATTTAAAATCGTTTTTATTGTTTTCTTTCTCCTCATATTTAAATTTTATTGGTTGAGAAGTTTTAAAATTTATTTTCTCTTCCAATATCTTCTTCCAAATATTATTAATCTTCTTTAATTCACATCTTTCTTTATGCTCTTGGGCTTTTAAAAATCTCTATAGCTTCTCTTAGCAATCTCTGGTAATATTGTTCAATTTTTGCTAAAATATTTGTTTGTTTTTTTTTCAAAATTGATATCATGATTTGTTAATTTTATATGAGAATAAATAGCTGATGAATTGAATTTTTCTCAGACTGCCAGAATGTGTTCTTCCTTTCTAATATTTATTCTACGATTAATAATATTTATTAATAATATTAATAATATTTATTCTTTTATCCATGAAAATATTAGAATTAATATATATATAAATGTAGGTATTTTACATAAATGAAAAACAATTTACTTAAGCAGAGATAATCGCTATCAAATTAATTTTATTAAGTGTATCTATAATTTATTAGCACATGTGCATTTCATGATTTAGTAGAAATAATACATGAATATTCAACATGCATGATTTTAGTCAAGCCTTCAAGCTGAATAAAGCATAGTAATTTCAATTATGTTCAAAAATGGAAACTATTACCAATGAAATGATTGCAATATTCAAAAAGAAATTAATAAATTTTGTTAAGTCATAATTAATTTATTTTTATACTTCACATTGTCTTTTGAAAGTTGTTTTTTGAACTGTGATAACTGATAACAAATTAGATATCTGATTAATAACAAAATTAAAAGTGTAAGAAGCATTTGAAAGAGAAGCTATAAAGAGTGCAAAATATTAAAAGCTTAGCACTTTCAAGGCGGGTTGCCTCATATTCATAGAATACTGAACTGTGCAGAAATGATAGAATGTCATTAAATAATGCTATATGGATTAAGTATTTGACTTGTGATTATTAAATAACTATCCATGGTGGTGGTGTGAAAATAGACAATTGTTTTGAGTGATTTCTCTGGCAAGGCTGGGGCCAGAAGGTAATGAGAGTGAAAATGTAGTTACAGGCTCTGCAAAAGTCCAGTGGGATATATATCATAGGTGTGCAATGGAAACTTATCCAGTACAGCAAAGAGAAATACAATCAAAGTCCATGGATTGCATCAAACTATTATTTTTGGCCTATGGAACTTGTTATGGAATCCCACACAATAAAGACATTCATTCATATTCGGTGAAGTTTGAGTCGATGATAGAATGGCAGATTCTATTTGTATCTCATCCCGTTCTGTCATGCATTTGAACTTATGAACTCCTGAGCAATAAGATCATTTGATTGTCTTTTTTATTAAATAAGCTACAAAATTTTAAAGCATTTTATACTTTTCTATTTCTTTTTATTGAAAAAGTTATTGTTATTATTACACTTCATTACCATTACTATTGTTTTGGCCAAATTTAGTTGCCATCTTCAGAATTAATTATTAAAAAAATTTAAAAAATGAAATGAAAAGTATAAATAAATAATGTTAATAAATCTACTCCCGACTCTAAAAAAATCTGAAGATGGCTGTATTAGATTTAACTAAAATGTCCAAATAATAGAGTAGTGGTTGTAGAAGTAAGAATAAAACTCGAGCAAAAAAATATACCAGAATTTATTTTTACAATTTTATGTATCTTTATAATATTAGTTTGCCAACTTCAGAACTAGTTATTAAAAAATGAAATGAATTTATAAACAAATAATGTAGAAGTGAATAAATTTACCCTCCCCCACTAAAAAATCTGAATATGGCTATACTAGATTTAGCTAAAATATTGGAACATTAGTAGTAGTAGTAGTAGTAATAAACATAAAATTCCAGTAAAAAGTATACCATGTTTTTTAACCAATTTTATGGATATATATAAATGAAAAAGCATAAGAATTATTATGCAGGTTTTTGACAAATGAATAGAGATTTTTGTAGTTTATATATATATCATTAAAAGCCAATCAATATTTAGTCAATCCCAATATCAATAACAATCAACAATTTCATATTGTGGTCAAGACAATCTTTTTTTAACAATAAAGGTGGAATTCCACCTTTATTAATGGTCCAGTATATTTATATAGAGACTAAAAATTGCAACTTGACCACAGAAATTAAAATTATTGATAAAAGAAGTTTAAATAAACCTCTTTAAACAGGTAAATATAACCTGTTCTGAATGCAGACTAATAAATAATCAAGTATAACATTACAAACAGCAACTATAATTCTCATATATATATATTCACTAGAATGAAAACTACAAACTTTTAAAAAATGCCTATATAAAATTAAAGATTAAAATTCTTTGCTATAGCCAGCTTCGGTGTATTCTGCCATCTTAAGTAGATTCCGCCATCTTAAGTAGCTACTTAAGATGGCAGAATACGCCGAAGCTGGCTATAGCAAAGAATTTTAATCTTTAATTTTATATAGGCATTTTTTAAAATTTTGTAGTTTTTATTCTAGTGAATATTTTTATTATATTATTTGATATTACATATATATAAACAAAATTATCCCAAATTCACAACTCTACCAGACTAGACAAAAAAATAAATTCTAAATCACTACCAATGGTTACTTTGTATTATTTGAAATTTTTGATAGAAAGACTATTCCTGGAGTAGTATATATTATCCTGTATTTTTGTAAGAAGGTATATATAGGACAGATTAGTTTGATCTTAAATTAAAGAATAAAGATATATAAAAGTAGTGTTACAAATAAATATCTTAGTTCTGCTTTATATATCCATGTAAAAAATACAGGCCACACTGAATTTTGATGAAGCTATGGTTATCTTTGAGAGAAATGAAATAAAAAGAATTAAAGAGTCTTTATAATTAAAAATTTATAATTCTGAAGTAGTTAACTTGTTTAAAAGGTTTTTTAATATTAAGGGTGGATGGGAAGTAAGTGGAATTGTGGGTAATGATTAGTTTAAATGTGTTATTTTATAGTCCTTTACAATTGAGGTCTGCTTGTAGCAGTCTAGGTTTTAGATTTTATTTTCTTGACTAATCTAGTTGAATTTTGGGTACTTTTGATTATTTATTGACTAGTTTGGCTTTATGCTTTTAATGTTTATAAATATATATATATAAAAAATAAAAACAAGTTAGTCACGTAACCTGCTATCACTTGTTATTTATGATCAATAGATGGCGTCTTTACCAAAACCGCTGACGAAAGCAAACCAGCTTGAAATCAGCTGATCTGGAGGTGAGCAAAATGAAAGAGGTAGTTAATTCTGACTCCTTTTGCGTTTATGTAAAAATATTTTACACTTGTTTCGGCGGTTTTGGTAAAGACGCCATCTATTGATCATAAATAACAAGTGATAGCAGGTTACGTGACTAACTTGTTTTTATTTTTCATAAATGTACCTTTAAAGTTTTCTTGCAATGATATATATTGCAGAGACTTTGACTATGTAGTGAAACTGAACTGAGATCAGACCCATATAGATATCTAGCTTGCTAGGCTGAGTTTGAAGACTTTACCAGTCTGAAAAATTCACGCTTGCAAACTGATATAAACGTTTTGCATAAATGCTTGAGAGTCAGTCTTTAGACCTAGTTTCTATAGCTCTATCCTTCCACTGACGAAAGCAAACCAGCTTGAAATCAGCTGATCTGGAGGTGAGCAAAATGAAAGAGGTAGTTAATTCTGACTCCTTTTGCGTTTATGTAAAAATATTTTACACTTGTTTCGGCGGTTTTGGTAAAGACGCCATCTATTGATCATATATATATATAAGTAATCCACTTATTTTGCTATTGATTAAAATATATGCATATAGCAATTTGATTCTGAATATGAAAATACGTTAATGGTGGTTGATAATTGGAACCCCTGCATGTTTGTCAATTCCAAAGATTCTTTAATTTAAGAATAGCTTAAGATGGTGGACAGTATTAATAAGCTTCAATATATATATATATACAGTATTTGGAAAAATCAAATTATTTAGCATAGAAAGATTGTGTCCACTGAAGAACTTAAAATTATTTCCTGGGTTGACTTTGAGAACTACAGGAAATCAATTTAATTGTGATTCTAAATATATGAGTTAAACTAGTAATAAAAAACATAGTCACATGGTTAGTCTCTTGAGAATCATGTGACAATTGAGCTTCCAAGGAATTGAGCACAACAGCCTATTAACTGGTTAAACTGAGTTATTTTTTTGGTTTATTCAGCTGAGAATTGATCTAAGAAGCTTTAAGTCTTCAGCATGCCATTAAACCACTAAATTAAATTACACAAAGGTAAAAGTATTTAAATTGT
Source organism: Epiperipatus broadwayi (assembly GCA_028023455.1). NCBI lineage: Eukaryota > Metazoa > Onychophora > Udeonychophora > Euonychophora > Peripatidae > Epiperipatus > Epiperipatus broadwayi. The sequence continues at coordinate 773,792 of JAQFVV010000045.1, forward strand.
TATTATCAAATAAATTTGTTCTCTCTGAGGAAAAATAATCAAAATCCATATCCCATACTATAATTATGAAATCTTGTGGCATATTAACACATCCATATGCTATGACTATGACCTAGGGTTTGAACCTGGATTGAGAAAATTGTTTCAGTTTCTTAATAGTCATATTTTTTTTATTTCAATAAATGAAAGCTAGTTATTTTTATCTAGGGGGCAGAGAATAATATCCTTTTTTTTTTACTGTTTTTTTTCTTGAAAACTAGCAAGATATTTTCCCTGTTTATTTTTTAATCTTATTGCATTGCATTGTGGGATCTTCTAAAAAAATTACAAAAAAAATCATGTCGGTAAAATAGAAAACTAATAATGAAAGCAAGAACTTTGAATGAATTAGAGGGTTTCATGCTTCAAAACTTCTCAAGTATTAATCACTCCCCCCAAAAAACTTTGTAAATAGATATATTATCGTTAGTTTGCAAATGTTTTAAATATTAATATTTCAACAATTTACTTTTTTTTAAAAAATCATTAGTTAATGAGGTCATCTTAAGATAAACATTTATGAATATTATTAATAATTAATTAGGCTAAATATTATTTAATTTTTAGCCTAGCCTTAAACGTACAAACTTAATTAGAGATTAATATATTAACTATTGAAAATAAGAATGAATACTATTCATTTAATTTTTCTAGTCATATATGATAACTTAAATATATTACAAAATTTTCAGACTCCACACACACTTGAAATATAATGAAGACATGTTAAAATGCATATGATCTTCCAGGTGAATTTCTGACAAAATCAGTGATTATCATTTATCCATTAAACATTGTGTGCAGGTATGAAAATTGAAAAATTGTAGTATTGGTTGCATATATGGACTACTCAGTGGAAGCCACCATCCATATACATTAGTCCACTGGAATAAGTTAAATATGTTTCAAAAACAAAAAAGCGAATACCAAATTTTATTAGCAATGACAGCGAATGCCTTAAATAAAGTCAAAGCAAAAAAATGTAAAAATATTATAATTTATTTAGAAATCAAACTTATTTAACAAATAAACAACAATTGAAGAATGACAGCTTAAACAAAATCACAGTAAAAAAACATGAAAATAATATAATTTAATTAGAAATCAAACGTATTTAGCAAACAAATGACAATTAGAAAATGATGGCTTAAGGCTTAAATAAAAACGTAAAAAAAACATGAAAATAATATAATTTATTTAGAAATCAAACTTATTTAGCAAACAATAATTGAACAACATATTTCAAGGAAGTATGATTTGTATAAATGTTACTTAAGAAATTTTAAAAAATGATAATTTAATTTCTTGCAGAATTTTTGCATTGATGACGCAATAAAAGTATTTATTTTTCAATCATTATTTATTCATTAAATACACCTGGGTCTCTTTTTACGTGGACTTATTTAACATGATTTTGAAGTTACGCAATTCATGTTTCACCAGAAGTCGACTTCTGAAAATGCGCTATTACTTTAAATAATAAATTTCGCGCACTTGCATTATATTGAAAGTAATAGCACATTATTGGAATTTGACTTACATCTTAGTAATTTCAATATTTTCAGTGCTTTATAATAGTAAGATTTTATGCAATAATGAAATTAAAATCATGATTTCCACATTTTATGTATACACACATTAAATTTTACAAGATTATGATGTAAATTTGTTCAAACATTGTGCATGTTAATTTTGCATTTTAAATCACATTCTGTTTTTGCTTTTTTAAAAAGAATGTAATCAATTATTATTTTCTTATTAATGACACTAATCATTAACGTGCTCTTAAATTCCAACGAGAGTTAAATGGTTGTATGTCTAGATATCGCGAGCTTCATAAACAATTAATAAAATCATCGTCTCAAAGATTAATTACTAATTACATTGTCACCAGAAAATCATTAACACAACATGAGAGTGAAGTTGGCGCTAGTTGTTTTTCCTCTTGAGAAGAATCTGATTTTTTACCAGTTTGCAAACGAACCTGTTTATCGATAATAATTAAAACGTATATAAAAAAATGTAAATTACTGTACTGTAAATTATGCATAAAAATATATTATTTTGAATAAAATTAAATATTATAGTTAAAAAAAGTTTGTCTTGTATCAATTTTTTTCAAATTTGAAATTTTTTATTAGTCATATTTTATTTCCTTTTTTTTTGCACTAATTTTAAAGTAATTTTACGTTGGTGCTTTGCTTTTATGCGAATTTTGAAAAATCACAGACCGCATCCCCCCTTTTTCAATGTAAGTTACGTCTATTTTTGCGCAATTTCATTTGCGCATGTTTTCTGAGGAACCTATCTATCGCGTAAAACAAGACCCAGGTGTATGTTGTTTTCATGTTTGTTTTCTAAATAAATTATATTATTTTTACGTGTTTTTCTTTGCTTTCACAAGATCTATTGGCCGACAACACTAATAAAATTTCTCATTGAACATTTGCATTAATTACTTTATTGAAAATTTTGTTCTTCAAATCATCGTTTATTCACTAATATTATTTTCTGCTTTGTTTTCTAAATAAATTGTTATTTTCATATTTTTTGTTTTTGATTTTTTTTATGAAAAAAATAAAACTTATCAATTAGCTTATTCTCATCTACTTTGATATATAAATGGTAGCTCCTGCAATGAATTGTACAAACATGTGACCATGTACAATATGTGTGAATTGGAAAAGAGGAAGAAGCTACATTAATAATATTTAAACTTATATTTTGCAATTGATATATTAATTAGGCATTCAAATAACATTGAGTTTTACATGCAGGTGGAGTCATTGACGTAATGCCGAAGATGTTAATTGTTTACGTAAACATTTTTATAATGAAGTACTGAAGAAATTTTATGTAAATTAATGTCAACATGCATTATATACTTAAAAAACAGTATAAATTAATATCAACATGCAAGTTTTTATAGTTTGTATTGTATTATTATAAAGTATGAATTTAATTTTAAATTATGTTAGACATAACAAGGTCTTTTTCCGATGAGACATGTAGAATGCCTGATTCTAAAATTTCAAGGAAATACAATGTTTGCTCATTCAAATATTAATACTTGTTTGTTTTGAATAACAGTTATCGGTAGTTTTCATTTATGCATACTGTGGCCACTAGGCGATGTTGCAGCACCACCAAGAAGTCTGCAAGTGATAAATTCTATCCAAAAATAGCCACAGTATGCATAATTGAAAACTACCCAATTATCAATGAGTTTATATTAAAAATTGTGCTTCAGCAAATTGTTTATTTAAGAATTATAATAAATAAAGGAAATTTTTTTTAAAAAAAAATTGCAAATTTTAATAAATAAAGAAAATGGTGCGAATTTTTGCTTTGGTTATTCGACTTGCTATCAGAACCCATTAATCTTTAATTACATTTAGGCTAAAAAGTAATTAACTTTAGGGTATTAAATGGTAAATAATAGTTGTTATTATATAATCAGAAGACTATATTATTAAATAAGATCAAGAAATGCTGTGCTTGTAAATTGAATTGTAGTAATTTACTTTGGATAAATATGGAACTACGATAAAGAAGTCACACAAGACATAAATATTTGGGTCAGTTGATAATGACTGAACTACCAAGTTTACAAATGGGGGGATCTTTTACCTTTTAAATATATCTTCGTCCAATATATTTTAAGATTATGGGACAATGAAAGTTTCATAGTATACAATTAAATTTGATCTTTCTTTAATCCTACAAATATTCTGAAGTATATATATATACATAGGTCTATAAATAATTCATAAGCTCTATTTTAATAATTTTTTTTTTTCGAATTAATCTTGTTTATGTTAAATATTAAGCTAACCAAATGTGAGCATATTAGAGATATTTAGAAATATTTCTAATTTCAAAATAGCTTTAGATTAAAGAACTTGGACCTTGACCATAGGTAGTATGTCCATCATAGTTATCAGATAAGTACATAGTTAAAAGTTTGATTATAGTTTACGAAACAATCTAATAGTGAATTTAGATATGTATGAAAAATTTACATGTAATTGATTTTTCATCTTATATAATAACAATGAGTAATCTGTACCTTGCAAGTTGCGTGTGATTCCCAAAACTACTTTGTATGGCTCCTGAGACTATATGAATATTGGTTTTCACTGCCATTTTTTCTAAACTTTTATATTTAGTTTTGTAAATGCTTTAAAACTAAGTAAAAAAATAGATATTTTGAAATTTTAAATTATTAGTTTTTAAGTGAACATAGTGAATTTTATAATCATATTTGGTTTGTAAAATGAGCTTCAATCATTGATGGCTTCCATCAAAATCAATTCCAAAAGTGACTACTGCAATTTTTAAATATTCAAAAATGTTTAAAAAATACAGATGGCTCTTATTATCAAAGAACTTGCCATTAAAATAATTTAAAAGATTACTTGTTTGATAGTTATATATTTGAAAGAAATAATAATAAACAAAATTAAAGAAGCTATGTTAATAAGAAACAGAAAGCAGCATTTGATAAATAGACAAGCTGCTAATATAAAAATTAATGAATTGTGGGGAAAATTGATGTATGATATAATTGTTTTTGTATACATTTATAACAGTTTTTTGTAACTGAATTTGAATATAGTTGATAACGACTACTTAGACCGTCAAAAGTACTTCTATTAAATTATAGTAGATATTTGTTTTTAAAATATTATTTACTGTATTAATTATTGTATTGTTTTTCGAAGAATTATATATATATGTTTATAATTGGAATACAGACATTGATTACTAATTTATATATATAAATAGAATAAAATAGGAATGATATTCCTCATATCTTCTCCTTTACTTTTTCCCCTTTTCTTTATATATTCATATATATATATATTACTTTTTTATAAATCTCCTCATATATACTTTAATGCAGTTTTTATCTAATTCCTCTTTTATTATTCTAACAGTTTCGACTGTCCTGCAGTCTTCATCAGAACTTTTTATAAATCTCTTCTTTTTTTTTTACATTTATAAATGTAAAATATAAAAAAGAATAAAAAGCTCTGACAAAGATTGCAGGACAGTCAAAACTATTAGAAAAATAAAGTAGGAATTATATAAAAATTGCATTAAATTGTATATAAGGAAATTTATAAAAAGATAATAAAATAGGAAGAGAAATGATTTTAAAAATCACAGGAAAAAGGAGTTCTTTATATAATATTATTTATAAACCTATTTCATGTAATAAATAAATCTGAATATGTTTATAAAACAATATACAGGAAATTCACAAAGAATCATTTTAAATAAACCTGTAAATAATGCCCACTGTTTGTTATATTAAGATAAAAGATAATCATCTTTACTTGACCTTTACTAAAAGCGATCATTTTTTATCAACAAAATAGATTGGTATTGATATAACAAAAGGTGAATATTACATGATGTATGGAGAGTTTAGCCTCTGTGTAAAGGTGAATATTCTTTACAAGTTTATTTTATGTGATTCTTTTGGGAATCTTACATGCTCATTAAAATGATTAATGTTATTTATATATGGTGTATATCGTTTTTGCTGCTAGATCAAGAAATCCAGAAGATCTTAAGGTAAATCAAAGTGGGAAAACAAGTTTCTATTTAAGATACTAGTCTCTCGTTAAAAGCAAAAATTAGCTTTAATTGGAAGGGAAAAAATACATTTCTATAATCATGTTAATTTAATTAGTCTCCCATTAAAAGAAAATAATTAGTTTTAATTCTACTTAAAAAAACAGATTAGAAAATAGGTAGGAATATTGTATGTGTTTATATATATATATTCTCGTTTTTTGGTACAGGTATTCTTGTCAAATTCCTTTTTTTTGGTGTGAAAATAATACAAAAATATAGCAAATATCCCTTTTTTATGTATTTAAATGGACATATTAAGGTCCTATATATGAGGAATTAAACAGTAAGATTGGCATCAATAAGGGCTTTGAGTATTTCATCATCAGATTTTCAATGATATGGATGGATGAAGAGTTGTAATGTGGAGAAGATTGAAGCCTGTCTATTAAAGTTTGAAGATTTGGTATCTTAATATAAACTGAGCACTGTTTATATATGTGTGTGTGTGCGCGCGGGAGATGATCTGGACCAACTAATGAGTGCTGGTTCAGCACAAAGTATTTATATTGGAAATCATTTATCTTTTTCACATATGTGTAGTCATCTGTATTGGTTGTGTAAAATGGAATGAATAGCTGTAGGGAGTTTGAAAGTCTGAGTTCAAATCTTTCTAATTACATTAAGTTCAGTATAGACAATATACTTGTATTTAAATATTAATATATAAATGATGGAAATGTGGGAATAATGACTTCTTATAAGAGAAAACTGATTCTGGAGAAGTCGTGGTGGAGAGTTTTAGCTAGATGTTTTCAGGTTTCAGTATATATAAAATATATGTGTACATTATATGTAAATCTCATTACTGCAGCCAATACATAAGTAAATCAATAAAATATTAATGATCTGTTGTTTATCCAATACTAATTTATCTAAAAAGAAGTGTTGCCATGACAACAGTTTGTTGATATTATGTTGGTTAATTCAGTATTGACCACACTAATGTGATTTATATCTGGCAATAAATTAGCTGTAAGCACTTATGATTTATTATACATTATATATACACAATTCAAAGACAGTATTTCATTTACTTACAGTGACTGTTTCCTATATATGTAAATAGATGGATTTGAACTCGAAGATTTTTCAGTCTATTCATCCTCGGATTTAGCTCAAGCAATCGACTTCTCATATATAAAGAAGATATGTGATCCCCAATATATGTATTTCATGTAGAAAACATGGATATGACTATAATATCAAATCCAACAATGGCTTTGAGTGTTTCATCGTCAGTTTTTCAATGAAATGATAGGTTGACTATTTGGAGGGGGGAGAAGATTGAAGCCTGTCCATTAAAGTTTGAAGAATTGCTATCTTAACATAAACCGAGCACTGATTATATATATGTGTGTGGGAGATTATGATCTGGCCGAACTGATCAGTCCTGTTCCTGCACGAAATATGCTATATTGAAATGGTGTATCTTTTTCACATGTGTGTAGTCATATGTATCGGTTGATTGAAATAGATTAGAGGATGAATAGGCTGAAAAATTGTGAATTCAAATCCCTCTGTTTACATATACATACACTGGCCAAATTCTAATGCACCATCAGTCTATTCTTTTAAAAATATATATATATATATTCTCATGTGTCATAGCATCAGCTGGGAAGTGAATCCGCTAACCCGGGACAACTATTTGTAAAGCAGCTGTCGCTGAATGCTTGACAAAAATATATTTATATTAAAGCAATCTTTGACAGAGTAGAAGAGAAAACTTAATTATAAAAATAAATTGCGTCATCAGGAATAAACTTTTGATGTTGAATAGAATTAATGGGTCTGATAAAATTCATTCTTACCTGGATTGATAATTTAGATATTGAAAAAACTTTTTTTTTAGTTTATTATGAATTTGTGCAGTTACAGCTAGACAGTTCCTTGATAATTAATTAATGTGTAGGTTATTAATGGGCAAAATGACAAATTATTTGTTTCATATATATATTTATACCTTTGACCTAAATAAAATTGAAATAAAAACTACATTTTAATGCTTGATTAAAATGGAAATAACGTTATTTATAACTATAAATTATTTTATCATTTATTAATAATATATTTGTGGCAAACTTTTCACCTTATATCAATTTGATTTCATCCAATCCTTTAGTTTAGAGTAAAGTTCTAGAAAAATAATCTTTATTCATTTTGTGCCAAGAGTATATCCTCCTTTAAGTAGTTGTGTTCTGCAGTTACAGATAATATTGTAAGTGCAATATTTAAAAAATATTGTCAGTTAGATATGATTTGTACAAATAGAAAATGTATTAAGGTTAAAAGAACCAGGACTGCTTTTTTCTATAAATATTGTCTCATGTTACGATATATCTGCTTGGTTGTTTTTTATTTTCTCTACGATTCCAATACAAAGTGTATTTTAACTGATTACTTTCAAAATTTTAATATGCATAAATAATTTTACAGCTTTATCTAGTATGTATTGCTCATAACATAAACCTATTTAAGAAACAACCAAGTCTGAAGACATTATGATATTTCACAAGCCAGATTTCAAAACAATAACTTAAATGAAATTGGAATAATGTTTACATTTCTGGAATTGTAATGTTTTGGACTTGTATTGTACTGTTTTTAGTCTTATATTGTAATGTTTTTGGACTTTTATTGTAATATTTTGGGCTTATATTGTAATTTTTTTGGACTTATATTGTAATGTTTTTGGACTCACATTGTAATGTTTTTGAACTTATATTGTAATGTTTTTGGACTTATAGTATAAAAACAAAAATCATCCCTAGTAAAATGCTGTGGCCTTTTCAAATATCAGTACTTGACTTATTCTATATAACAAAGTAGCGTTCAGATAAAAGTAGACATATCCAATTTTTTATTTGATGAATAGATTGGCATTGATATAATAAATGTGGGTGTTATTTGCAAGTTCATTTAAATGATTCTTTGGGGATCTGTCTTGTGAATCATTTTAGTGATGTATTTGGACTTAATTATTCTGAGAATAGGTTTCAACTGATTATTAAAAAAAGAATATTTTTAACTCAATATTTGTCATATCACATGATCACATTTCCTATACTAGCACATTAATTGTTGATAAACAGAGCAAAACTCTCCATACAGTATTGCCACCTGTGCTAAACAGAGTAATCAATGGATGCCAGAAGGCTTGTGCATAAAATCCCTATCTAATGCCTACTCATCCAATATCCCCAGACTAGTTTCTGGCTTGTGGCCTTCGTCAGTGAGGAGCTTTGTATCTGAGAGCACTGCATCTAGATCTTAGGATCTAATGCAACCCTCTAGCAAACACCTTTTATCTCTACTTAACTACAAAACTATGAGAATGAAATTGAAAACACAAAAAATATTTTCAATCTAAGCTCAATAGCTTAAAGACACCAAAATGTATGGGTGCTGAACTGAGTTCAGACCCATATGACTATATAAGCTATTGAGCTTAGATTGAAAATATTTTTTGTGTTTTCAATTTCATTCTCATAGTTTTGTAGTTAAGTGGAGATAAAAGATGTTTGCTAGAGGGTTGCATTAGATCCTAAGATCTAGATGCAGTGCTCTCAGATCCAAAGCTCCTCACTGACGAAGGCCACAAGCCAGAAACTAGTCTGGGGGTATTGGATGAGTAGGCATTAGATAGGGATTTTATGCACAAGCCTTCTGGCATCCATTGATTACTCTGTTTAGCACAGGTGGCACTACTGTGTGGAGAGTTTTGCTCTGTTCATATCAGTATTTTTTATGTTTATATTTTGCTATTTGCTTTATCTTTTGCAAATAATAAAATTAAATATATATTTTTGTCATTTACTATCCAGTTTTTATTTATTGTTGGAAGAATATATTTTTCTTTGGCAGTTAAAATGTTTTTTAGGTATAAAAAAGAGTTTTGAAGAAAACACATGTCAATTGAAACTTAGTTATATTTGAAGTTTGAAGATAATAGAATATTTAATTTTATATTATGTTAAGTACATGTATGAATGCATTGGTATTATTTGTTTATGTCAATGGTATCTTAATAAAGCATTCTTTCAGGATCTTCATACAACCTCTTAAATCAATGTGAATCAAGATCCAAAAATTACGAGAATGTAGTTTAAGACATTAGCTTTAAAAATTAATATTCAATGTAATAAAAAGAAATAAGTGGCATGTATCAAAAACATCTATGTCAAGATTAGAACTGTGCCCAGGAAGATTTACCCGGTAATGTATTAGATGCCAAAATACTGTAGATTAAACTGCAACAAATAGTATCTGTGTCGGATTAGAATTGATGACTAGGAAAAATTGCCAGGGGATGTACTATTAGACATATACATATTGTAGATTAGACTATGTAACAAATAGCATCTATATCACATTATTAGATACTAAAAATACTGCAGGCTGGACTGAAGATTTTATATACCTGGTTGAATTACTCTCCACTTATAAAGGATACCAAAATAAAATCTTCATTTTTTTATTGAGTGTATAATATGTTGATCATGTTCAGGGGATTAGTGTGTCATAATTATGCTCCAATTAAAATGGAGAGATATAGCATATAAGATGTTACTGAGAATATGGAAATTTTGGTGAACATGTTTATAACCATAATGAAGTTCTTACAAAACAATTTCAAACACAATTTAAATAAATGGAGATAAGAGTTTGGACAATAGGATCATTAAAGGGAATGATTATCCATCAGTTCAATAAAGATTAATTCAATTAGAGTAAAGAATTGAAATAACAGAAAACTTAATGTTGGTTGAAAAGCTATGCAGATATTTTTGGCAAAGCATAAGCCAAATGACCTGAAAAGAAATAAGAAGTATTGGACAAGAATTTTATGAACAAAAAAGTTTAATTTTTTTTAGTTGGATTAAGAGATGATTTTGAGGTGTGACCACTGATTCAAAAGTCTTGGGGAGGGAAAAGATGATAAAAACGTGTTCACATAAAAGATATAATGGAAATATGGTATTCGTAAAGGAGATTATGTTTCTAAAAATGATGCCTGAATATAAAAATTGAAATTTTTACATTCAGGCTTTTTCCAAACAGAGATCAGCATCTGGAGTCATATCAATTTAGATGCAAGAGAGACTTGTAAAGCTACATGTTTTAGATATGATAAGCAATGGTATTATAAACAACTACAGTTACTCAAAAAACAAAGAATATATCATCAATATATATATATATATATATATATTAATAAACTACAAAAAAAACTATGTTTTACATCCAGACACTAGTATTTGGTCCATTGGAAAACTTAGAGATAATCTGAGTGGTATTGTCCTAATGTGTTATTTTTAAAAGTCTAAATGATCTGGCAGTTGGTACAGAGTCTTGAGGAGATGATGGTGTAATGCAGGTATGAATAGACACTTAACTGTAAGTCTAGTGATCTGGCTATTAGTATAGAGCCTTGGGGAATGGCCAGATGCTATTATTATCACTAGTATCAATAGTGCATTGATAACATAAGGTAGATTATATGAAAATACAGTTACATTGACAACTTGTCAAAAAGTCCATGTCCTAGATTATGTCAATGGTTAATGGAATATCAAAATAACTTCTCCTGAGATAGATAAAATCATAAAATGCAAAATGAAGGGATGGTGAAAAGGGATTTGGAGGTGTAGTAGAAGAGGTGGTGATATTGTTAGTCAATACTTATATTAGATAACAAAATAATGAGAGAAGTGATAAAGGTAATAATGGTTAAATAACTGAGGTTGGAATGTTTCATTATATAATAGCATTAATAAATGTTGATTGTTATTGTTAAAAATGAATAAATCCAGCAGCTGTTAAGACTTATTAAAACTGAAGAAACAGTATTTTTGTTTTTCTGAAAGTTTGAAATAATGATTATTTTACTTGTCTATGTCTTGGACTATTTCTATCATCTAGTTAATTATTAAATGATTTTTAATATATATATATATATATTGAACTGGGTCCCTTCGAAATTGGTTTATTATATTTTATCTTGAATATCTTAACTTTATTTTATTTTAACTGGTTTACTTACCATACTTTTATTTTTAATCCATATTTTATCAAACTTCTTTAATTTTATTAAACCTTTGCTTTGACGAGCTTAATTTATTATTATCAAGCTTAATACATATTTACTTTTTATAATTTTTTTCTTCTATTCTTAACATCATTTAATACATTTAACTATATTTCTTTAACTTTTGGGCAACTTCACTTTGGCAGCACTTGTATTTATTAGTATTTTATTATCATCAGAATATTATTAATTATAAGATCTTTCTTTTATTATCATTTACTTTATGCAATTATTTAATTATATCATTAATATTTATGGAAATGGACAAGTACTTCAAGCAGAGATGAAAATACCATTGATAGCATCATCATTAATGATATCCATAGCCAGATTGGGCTATATGAAGCATAATCACGATTATATTTCCTGATTGTGACCCACTTTGAATGCTGGAACAAAAAACCCTGCCATCCAAAGCATTTTATTTATTTTGGGAATCAAAAAAAAATGTACGGAATGAGTTTGAACCCAGTACACTATGGACAGATCTAGTGGTGCCTGTGGAAAACACATGTAATTAGCTAAGCTGAATAAAAGTGATTAAGTCCCTTTTCAACTTATTAACTTTCCTTGATATTTTTTTTATAAGTTGTTATAAATAACGCCAGTGTGTGTGTGACCACGAATGGTCTTATATATATGAAAAGAGGAATGGGAAGGATTCTTTGTTGAAAGAACTTATTATTGGAGATAAGCGTAATGCACTCCATGGATTTCACAGTAATTTTATTCAGTTGCTATGGCTAATATTTGTTTGTCTGATGACTATGGCTAGTATATTTTATTGGTTCAAATGACTTCCCAATATCGAAATAAGGTAAATCTTAGATGATGAAAGTGATTAATTTTCATTTTGTTATTTTATGTGTTGAAAAATGGGATTATTTATTTATCTCATTATTAACATGACTGAATTAATGTTTATGATAGTTGCAAACGGGCTATGGTGTTATATTTAATGAATTACCAATAAACACCCAACTATAAACATGATATGTATATGTTCTTATTCATCTGTTAGCATCATCCTCCTTTACTTATAAATAGTATATCAACTGACTAGTAAATTCATTTCACATTTAATTTCATTCGGTTACAAATAATGAACCACTGGAGTATATTCTGTTTAGTTTTTAAATTATAACGACCATTATATATCAGCATATTCTGTTACAATATATATATATGTTTTAATTTATTATAAGTGGCAGATTTTTAAAATCAGTATACATCTATCATCAATGCCAAAAAACTCAAATTAAGAGAAATCTTGGGAAAATATTTTTTTACAAGCTTAAGTTAAAAGCCTAATGTCTCCTATGGAAATTTGATGAGCATCAAGGAAGCTCTAAGAGAACAACTGCTGTTAAAGATAATTCCAAATTATTAAGATGACATTTGAGAATACCTGAAAGAATATATATATAAATGTATATATTGTAGCCTTTCTATTTTGTTACATTACTATATGGTTGTGAATAATAGACAATTTTCATTAAAAGTTAAAATTTTAAATAATAACTAGTAACAACCTACGTGTTAATTTATGGAATAGGTTAAAATACATTGTTACTGTAGTTTTAAAATTAAATTAGTTTACTTTAAAACAATATAATTTAATTTAAATTATAAATTTGAAATATAAAATGCTATTTATTTTAAGATAAAAGTGATTGATAATTAAAATTACATAAGATAATTTTAAACAGTAGTCATAATGATTAAAGTTAATATTTTTGTGATTATTAACAGTCAAATTAAAAAATGTTATTTACTGTCTTAAATTATTTAATTAATAATGATAAAATAAATGAAAAATGAAGTGTGTTGATAAGTGTGCACACAAAATTTATGTAACAATTAATTCAATTTTACTTCCTTGTTCTTAAACTGATTTATTATTTAAATAATGAATGTTACATTTTATTTAACTGTATCAATTTTATAAAAGTTTCTAAAATCAATTAAAAATTTTATGTATCATTTTTTAAGTTTAAATAAAGTCTTTTTTATTAAAAGATACATTAAAATGTTACATTAATAAAATTTAATAAAAATATATTATTTAATAATATTCATTATAAAATCATTTTAAAAGTCTAGACAAAAATAAATAATATGTAAATTTCAGCAAGAGTCTGGAATTAATTAACCAATCAGATATTGGCAATTTTTTTTTACAAATATAGATGAGCAGATGTAAAGAGGGATGAAATTAAGAATTTTCAGAAGAATAGAATTACATTACTTTTGTTTTTTAATCAAAGTCTAAATTTATTATAAATTTTATTATTTTGAATTTAAAAAATAATAGTAATAATTTGTAAAACCATGGAAAGTATCTTTAAAAGTTTATGTACTAATTTGACCATGGAAGAAAAAAAGTTATCCTCATTGGTATACTACATGAGCCACTCAATACCTATGGGAATGGAAGGAAATAATCTATTTCAAAAGATAAAAATGTATTTGGTTAAAAAGTTTTGCATAATATTAAAGCAATTTTCCTGCAGAACAACATGAAGAATACATAAGGAATTTTTATTTATTTATTTTCATGTATTGAATCATAGAGAACACTTTCTATTAGCTTTAACAATTAGCAGTGATAAAATAATGACTTTATATTCAATTTTAGAGATCAAATTATAAATGGAATGTTAGACTTATAAGGGATGTGATAATGGAAATAAAACCTGATCGTGATTTGTATTATAAATAATATAATAGCATACCATATCATACTTAATATTTAAATAATCATATATTTATTTCATAATTAAGAATATACATAGAACATATAACAAGTTATAGAGTTAAAACAGGCAAAACTCACTATACATATTACCACACTCAGCAAGCTAGAGTAATAAATGGATGCCAGAAGGCTTATGCATAAAGTCCCCATCTAGTGCCTACTCATCCAATATCCCCAGACTAGTTTCTGTCTTGTGGCCTTCATCAGTAAGGCCACAAGACAGAAACTAGTCTGGGAATATTGGATGAGTAGGCACTAGATGGGGATTTTATGCACAATCCATCTGGCATCCATTGATTACTCTAGCTTGCTGTGTGTGGCAATACATATTGTGAGTTTTGTCTGTTTTAACAACAGCTATACACAAGCATAAGAGGTGGTAGTCATATGATGTTTATTGGCTTAAGCTATAGAGTTATAATTAGGTTATTCTATTATAGAATATTAAAAGGAATAGAAGAGCATATTTTTGAAAAATGTAGAATCTGATAATGTATAAGTTGTCTACATTAATGATATATTTTAGTATGGAATTATTAAGGAGTAACTTAATAGTAAACAATTCAACGTGGAAGATATTATCTTATAATAGTCAATAAATTTAAAGCCAAGTTCAAATTATTTACTTTTCTTATAAGTATTATTTTAATGTTAATTTTTAAATTTTTATAATCTGTTAAATACTTTTTTAATAAATATAATATTTGTGTCATTTTTCTTAAAATTTTGTATTATAATAAACTTTATATTGCTTTATAATTACCAAAGTGTCTATAGCCTCTTTTCTTATTTCCAAATCATTATGCATCATCTTAATCACCCATGCATTATAATAATTAAATATATTTGAGTATTATGGCACATAATCTAAATGAAGTAATAAATAATAAGTCTATGGAAATTTTGAATAATTTAAGTAATGTAAATTTTTCTTTATCTGACTCGATGATTATAGTAAAGACTAGTATCTAAAATGCCATATTAAAAAATAAAATGATTGGACTATAAAAAAGATATGATAATAGATGGACAATTGAAATCTTAAATTGGATTCCAAAAGATTGTAAAAGACCCAGAAAGAGACCACATGTGAGATGGATGGATGAAATAAGAAAGTGTGCAAGGGTGATGTGGGGAAGAGAAGCTAAAGATTGGAGATGGAGACCTTCATCCTGCAGTGGATTGATAATGGTTGTTGTTGATGATGATGAAGAAATTATTTAAAATTTATTTATGATAATAACTAGCGATCATTATTAGTTCATAATTTTATCTGTTTTAGTGTGGTTTACAAGTAAATTAGTGAGTATATTTCTTTCTTGATTATTATTTTTATAAAGCTAGATGTACATAAAATACCTCACTATTAGGGTGACAAGATATCCTGTTTTTTGGGGATTTGTCCCTATTTTTGATTAGATGTTCCAGTATCTCCGGAATGTCTTTTCAGGACTGTTGTGTGTCCTGATTTTCAAATACTCATAATTAATATTTGTCTTACATAAATAATTCATTGCAAAAATGAGTTTCTTGGCCCTCTCTATCCATTTCAGTTTCTACAGTAATATTATAAAAACTTCAGACAAATTCCAACATCAAAACAAAGATCACTATCACATTATATGGCCAGGTTTTCAAGCTAGACACATTCTCGCATCCAACTTTGTCTTGGAGCATGTGCATTTGGATTTTTGTAGGCTAAATTTGAACTGATGCATTGGCTTTGATTGACAGTGTAGCTTTACTAGTTCTTTGTTGATATTAATTTTTTATAGTGATAAAATTAATAGAAATATTAATAACCCTAAACAATAGACATCATGCCAAAGAGGAAGTGTACTTACAATGATGAATATACACAGGAATGAAGTTGTATGTAAAAAAGGACACAATGCCGTAAAAATGACTGGTCGTTATCCCGATTTTTGATCAAACCAGTCTGGTTACCATACTCACTAAATTTATTTATATAAATTAATATATTTATTTTAAAAAGTAATAACAATGACCTGAGATTTTAATTGAGTTATAAAATATTAGTTAAGAAGAGATAGAATTATTATATTAGATAAATGAATATAATATAATATTATAATTAAACTGAGAGAGTGCAAATTTCTCAAGCACTTATGACTACCAACAGCCAATCAGATCTTAAGCACTGGGACAGAGAATTTAACAAGAAAAGAGTGGTTCCTGTTCTCTTCTTTACTTGTCTTTCTATATATCCAAGCCAGTCCAAAGTACTTATATCTGAAAGCATGAATCTAGTTCAAATTATAAACATACAGCGTGAAATCTTTCGATTTACTACGCAGTAGGTTTTCGATGTTATAACTTTGCAGCAATATATGTAATATTATTTTATAAAGTGCAGATGGTATTGAAATTAAACTGAGAGAGTGCAAATATCTCAAGCGCTTATGACTACCAACAGCCAATCAGATCTTAAGCACTGGGACAGAGAATTGAACAAGAAAGGAGTGGTTCCCACTTTCTTTACTTGTCTTTCTATATTATAATTAAATTTAATTTAGGAGATTTTAGTATTAAATATAATTTATTTTTCTTAAGAGTGAGTCATGGGTGTATCATTAATAGTTGAATGAAGTAGTGTATGGTGATATTCCTATGCCAGTGAGGATATACTTTCTGGTATATTTTTAATGTTAAAAAGGAGGAAACCTTACTGGATGATTTAAATAATATGTCTTATTATTGGTAGTGATAAATTATTAAATAATTTATTGAAATTAATGTAATTTATCTTAGATATGCATTACTAAAATTCTTTAATGTAGTAACTTGACTGAGTTAACAATAGGCGTTATCATTAGTAGATGGTCATCCCCCAGCGATAGGGTATATATATGTTTATAGTCCTTTGATAAAGACTATACCTGGTCAAAACATCAGGAAGAAAGAAGTGGTTGTTAATGATTCAGTGATATATTGACTTTTTCAGAAATAGAAAGTGAAATTTGTATATTACCCTGATTTAAATATGGCACAATAATTCTAAAATTACAATTGAATACTTAAGAGGGTAAATTCAATCTCATTTTTAACTTGATAATATTAATGAAATGTCAGTTTGCACATATAAATATTAACTATGCATAGCTTAATGTGCGTGTAATTTAAATTGAAGTAACACTACCTCTGAAAGCTATGTATAAACATATACATCCATAAATATGAAGAATAGAATCAACTATCAGATGTCAATGGTTTTAAGCATTCTTAATATAATAAATTTAAAAGAAAAGAATGGACCACCTATTATTTATATTTATTAACGTATTAAGTGTTGTTTGTAAATAGCTTCTGAACGAGTTGTTATGTACATTTAAATTTCATATTATGTTAAGCTATGCCTATTTAATATTTACATTCACAAATTGGGTTTTCATTAATATTATGAAGTTTTTAAAAATATGACAGTCTTTTCCTTCTAAATCAGGATGTCCAACTGTGGCCCATGGATTGCATGTGGCCCAGGATAGTTATGAATGCAGCCCAACACAAAATCGTAAACTTACTTAAAATATTAAGATATATTTTTGGGATTACATGTCATAATATGACTATTTGTATGTATGCATGGTTTCAGTTTTATGGTCTTGTAACTTCTAAGGTGTTAACAACCAAGCACAGACAGTAGAAATATCAGACATTACTATGATTGTGGTGATTTGGCAAGACAGTAATCATCAATAATATTCCAAACTTCCATTGGAATGTTAGGGGTTTGAAGTTATTTAAAAGTCATGGAAGCATTCTTATTTGATTGCTAAAGATACTTCTACCCCTTGATAGTACTTTACGTGCACCCTGTATAATGTGTACATTTTCTACACTAGTGATTACAAACTTGGGACCTTCTTGATAATTTTAAAAGAGTCTAAATGGGCTGCTGCATAATTAAGTTTATTACATGAGGATTTTTTTGCTTATCTATGGGAGTGTATATCACAAAATGTAAGTACTGACCTTTTTTCTTTCGCATATCAGATCTTGGTAGGGTTTGGGTATTTAATGTACGGTCCAAGACAACTTCTTTCAATGTGGACCAGAGATGTCAAAAAATTGGATATCTCTCTTCTATATATTCAATTGGAATTTCAGAATTTATACACTATTTAAATCAGAGTAATATACATATTTCACTCTATTTCAAATAATACTAATAAATGAATGCTTAAATACTATAAAAAGCTAAAGAATCAGTGGTCTATTTTAGTCTTTACATTTATTGATATAGGAGTATTTATACGTAACTTTTGGATATTGTTACTTCCATTTAAATTTCATATACATATCCAAGAAGAAAAGTAAGCAAGATATAAAAGTGATGATACATATTTATTTTTCAAAATAATATTTAATGAAAATTTTGTTTTATTCAAACAAAAAGAAAAGTGTCGGTTAGCATGGCTGCCTTATAAGCAGTTGTCCCGGGGTTTAGTAAAAATATATATATATTTGTGATTATATTCTATTAATTATTAATGATGTTTACATATACAAGAGTTTATGTTCATTAATTTGCTAAGACTTAGAAATATAATGTTATACATTTATTAATTTGTGAGAGTAGCAACTTTTTTTATGCAATTGTAAATTTAATTTTCGAATGTTTAGACACTATTGTAGGAAAAACTTATATGGTCTCATATTCATCGCAATGAGATTAACATGGGTGTGGGCATATATACATGTGGAAAGTTTATTCAAATGTACTCAAATTATATGGCCCATTTTTTCAAAAAGGGGAACCAGGATTTCTTATTCATGAAGTTGGAAATGTTGATTATATACCATGCTTCTTTAATCTTGCACTTGATATCATTTTCTCTTGATGCAAGCAATATTGGAAACTGTGGCTCAAATGTGTGGCCCATTACATTCTGATGATTGAGGAAAATAGACTTGGGTTCCGGATTGTTTGTAGGACTTTTATAGAGATATTTATGTTGTGAAAGACTTTTGGTCAAACTGACACATGATTCACTGTAGTAGATAATTCAGCAGCATCTTGGGGGCATGCTGTTTAGTATATAGTGGGAGGAGTTTGTTCAGTAGGAAGTTTATCTTTGAAATTGTTTATGAGTCTATTTATTGTGGGTGGAGTATGAAAGTTTATTTATGGGATTTGTTTAAATTTTTCTATACATGGAATGTAGGAGAGCAGTACCCATGGTTTGTCATCTTTTGATGAGTTGGTTTTCATTTTACTATAGAACTTGTTCACTATCATTGTGAGAACTCTATATTTGAACCCTATACTGCTTTAATTCATTGAGTTATTTGTTGATGTTGACCTTACAAGCAGCTTCATGCTTACATAAATGGTGATTTCTGTAAAGAAATGATGATAAGCTAGCATATTTGTGGGTCTTGAGAGATTTTGATTCAGGATGCAGGTATTCTCTTATTTCGGTACTTACGGATAATTCAACCGATGACGTATTTGACCTATCGATTTCCCTTCTGGTAAACATCGACATTTTTTGCATGATAACATTGTCATGGCAACCAAGTGACTGGCGGGATTAATCCATCAGAAAGTCAATTTTTTTTTTTACTCACGAGATTTAAAATTCGGAGAGAGGTTTGGGAAATTTTTTGATTTTTCTGTCTATTGTGATTTTGCTATCCATGTTATCACAGTGACTTTTTTGAGCTCTTCTACTTTGTGATATTTGCATTTATGATGGATGAAGCTACAAGAACCTTATTTAATTTACCAACTACGGAGGAAGAAGCGATCATCTTCTTTCAAGACCGCGGACTTCTCCCCAAAAGGAAATTGTGCCAAAATGGTCATGAAATGAAAAAATATGTTCACAATTCGGGACCCAATTTGATGAAACAATGGCGATGCAACTTGAAAGATTGTCTATCCCAAATCGCAATGAGAAAAGGCACGTGGTTCGTTGGCTCCAAAATGACTTTCGTGACCACTGTATGTTTCATCTACAGTTGGTCCAAACAATTAACATCCATAACATTTTGTGCGGAGGAATTGAATATTTTGGACAAAACTGTTATCGATTGGAACAACTACCTCCGCGAAGTTTGTACCTGGAGATTGTTAAGAAATGAAAGGCGGAAAATCGGAGGTCCCAACACAATTGTGAAAATCGTCAAAAGCCTCTTCACAAAACGGAAGAACAATGCCGGAAGAGTCCTACCACAGCACTGGCTATTTGGTGGCATATGCAGAGAGACTGAGGAATGTTTTATTGTAGCCTTTCGAGATCGAAGTGTGTCTACTCTCATGCAAGAAATTTTGCAAAATGTACACGAAGGCTCGACTATCTACAGCGATTGCTGGAAGGAATATAAGAGCAAAGAGTTAGCTGAGGCTGGATATGAACACCATCATGTTAATCACACATACAACTTCGTAGACCACACAACTGGCATACATACACAAAATGTTGAAAGGTTGTGGGGTTTGGTCAAATGGCATAATAAAAAACACAGAGGGACAGCATGTCAGCACCTGGACTCATATTTGAGCAAGTTTATGTGGAGGCAGTCGTATAAAGCTGATCCTTTCGCTGTGATTTTGGAACATATATCCCAATTCAGTCCTCCGCAGTGAATGCTATTTGTAAATAATTTTTTTTTTTTCTAATAATTATAATTTTATAATTAATTATATTATTGAATATAGACAATAAGTAATCCAAATGCATGTAAAAGTAAGGTCACCATTAATGCCATATTCACATTACATCTTTATTTTAAATGTACAAAAATTTTTTGGTAATATTTCTACAATGATCAAACTTCCACTTAATTACATTTACTTTGTAAATAATTTTCAATAATTTTTTAACTCAAATTAGCAATATACAGTACGTTTTTAAAATTACCAAATGTATGTAAAACTATGGCATGTGATGACACATTTTATACAAGATCGCCATTAATGCTAGATTCGCATTAATTTTCTTTTTTTAAATTTACAAAAAATTTTTGTTAATATTTCTACACTTATCAAACTCCCACTTAATTACGTTTAATTTGTAAATAATTTTCAATAATTTTTTAAACTCAAATTACCAATATACAGTACATTTTTAAAATTACCAAATGTATGTAAAACTACGGCATGTTATGACACGTTTTATACAAGATCGCCATTAATGCCAGATTTCGCATTAATTCGGGTAAAGTGTTTTTTATCTGTTTTTTTTTTTTAATTTACAAACATTTTTTGTTAATATTTCTACACTTATCAAACTTCCACTTAATTACATTTAATTTGTAAATAATTTTCAATAATTTTTTAACTCAAATTACCAATATACAGTACGTTTTTAAAATTACCAAATGTATGTAAAACTACGGCATGTGATCACACGTTTTATACAAGATCGCCATTAATGCCAGATTCGCATTAATTCGGGTAAAGTGTTTTTTAAATCAAATTAGCAATATATATTTTGTATTGACCTTATTTTGTATTTCATGCATGTAAATTTTGAATAATTTTTTAAATCAAATTAGCAATATACAGTACGTTTTTATATTTTGTATGGACCTTATTTTGTATTTCATGCATGTAAATTTTCAATAATTTTTTACATCAAATTAGCAATATACAGTACGTTTTTATATTTTGTATGGACCTTATTTTGTATTTCATGCATGTAACTTTTCAATAATTTTTTGTTTTTATATTTTGTATTGACCTTATTTTGTATTTCATGCATGTAAATTTTCAATAATTTTTTGTTTTTTTGTATTTTTTTTTTCAGGACCAAGAAACATGGTGGTGTTCGTTTTCTGCTCGCCAAGAAGCCATCTAAAAAAACCACGTGACCGTATATTTTTTGTTAAATTTTTGTCTTTTTTTTATGTTTTTATGTTTATATTTTGCCAGTTTTTTTTCCTTTTTTATCACGTGACCTACATCACATTTTTGTCTTTTTTTTATGTTTTCATGTTTAAATTTTTTTTTAAATTTTCATATTTTTTGCCATTTTTTTCTTCTTTTTTATCACGTGACCTACATCAAATTTTTGTCTTTTTTATGTTTTTATCATGTGATCAACCAATGACGTATTACCCTGAAGGCATATCGGTCTAATCTTGCGCTTTTTAACGTGATGTGTTCACGTGATCTGCGGACACATTTTAGCGACTAAATGTGTTCGCAGATCACTTGGAGACATTATCTTAAAAATCGCAACATTAGACCGATATGCCTTCAGGGTAATACGTCATCGGTTGAATTATCCGCAAGTACCCTTATTTCTATTGGTTTCATAAGCATTTTGTAACTTAAATGTAACTTCTCTCTCTGGACCTATATGTCAAGGTATTTTAGCTCCTTTTGCTGATGCTCCCATTCAATTGTCCAGGTTAAGGTGGCTTTAGCCTCAAGCTGTTTTAATCATCTATTAGGGGCAGGCCCAGCACATGTGGGTATGCAGGTTGCACCAAAACCATAAAATTTATATATAAAATTGTTTGCATTTTTGAATCAGTTCATTGTTAGAAATACATTCTGAGTGTAAATATTTTTTATTTAAATATAAGAGGAATAATTCTTTATTTAAATTTATTTATCAGAATTACCCAGGCTTCGAATTTGTAGGCATGAGATCAAAATATACTATATATCAGGGACGAAGGTCATGTATGGAATGGAATGAGTACTTCCGTAGAAGAATTCACTAAAAAATTCAAAAGTTTTAACTAAAATTCAATTTTAAAAATTCACTAAAATATGTACATATTCAACCTCACAAAATCAGTCCAACAAGTTGTACATATAATAGTGTAGTAAGAACAATAAGTACATAAGTGTATATAAACTATTTTGCCAAACTTAAAAAAAAATTCTCTAAACTATTTTGCTAAACATAAAAAAAGAAGAATGAACTGTTCAAACTGATAATTTTTTGTATTAAATTTCTGTTGACTTTCAATTTTTTTTACCAATAGTTGAATTCTTTTTATATAAGACAAATAATGAGTTTGACCATCACATTATTCATTGATTATAAGAAGTTCAAACAATGCTAAAATGTAATTTATAGTTAAAACTTAAGAATGCTAAAAGCATTTGTAATATCTTGATAATGTATTATCTATACTTAAACTAATCATGGTCTGATTAACAGAGAAGAGAGTTCTATATTTTTCTCTAAACTATTTATCCAAACATAAAAAAGAAGAATGAACAATACAAACTCATTATTTTTTGAATGGAATTTCTGTTAACTTTCAATTTTTTTACCAACAGTTGGACTGATTTTATATAAGGCAAATAATGAGTTATTCAATAATTATAAGAAGTTCAAACATTGTTAAATTGTAATTCAAACATAAGAATGTTAAAAGCATTTTAAAAATAAAAATAACTTGATAATATATTCTTTACACTAACTGATTTATAGACAGATAAGAGAGTTCCCAGATTTTTCTAAATGTATGTAATATGAATAGATTAGCTATTACGTAAAAATTATTCTGCCAAGTAAAATAAAAATATTAAAAGATATAGTGTGGTTCCGTTCCTAAAAAAGTCATGCTTCGTCACTGCTATATATATATACTCTTATCATTACACTAAATCAAACAAGATCAACTCCATTTTGTCATGATAATTAATAAAACTTATATATAAATATTTAGATTTCCTTTCCAAATCATTTTATTTCTAGAACAATTCCAATTGTAAATATTTATTATTTAAATATAAGAGGAATATTTCTTTACTTAGACTTATTGTGGTAATTGCTCTAGCCTCAAAATATATCTTATACTCTACCATTGTGCAAAACCGAATAGATCGATGCTCTTTCATCACTAGGATTAACAAAATTTATATGTAAATAAAAATGTTTAGATTTCCCAATCATTTTTATTTAAACATCCTAATGTATATAAAAAGTAACATATTAATAATTTATTTAAAATAAAGCTTATTTAAAAATATTACCTCATAATTACAGTAATTCTGTATATAAACATCACATGACCACCACCTCCTATGCTTGTGTATAACTGTTGTTAAAACAGGCAAAACTCATTATACATATTGCCACACACAGCAAGCTAGTGTAATCAATGGATGCCAGAAGGCTTATGCATAAAATCCCCAATCTAGTGACTACTCATCCGATATCCCCAGACTAGTTTCTGGCTTGTGGCCTTTGTCAGTAAGGAGCCTTGGATCTGAGAGCACTACACCCAGATCTTAGGATCTAATGCAACCCTCCAGTAGCCACCCTTTATCGCCACTTAACTACAAAACTATGAATCTTAAACTGAAAACACCTTAATGTTTTCAATCCAAGCCCATCTGCTAATATAGTTATATGGGTCCAAACTCAGTTCAGCACTCATACATTTTGGTATCTTTGGTTCTTTAATAACCATAGACACCACCGTTGATTACACTAGATTGCTGTGTGTGGCAATACGTATAATAAGTTTTGCCTGTTTTAATTCTGTATACGATGAAATTATCTTTATCAATAATATTTTACAGATTTTAAATTTGTTCTTCACTAGTGTCTGCCTCTGAAGTTTCAGGTATGGGTTCAATGCTGTGGTGTGCTAAAAAAATTAATGATCTTATTGTTCTCTTCTTTGTTATTATACTTTTTTCAATGGTGTTATTGTTCTCTTTTTTATTATACTGTATTATCTTTTTACATGCATTACTATATAGTTTTTCTTTAAATATATTCTTTAGCTAAAAACTTATAATTTATCCATAAACCATACTACAGCCCAGATTTAAAGAAAACAGAATGAGTAAAAAACATAAAAGTTTTAAAAAGATATTGCATGCCAAAGTATTTAATTTTTAACAATTTCATGGTAACAGTATTATTTAATGCAAACCTCTACATGATCGTGCTATTGACAACGTCTTATCCAACATAACCTATGAATAAACAAAGTAAAGTTCACGGCATTTAAATTGCTTGTAAAAATGTATTGAATAAACAAATGAAGTATAAAAATTTGAAATTTCTTTCCTTAAATAAATCATGACTAAATCCGTAGGACTTATTAATAAGAGATAAAATATATTATACACCTGGGTCTCTTTTTACGCGGACTTATTTAACACGATTTAGAAGTTGCGCGATTCGTGTTTCACCGGAAGTCGAGCTCCGATATTGCGCTATTACTTTAAATAATAAATTTTGTGCACTTACGTTATATTGAAAGTAATAGCACATTATTGGAATTCGACTTTCAACTTAGTAATTTCAATATTTTCAGTGCTTTATAATAGTAAGATTTTATGCAATAATGAAATTAAAATCATGATTTCCACATTTTATGTATACACACATTAAATTTTACAAGATTATAATGTAAATTTGTTCAAACATTGTGCATTTTAAATCACATTCTGTTTTTGCTTTTTAAAAAAGAACGTAATCAATTATTAATCATTTAGAGTCCAAAAGTTTATTTTTAAAAGGTCAGTAATAGTAGTGGACATAATTAAATTTGACAATTAAAAATTAAAATCTGATTTTTAATTGTAATTAACAATTTAAAAATTACTTACGCGACTTGAAATAATGTGATGTGAAATTTGATTTTTAAACGGTATTGAAAATTAAAGACAAAAATAAGAATTTATATTTTGGTTGTTAGTTTTAATTAAATTTTTCCCAGAAGTTGTGAATGTCTTTTTATTATTATAAGTCTAAGTTCATAAACAATTAATAAAATCGTCTCAAAGATTAATTACTATTTATGTTGTCAACAGAAAAACATTAACACAACATGAGAGTGCAAACGAACGTGTGTTTTGGTAAATAGCGATAATAATTAAAACGTGTATAAAAAAATGTAAATTACCGTGCTGTAAATTATGCATAAAAATATATTATTTTAAATAAAACTAAATATTATAGTTAAAAAAAGTTTGTCTTGTATCAATTTTTTTCAAATTTGAAATTTTTTATTAGTCATATTTTATTTCCTTATTTTTTTTTTTTGCGCGAATTTTAAAGTAATTTTACATTGGTGCTTTGCTTTTACGCGAATTTTGAAAAATCACAGACTGCATCCCCCCTTTTTCAATGTAAGTTACGTCTATTTTTGCGTGATTTCATTTGCGCGTGTTTTCTGAGGAACCTATCTATCGTGTAAAACGAGGCCCAGGTGTATAATTTATTATTAAATGAAAACAAGTGAACGTATTTAATAAAAAATGTAAACAAGTTTTGCGTGAATTAAAAATAACAAAGATTTTTTAAATGAACATTTTAATAAGAAGGTGCAAATAGGATAAAAAAATAAAAGAATTTTTAAAACAAAGAACATTTTAACAAGAAATTGGGAATGGGATGTATGAGTTTTATCAGTCGTGTTTTTTAAAAGTGACCTATTTTGGCTGGTCCTAATAAAATATTAAAGTTATGTGATCAATAAACAATGTAAGTATGAAAATTTAAAATATCTGATTATATATATAATAAATTAGTTATTAATAGTGGACAACAACACATGAAAAATTAAATAATAGAGTAAATATTTTATCATTAAAGGAATATAATTTTGTTAATAGAAAATGTGAATACATTTATGCATGAGAGATTTTGAATGGATTTTCAAACAAGGATTAAGTTTTAATGAATTAATGACCAGCAAGTAGGGAGGATGGAGTTCAAACGTTGAGTTTTCCAAAGAATCATATTCTGGATATACATAACATTTGGTAACATATATTATTTAATTACATATATAAAATCAGAACTGGCCAAGAAGGAGAGAGAAGGAATGCAATGGTTTTGTAGATTCATGTGGTGTTGGTGATTTTTTTAAATATAATAAAAACATTTAGCAATTTAAAAAAATGTCTTGTAACTAGATGAACTTAGGATTTTTCAGCTTATATTCATCCTCTACTTCATTTCAAATAATAGACACACATGACCATACTTTATGGGTATCAGTTGTTTGAGATGGAGTAGATGATAAATATAGATTGAAAAATCCTAAGTTCAAATCCGTTTAGTTATTTATATAGAAAATATTCAGTACACTAAATGAATAGGTTAATTACATAAATATTTTTGTTTAAGGTATTATTTAATCATTATTTCAAAAATTATTTTTTTAAACATTAATATATTTTATTTTAGCATGTGTTTTATTCTTCGTGTTTATTTAATAGAAATAAATGAATAAAATGTACGGTATTTACCGAGCACATTTCTTGTGAAAGCACTGGAAAAAAAAGTCTTTTCATTAAATTTTATATCATAAAATGTAAGGGGGGGGGGATTACCTTGTACAAAGGCATTTCTTAGCTAGGTGCTGGGCTTGATTAGAGGTTCTGGTGAATATATGAATACATTGTCAATATATCATGTGTATGTTAAAAGCTGGGAGTATTCTCAATGTCTTTGTTAGTTATATCTTATAAGCTTGCTAATGACTGGGTTTAACCTGGGACTGAAATATGTAGCTTGCCATTCACATTGTTTTCAATTACCATATTGTTTCACAATATACATATAGATACTTGATTATATGTGATGATCCATGTAAAAATAAATTATAAGTCATTTTATGGTGATTAATTTTTTTATTTTATTGGCTGCACCATTTTTAATCTACTAATCAGATTGTCTATCTCTTTTTTCAATTAGTTCATTTAATTTTTTTTTCTCTATAGATGGTGGAAAATATTTCGAATCTAATCACTACTATATTTCGATTGGTATAATTTAACAAAAGTGCTGTTTTTTTTAGTATGCCATAGTGATAAAGTGTCAAACCCCGGAATGTGGATCCTAATATCAATTCTGGTCCGGATACTTCTGACACTCAAATTTTGTATGATATTTTGACCAATAAAGTCATTTGAAGATCTATTTTTATATTTTGTTTCCTTAAATGCAACATTTTCAATCTGTCTGAGCAGTCTTTAAGTTGTAATCTGAGATTGAATTTCCAAAATCAGTTTTGTCAATTTGTTAATGAAAAATAAATATTGGTGAAAATCTTTCTATGCTTATAACTGAATTGAATTTCACTGAACATCATGTTCCAGGTTGGCTTTCATTATTAGCACAGGATACACATAAATGTGTGTGTGCTTTTTTTGAAGATTGGTTTATGTACTCAAAACAGTCTGTTGATATATTTATTGGAAAGAAATATGAGAATCAAGTTTACTTATTTGAAAGAGCTTACAAAAAAAAATCAATGTAATATTCAAATATTTAGTCAGTTTGATTGAATTTACGGCAGATGTCTGAAAAATGAAAATAATTTCACTAATTCAATGACATGTGTTGATTACACTGCCTTTGGCAAGATATCCGTTCTCCATTACATTTATTTAAAAAAATAACAGTAATTAAGGTGAAAAGAAATAACATTTAAAAATATGTACCCAAAAGTATTCAAGAAGTAATTGGAAAAATATACAAAAATAAGGAAATAAATTTATTATCAAAACTACATTTGGCAAGTCAAGTGGAAAAAAAACCCATCTCTAGTAAGAACAAAGACGTTAGTTTTCAAAACATAAAAATAGGTCATTGTGACGCTCCTATTTCACGATGAAATCACGTGATCAATTATGTAAAGTGAGCAAACAACCTGCTCCTAAAATTATTATTTTTTAAAGCTGTTGAAGAAATTCACCCACTCTTTGTCAGTATACCTTTCTTCCTTCTTCTTTTTTTAACTAATGATAATTAATTTATATAAAAAAAGTTATCTTTTTACTACAAATTTTTCATTATTTAATCATCACATTAATTCGCTAATTAATAATTAAAAATATGCCATAGTTGATGTAGCTAAAATTACGAATTATTTAAAATAAAGGGGTAGAAGGTTGATGATAGAAAAGTAAAATAAATCAGGAATGGAAGAGCATGATATAAATTAAAGCACGACAAAACTTAAAAAAAAAAAATTATCAGTCAAACATATGAATCTTCTTATCAACGTAGACCACTTGACTTTTGCAATTTATATTTGGTAAAAGGAAATCGCCTTGATTATTATCTACAATTTCTTTGGAGCTAAAACCGACTAACTCCAAATTTTAAAGAATTATAAATGGCGGTCTATATATATAGGCGTGTGTATATACGCTTGCGTATTTTACTTCTAAATACATCGTAATTATTTATTTCAAAATTAATTTTGAATAAGTTTTTGTTTTTAATTATATTTTCTAAATTGGTTTTATTTTTTTTTACAAATCGTCTATTTTTTCCAAATATGAAAATAAAAAGCTTTTATTTAAATATATTTAATGTTTTAAGGTAGAATATGAGATAATAAAATTTACTTTTATTTTAAAAATACTTAATAAGGAATGTAACAAAACGAAAGACAAAAGGCATAAAAGAATGACATAATAAAATTTTAAAAAAAAAGAAGAAATTACGCCCTCTGGAGGAAAAAATTATATTCCCCAATGATATTTATCTAAAAGT
Source organism: Epiperipatus broadwayi (assembly GCA_028023455.1). Lineage (NCBI taxonomy): Eukaryota > Metazoa > Onychophora > Udeonychophora > Euonychophora > Peripatidae > Epiperipatus > Epiperipatus broadwayi. Next base: position 803,787 of record JAQFVV010000045.1, read on the forward strand.
AGTTTATTTTTATAAAAAATAAATTAATTTCTGTGGATTTAATTAAATATTGTAGATTAATATAAGATAGGAAAAGTTAAAAACAAATTTAACAGAAAATAAAATATTCAAAAATTAGTGTTGTTTATTAACTTTTCGCTTCTCTTGTTATTACAAAGAGTTTCTATTTGTGGATGAAATCTCTTGCTTTTAAGATATACTCATCCCATTTTCAAATCATCCATAGCCGCAGAGTCAAAATTTTGTGGGGAAAAGAATTTTTTTATATATAGATCTCATTATTTACACATATACGCAATGATTTACGGAGGGGGCTTTTAACTTAGGTGGTCTGTGCCCTCCAGTTAAGCTATTACTTAACATTTTCCTAAATGAACAATTTTAAAATTTCAATTACCGTAGTTAAAAAATTCCTGAGATAGAGCCTTATTATCTTTTTTTTTTTTTGTGCTCCCTCCATTCTAAAGAACCATTTATTAAAATTAGATTCCTGAATTTTTTTTAGAAATTCAATTAGCAAAAATACATTTATTTATTTTTTCTACTTAATGTTTTAATGTTGTTGAATTCTGTACCGTGCAGAATATTTTTAGAAAAAAAAAAAATTATTGAAAATACAAACCAGGTTTGTAGTTGTAGTACAAATATCACTATCATTTCTTTTGTTATAGGATAGTTAGATTTCAGAAGGAAATATTGTTTCCTTCCAAAAATATTCTGCATATCACAGAATTTAACATGTATTATAAAGACATATAGGTAAAAAAAAAAATTAACTCATATTTATTTAATATCAAAAGCTTTTGTGAATCTAATTTTGAAAGTTACTTGTTTATCATGATAAAAGATAACTATAGTCAAGTGTTGGTGATCGAGTGGTCTTACAAGCAGTTGTCCTGGGTTAGCAGGTTCATTTCCTGGCCGATGCTATAACACATGAAAAAAATAAAGATAAATAATGATTTCAACATTCCTAGTAACGCTATACCTCCCCTTTCCCAAATCCATAATGAAGGAAACATTATAATTGTAATTTTTGATACATTCTAACCAGGAATAGCTAAATATCCATTTACCGACCTTACTGTGTGACTGAAATGATTATGATCCTATGTAAAAAAAGTTCCAACATTGTATGTGATCTGAGAAACTTACCAAAGTTCATCAGGTAGGACTTGAACTCTATGTCATAGGTACAGTTGGTGAATTCAATTAAGATACATACACTAACCTTTTTTTACACTCTGAATAGGTTTATTTTTAGGACTCGTTAATCTGAAGGGGGAGCGTGCAAAGAAATATAGAATATTATTTACATGCATTTGCAAATGAAAGAAAATATTTTAGGAGCTTTCATTTCAGCTAAATATAATGAATTATTGATAAAGATATAAATCCATAAATAAAATTTTAAGTCGTCAAATCTTCTGAAATTTTAAAAGATTAAATAATATAATAATCTTTTATATAAATATATTTCTACATTTATAATTATTTGCATGTTTTAAATATCTTTTATAATAATGATAAAACAAAACTAAATTGTCAGAATTTTTTTTAAATAGAACTTTAGTATTGAAGAAGTTTGCTGGTCGGTGAAAACTATCAACCATTTTTGAAGTTTAAAAATTATGATGTTGCATTGCACAGAAGAGTTTATCGCTGTTGTTTGATAAATAATAATGCTACTTAAGAAATTGTCAGAATTTTTTTAAAATAGAAATTTAGTATTGAAGAAGTTTGCTGGTCGGTGAAAACTATCATCCATTTTCGAAGTTTAAAAATTATGATGTTGCATTGCACAGAAGAGTTTATCGCTGTTGTTTGATAAATAATAATGCTACTTAAGAAATTGTCAGATTTTTTTTTAAATAGAACTTTAGTATTGAAGAAGTTTGCTGGTCAGTGAAAACTATGAACCGTTTTCAAAATTTAAAAATTATGATGTTGCATTGCATAGAAGAGTTTATCACTGTTGTTTGCTTAATAATAATGCTACTTAAAAGCCTAATTTTTATAAATAAATAATTCACACCCATATATCTTCTTTATAAAACTTGATTTATTGTATGAACTATATATATGTTTTATATATTGAAACAACAAAGAAAAAATTAACTACAAGATTAAAACAACATGAGTGATAGGAATTCTGCAATTTATGAGCATATGAATCAATTGGGGCATAAAAACTTTAAAATAGAATCATTGGAATGTATTAAATCATATTATGAGAGAAGTATAAAAGAGGGTATTTATATAAATGAAATGAAGCCATTAATGAATAGATTTTTAAAATGAACAAAAGAAAATACCGTTTTTTGTTTAATGATATAATTAGTGTGGAATGTGTAAGTAAGTAATTATAGAAAGGAATTAATTAGATAGGGTATTTAAGGAATGCATTTAAAAAAGAAATGTAAAGTTGTAGTGGAAAGAGATGAAAGGTAATATAAATTTTTGGGTTTTATTTTATTATTTTTATATTTATTGGTATTTTGTATTGTTATTTTTTATTTTTACGTTTACTTTTATTTTATATATATTGGATAAATATGGAATATTTATATATATATATGTGTTATTATTTTTGCTTTGAAAAAGACTGTAATAGGATATAGTCAAAACATTGGTGGAGTATTTTATGTTATGAAATAATAGTTCATGTAATAAATCAAGTTATATAAAGAATATATATGTGTGTGAATTATTTATTTATTTATTTAAATTATGGGGAAACCAAGGCAGCGATAGAAACCAGATTAATACAACACAAATATGCATATATCAAAGCTCAGTCAGATCCATCACATTATTCCATTTTTGCACTTCATAAGACACTAACAGGATACCAGTGTGAACCACAAGATGTCAACCCAGTCTGCAAGGAAAGGCACGATGTAAAAAGAAAAGTTGAGGAGGCCTGCTTCATTGTGATGGATTGCAATGCCATCAAACACAAGGACACATGCTTTGTGATCTCAAAGAAATGGAGCAATTAACCTTTGAACTTTGCATAATTTGCATATAATTACTTTACTCAGAGCTACGAAGATGAGAGCACATCTCTTGAAAGCACTTGCAGAATAATATATTTTATTTTGTTTTTAAGTAAAAAGTAGCTTTGCGGTCAGGTGCAATAGGGTAAATATTATTTTACAAATATATTTTCGCATGCAAAGTTTTCGATTTAGGTTTGAATTACAACGCTAAATCAAGTTATATAAAGAAGATATATGTGTGTGAATTATTTATTTATTTATTGAAATTAATGGTATATTTTTGAAAATAAAGTGTTTCTGTTTGTGTATAATAAGCAAGTCTAATTTTTGTATATCCTATAAATTATATTTCATAATCATATACATATTTAATGTTAAATTTAATTCTTAATGTAAATTTAATAAATTAATATATATATCCCAGTATAGAAAAAAATATTGCAATATTAATAATAATAATTGTTAAATAGATATGTAAACTATTTTTTTTACATATGGAATAAAGCTTTATAATTTTAGGCTTCTTAATATGGGGGTGGAGGGTAAGGAGAAAACAATAATAAGTATAATATAACAATCATTTCTAAATAATTTTTGGGTGCCAATAAACCATATAAAATTATTCATTGTATTTTTTGACGAAAGTAATGATTTTAATTGTATTTTTCTGGCCTTCATTTCAGCAAAATATGACTATTGATAAATGTATATAAAATTCAAAACTGCCTAACACTATACTAATAATAAATAAAATACAAAACCATAAAATAATACAGTACTAGATAAAAATCCAAACATTATCAAAATCATTACACAACCATGGTTTCTTCTACTAAACAAATAGATTTTTTCATGTGGAAATCAAACTAAAGAAGCAACATATATATATAAAACAAACAAACCTTCCCATAATTCATTTCAAAAACCAACTTCCCTTTATATCAATCTTATGAAGACATCTTTTGATATAAAGGGAAGTTGGTTTTTGAAATGAATTATGGGAAGTTTTGTTTGTTTTGTGTATATATATATATATTGCTTCTTTAGTCTGATTTTCACTTGAGAAGGTCTATTTGTTTAGTAGATGAAACCATGGTCTTGTAAGGATTTTGGTAAAGTTTGGATTTTTATCTAGTATTGAATTGTTTTATGGTTTGTATAATATATATAAAGGATCTTAAAAAAAATTTAAATTATCAAATCTTAGGAAATATTATAATAATAGCATTTTATGTAAATATATTTCTATATTTATAATTATTTGCATTTCCTATCTTTTATAACATAATAGTAATAAAATTGGCAGAAATTTTTAAACAGAACTTTAGTTCTGAAGAAGTATCTTGAACAGTCGAAACTATCAATTATTGCAAATTTAAACATTATATAATATTGTATATGCATCGTTTAAAATGCATTATTGGTATTATTTGCTTATATTAGTAATAACGTTAATTGTGAGCTAAGTTTTTTATATATCTTATAGATAATATTTTCATATGCATTTACTTTTAAATTTAATTTGTGTGATGTAAATTTACTAAATTAAAATATCTACTCCTCTATAGAATTGTAGTAAAATATTACAAGGTACTAATTCTAATTATTGATGAAAGTTTTTTTGAAAAACTACATCACCAAATTAGATTAGTTGATTCATTAATGTAACTGTAAAATATGCAAATGTTTTTTATTATTTAGTAAAGCTTTCTTATCCATTTTCACAATAACGTTTAAACGTGAAAACAATGAAATTTATTTATTATAATTAAATTCAAATATATTGGCAAAGAGTGGCATTAATATTTTATGCTGTGATTATTGGGTAAAATGTGATGTAAATTACAAAATACACACCCGGTTCTATTACACGCATTGATCAGTTCTCTGATTCAGTCATTTAGACCATTGAAGACTTCCAAGAACTAAAGGATGTAATAGCCATCAGTAACAGCTAAATAACAATGATCTGCCTAGGCTGATATGATGGGCTGAGTTTGCTGACACCTGCCTTGCATCATTTAAAATTTAAAAAAATTATATGGTTAATTTTTGATCGACTTCTGCCATGTGTCATCTAAAAATACTTATACAATTTTCTTCTTCTTCCTCCTTTTCTTAGGCATTGATTTCTATATTTACATATCATATCATTTCCAAACTTCTTATACACTTAACAATACTATTTTTTATAGCGAAACTTTACTTTTATAGTTTCAACTATTCTGCAGTCATCATCATAGTATTGTTAAGTGTATAAGAGGGTTGGAAACGATGCAATATGTAAATATATTGTACAATGAATTCTTGATCTATCAGTTACTTATACATTATTTTTTTGTTATTCATTGTTTCGTGTCTTTGGTTCTGAATTCAGAACCATAGAAATTTCATGTAATAAAAATATGAATCCATTGTTTTTTTGAACTGACTTTTTTTGGTAATGAGCATTGATAATCATCATTTTGATATTTTTCTATATGGATAATTATTTTTTAATTTGAATCAACATCATCATCATAATAATAATAATAATAATAAGAAGAAGACAACAAATAATAATAATGATGATGATGATGATGATAATAATAATAATAATAATAACAGGCAAAATTCTCTATACGTATTGCCACTCGGTGCAAGCCAGAGTAATCAATGAATTTCAGAAGGCTTGTGCATAAAATCCCCATCTAGTGTCTACCCATCCAATATCCCCCGACTAGTTTCTGGCTATGAAGCAGATAAAAAAATTAAACAAAATTTACCCTAATTTTTTTTTATTTTAGACATGTCAAATCTAAAGTTAAATGAACAAATACAAATATACAACTTCTAACTGAATGTAAAATGAAATTGTAAAAACTTTATATAATTGAATAAAAGTTTATAGTGATTTCCAAAGTTTTATCCAATTCTTGTCTGACAGATCATCTTGATTCATTTTCTTAGTGTTATTGTCTATGGTCACATGATGTTATCCACTTGAAATGATTCAGGAACATCAACTTACACCAATATTTCCATATTTTCTGTCATTTTGAACTTTTTATTAATGGGACTGACAGTTGAGAAGTAACTGGAAATGTTTTCATTTTTAAATTTGGGACAAACTTTTACACTAAAAAATAAAAATAATAATGTTAAATTTTTGTAAGAATAAAGAAATTAAATTTTCACATATTGTCAATTGCTACACAGATGTATGACATTTATTCATAAACATCAGACATTACTGTCTGCACATGCATCACTGTAATCAGTCATTGACCATGAGTGACCAATGGGAATGTGGACAAGCCCACTTCTCGCTACATAAAAGCATCAATTTTGAATTCACCCATATTTTATATGATTCATACAATACTATTTTTTATTTGTTCGAATTTTATAAATATGGATTGTAATTATGTATGTACCTACCATTTTATCTAATTATGTTTGAATCATTAAAAATTCCTTTAAAAAGGTGCCGGAATGCTGTTGCACCATGTTAAATGACAAAAAAAGCCCTGATAATAGAATTTGCAATAATAGACTGAAACACAATCCTATCCCGTGCTATTTAATAGTAACCTTAGATCGTATCCTAATTTATTTTCATTATTTAGCTAAAGTTAGACCAAAATTAATTTTTAAAAATCACTTACTTGATTAAAGATAAGTGACATTACTTGCAGTTGTGGTGTAAATAAAATTAAATATTCTTATGGTAAATATTACTTATACACTTAAGCCTACTCTTAGCAGTGATTTCCTGTTCTTTCAAATATTTCTCACCAGATGTCAGACAAGAATTTGCTTTACAGAAAAGATATATAAAACTATTAAGCAGATCAGACTGGCTAAAAACTCAAGATGCAATTCCACAAATCTAAGACATCTCATATCAAGATCCCTCTTTAGGATGCTAAACCAAAAATATACAATAGGATTATGGCATAATAAATAGAACTTTTGTGACATTCTAAATAAATTTCTATTTCCAGATCCAACATAAACCCACCTGGATTTGATTTTCATAGACACAAGTGGAATCTTATCACAGATACAGAACAATTGGTGGTTGTTGCACTCATCTGCTTCATAAAATTCTATGTAAATGTGAGCTAACATGAGCCATGATCCATCTAGATAATGATTATTTAATCTATGATTTTAATGCCAGAATTGAAGGATTTAAGAAAATCGCTAGTGATTCTCTTTTCTAGTTAGAATCCCTAGTTAAGTTTTAAAAAATCCATACTCTAAATAAATCAAATCATTATTTTCAACTTTTATCAATCCATTGCAGGATGAAGATCTTAAGTTTAAATACAGATTTTCCAATCTATAATCTCTTCTCCATGTCATACCAGAAATCTTCGCTATTTCATCCATCTCACATATGATCTCTTTCTAGGACTTTTACAATCTCCTGGGATCCAATTTAAAATTTCAACTATCCATCTATTATAACTTCTAGCAATATGTCCAGCCCAGATCTATTTCATTTTTTTTTCCAATTATATATCTGTGATATTTCTTTGTTCTATGTTATGTATGTCATCTTTGATCTGTTTCTATTACTCCTAACATGCATCTCTCCATTCTTTGTTAGGTATCCTGAAGTATCTGTACTGTCCTTCTGTTAAGTGTTCAAATCTCAGACAATTGAGTAAAAACTGATAAAACAATTTATTAAAAATCTCCCTTTTTAAATATATATGCGTAATATGTTAAATATTTTTAGTTTTTGAAAAATCTTATAAATGTATTTATGAGATGTAAGTAGTAAAAAATTTATATAATAATGTATATATATAAATTAAAAAAAAAAAAAAAATCAAATCAGATGTCACATGACCTAATTTAACAAGCTTGTATGACAAATGTTATATACAGAGCTCACAAATAAGCTCTTATCAAGCTTTGCAGAATATCCCCAATCCTGGGGATATTCTGCAAAGCTTGTTAAGAGCTTGTTTGTGAGCTCTATATATAACATATATATAAATGAATTAAATATGGTTAAAATTTTCATTAGTCAGTCATTAGACTAAAGATTATCCAATAATAAATAATATTTATGTTGTGTAATTTTCACTACACCATTTCTCAAGCAAAGTAGTAGAGGGATGTAATCATAAACTTATGACCAAAGAGGTGAAAAAGATCTATGATCCCCAAGATGCACATTTCATTCTTAACCAGCTACTCATCAGTTGGCTCAGATCACAATCTCTTACATAAATCTTTATCATTGTTCAGTATATATATAGCTAGAAAATTACTACGGTTTAATTGATGTGTCAAACATGTTGCTCTCACAACTAGGACATAAATCACTTAATGAAAGTAAACTAATTATTTTTATTAGACACTCATTATACTAGAGATCCAATAATGAATATTTGTCATGTAATTTTCACCACACTATTCTCATCAAGATAGGGAATGGTTTCTATCCACTTTTGACACCTTGTGGAATATAATCTACAAACAAAACTGTAAGATAATTGAGTTTAACAAAGAATTGTAAAGAGGCATAGAAGGGGTAGAAATCATGGACATTTTTTGAAACCTAAACAATACAAGAAGGTTAAGAACGTATTAAAATGTAAATATTTTTTATTCTACCATTACTTATTATTATTGACTTTTTTTTTCATATGTCAAATGCATTGACTGGGAAGCGAATCCAGACCAGCTGCTTGGAAGGCAGCTATGCTAACTGCTAGGCCACCAATGCTTGACTATTATTATTGACTTTACAATTACTTGTCGCACTTTGATGAATAATTTTGCTGTCACAATGGTATAGATTGTAGGAGACAAAATCGTTTTTAGACTACCTTTTTCGATGTCTCATTTTCATGATAGGCAGGATTTCCAAATAGAGCTATCTAAACATACAATTTTAACTGAGTCAAATAATCTTTTCCAAATCCATTTCAAAGTTGCTCATCTGCTTAAAGAAAATATTTCAACTAGTTAAACTGGGTCAAATTACTTTTCTAATTAGTAAAAAAAACACATTTTTCTAAATTTTTAAACGAAAGGCAGACTTATGTCTCATCTGAATTTCAATATAAAAGCCGTGGCAGAACACGAAACTTTCTCAATTGTAGATTAAAATATATAGAGGTCAAGTGTTTGGTGGCCGAGTGGTCAGCTCAACTGCCTTACAAGCAGTTGTCCTGGGTTCATTTCCCGGCCGATGCTTTGACACATGAAAATATATATATATAGATCCACTTCTTTAATTTACCTATAATTTTAACATATATATAAAATTAAATATAGCAATTTCCCAATATTATACGTAATTTCCTTTTCATTGACTCATTAACCAATGCATCACATGATGACCATTTCCTATGCTTACACAAGCTGTTAATAATAATAGCAAACTCTCGATACAGTAGCACCACCAAGTGTAAGCCTTCATAATTAATGAATACAAGAAGGTTTATGCATAAAATTGCTATCTAGTGCCTACTTATCCAATACCCTCAGACTAGTTTCTAGCTTGTGGCTTTCATCAGTGTTTCATCTTGGGATTTAAGGTTTATAGTTAACCAAATAGATAAAAGGTGGATGCTTCAGAATTGTGTTAGATCCTAAGATCTAGGTACAACGCTCTCAGGTTCAAGGCTCCTCACTGATGAAATCCACATGCTAGAAACTAGTGTGGGGATGTTGGATGATTAAACATTAGATAGGGAATTTATGCACAAATCTTCTTGCATCCATAGATTACTAAGCAAAATGGTAGATTGCAATTTATGGATAGTAAGAGAATACCCCAAATAGTAGGATAAAGACTTTATATCGGTATATTTGCACAAGAAGTGGGATGGTTGTGTTAGGAGGATGGTTAAGTGTTATAGTAGCAAAGAATGGGATAGAAAAATAGATGCATTAATAAAAAATAGGGAGCTGGAGAACTAGTATGGAGAGTAAAAAGTGTAAATATTTATAGAAGTAAACAGAATATTGGTTGCGAGTTAATTTACAATAATAGCAAGGAAAATAGGTACTGTTTAAAGCTTGAACTGAATCATTAGCAACAAGGGAATATATACATAAATGGAAAAATGTGGATGATTTACTCTGCAAGTTATGCAAGGAAGGCATGGAAAATATTAGGCTTCTGCTAATTTCATGTAAATGCTTGCAAGCAGAAAGAGTACAAATAATGGAGTTATGGGAAAATAAATATAAACTAAGTGATTTTACAGAAAATGGGTTCTTGGTCTTTATGCTGAGTTTGGAAAAAATAGAGATTTAGATGTAAACGCCATATAGTTGACAAAGATTGTATGTGGAAATGGATGGAGCAAATAGGAAAGAATATGGGAAAAACAGGGTAGGAAATTGAAAGGTAAGGTGGCTAACAGGTTTTTCTGTGCATATTGGTTAAGAGATTCTTGACTTTGCTAAAGGAGTAGCCATATAACATCACATTACTGTCATTAACCAGTGCTCAAACTTCAACATATCATAATATCACTTATTTTAATATATAAAAATCTTGGAAATCTGACTGTAATAAAATTAGATCTAATCAACCAGTGCTTTAATTAAAAAAAAATGTAAACACATTTTTCTGTTGTTTTTTACCTCCCAGGCATTGTCTAACTGTTCTCCAATATTAGTTGGGATGAACTATTTTGTAAAAGCATAGTTTACAATACAAATGGCTTCTAAGATGCATTATGATTAAGACAAGTTTTTTTTCAACTAGATCATATCCCAGTATACTTCTTTAAAGAGCTCACACCACTGTTTTCTATTTTTTGATGTTCATTAATGTATTTTATAAGTGATGATATTTGTAAGTTAACATTTAATTCAGGAGGCAGGAATAATTCTTTTCTTAGAAATTAAGATTTTATTAGGGAAAAGTCTAAACACGATAAAATATGAGGATATATTGAATATCTTTACTGGAAATTAATATATTATTCACTTTTTTAAAAAAAAAAAGTCATATATTTATTCTTATAAATCAAATATAAAAATATTCATATCTCCATATTATAGAATTCTGATGTTTCAATGATTATCTATGGACATTCTCAAGAGTATATTATTCATTTTATATATTTTGCATTAACATATCTGAAAGTGAAAAAAAAAGAATTAATCTTATGATCAAGCATTGATTGTACATATGTGTTTGGAAATTATGATCTGGTCCAACTGATGAGTTCTGGTTCTGCATGAAATACATATATAGGCATTCGTGTATCTTTTTTGCATGGGTGTGGTCATGTGTATCAATCGCTTAAGATAGAGTAGACAATGAATAGATTGAAAAATCCTGTGTTCAAATTCCTCTATTTACATATATAAGAAATATTCAGTACAAGCAAAATTACATAGTGCCTTAGAATTACATATTGATTTGGGAAATAGATTACATCTTAGTATAAGTTCAGCCCATCTCTTCCCTATTAATATATATGGATATGTAATGTCTGATAATATGAGAGGTTAGATTGACATAATGTCTACATGGGTATGACCATAATATCAAATACACCAAGAGCTTTGAATATTCCATTATTGGTTTTTCAATGAAATGGATGGTTGAATAATCAGAAAGGTGAGAAGATTGAAGCCTGTCCATTACAGTTTGAGGAATTGGTATCTTAATATAAACCAAGCACTGATTGTATATATCTATGGGAAATTATGTCCTGGCCCAACTGATGAGAGCTAGTCATGCAAGAAATATGTATACTGGAAGTCATGCATCTTTTTTACATGTATGTAGTTATGTGTATTGGTTACTTGAGATAAAATGGAAACTGAATAGATTGAAAATCCTGAGTTTAAATCTCTCTATTTACATTATAAATATACTACTATTATGTATTCATTTTAGACATATTGGCAAACAATCATTTTAATTCTCATATCATATACATGGATAAAGACATCTGAAAAAATGAAAATGATTCCAGATATATTATTAATTCGAAGTGTGTATAGGAAAATAGAAGTTTTAAAGTATATGTAAGATAATACCTATGTGTAAAAATTAAAGATGGAGTTAAATTAATAATACCATCAGATTGCATTTAATAAAAATATATGTAATGTATTAACTTTTTAATTAGAATTTAAAGTTTAAATCTGTTCTGAAAATAATCTTATAATTTATAGACTACTAATAAATGATTTGTAATAATTATTAATATATAAAAATAATATCTCATAGATGCATGTAAAAAACATTTGCGAATTAAAATTGTCACTTTCATTTACTGTTGATCAAGAGATTATTTTTCCATTTTCTCTGTTTTTTGTCACATCACTATAGAAAACCTTCTTACCACATCCATCTCACACTTGGTCTTTTTCAAGGTGTTTTTATCATTTTTTAGAAACCAGTTTACAATTTCCCACTATCCATCTATTGTCATTTCTTCTGGTAATATGTATGAAGTAGTTCTATTTCAGCCCATTAAATCTTTCTTTGGTGTCAATGATATTTCTACCTTTTATTTTTATTCCCTCTTTATTACTATTAACATATATCTCACCATACTTTGTTATGTGGTCTAAAGTCTTTATATTAACACACATACACATTTTTTTTAGAAAATATTATGTCTACCAAAAGCATTTCAATCAATTTCACACATTATTTCCATCTGTATTCATAATCTGACCATAGTATTTGTATTATTAACTTCATCTAATTTATGATTATTCATCTTTATTTCCTTTTAATATCAAAAGCCACATACATTCTTACTTTAGTTTTTCAAAATTTATCTTTAGTTTTGCTATAGTCTGATAACTCTATTAATTTTCTATCAAACTCCAAAATATTATTTGCAAAAACACATCACCTGCAAAGTTTAGATGACTTAAATAATTGCCATTCATGTTTCTTCATTTGGATTTTTATTTTAATTCACAAAAGACTTACTGCTGCAAAAAAATTTATTAAGATCAAATCACTCAGTATTAATTGACATAGTTTCATCACAAAATTTAATTGCTGCTGTTACATTTAGTAAATATTCTTCAGAATTTGACTATGGATCTACATGTATATAAAACACCATGATTTACTTTATTAAAAATATTAGTAATATATATTTGACATTAAATTTTATTCAGCTTTTTCTTATCTCCTTTTCCCATCCTATATATAAACTAAAAAAATATACTACCCAATTGAACCAGACATAATATATACTCGCTATGTCGATGATGTATTCTTAGCGACACCAGGACAAATAATGGATATTCAGAAAGAGCTGAAAACACAAACCTCCTAACAATTAACCGCATAGCAGAAAACCTTCAGCACAATGTTAAATACCTGGATATTCAAGTTCGTGGAGAGATCTATGCCATGATAGTCAAGCCATTGGAAATTCGAGGATTTATACACCCAAACTTGAACTCACCCAATTTACATAAATTGACTCCTTCCTGCACAGAAATTGTAGACTATGTAAATTTGAAGCTGACTGCAAAAAGAACCTCACAAACTATATTAAAGAACTAGAAAATGTTGGATTTTCACACATTACTTATAAAAAGATTGGGCAATTTCAAACTAAGCTACACACTGACATGGTTAGAAACAATAAACCAAGAATGCTGCTACCTTACATACTACCAACTGCTAGGAAATATTATAAAATATTTGCTAAGTCCTTCAAATTACGATTCCACACACTATCTTCAACAAACAGACTGATAAACAACAAAATATTCTCTGATCAAATAGCCCAAGCAGTTTACAAAATTTCATGCCCAAACAAGGGATGTAGAGCAGCATATTATGGAGAGACCCATGCCAACATCACTAGCAGCTCTAAACAATACTGAAAACAAATCCATATTCTTCGAGCACGAAAAACAACAGACCATGTGTTCAAACCCACTATGGCAAGGGCACTGAGCATAATGATATGAAACAAAAAATAAAGGAGGCATGCTTTATTGCAAATGATAACTATGCAATAAACCGAAAAGAATCATGCCTTGCAATCTCCAGAAAATGGTCTCTATGAAAGAAAACTTTGAATAAATTTTGCATAAATTACTGCCAAGCTTCGTTAAAATCTCAATGTAAGCCAAGACTCCCAAGATAGGCTATGAATATGGAGATCTAAGTTTTCCGAAAGCGCTAGGCCTTATAATTCTTTTTCTAATAAGACTAAGCTTCACTTTTTTTGCATAAAGTGCAATTTAAAACTTATCACTCGAAGGTAAAGTAAAAACAAGGATTTTATTTCAATATCCTTTATTATGCACAGAAAGGAATGACGTCAAGAGAACTCAATAAATAGAAAAGACACCTGTTTTGTCAGTTCCAGAAAATGGATAATGTAGGAGATAGTTTCGCATACATTTGCAAAATGACATTAATGATCTAAAGAGGCTATGATTATGGAGTAACAAAACTCTGAAAGCACTAAGCCTGCAGAAATTATGATATAGAGAGCCTACAGAAATTATTATATAGAAAATTTTCACCGCAACGCATCAGCGTATTATTAAATATCCTTTATTATATATTTATATCCTCAACTATTATTCATACTTTAATCTCATATTAAATAATAATAGTCAAATGGTTTGTTATTTGGGAATTCATATGAAGTTCAAAAACAGGAAGTGAGAGCTGAATTGTGTCCATTGATATTTTATGATGCTTTTTAATTTTTTCAGCAAATAATTTTTATTTCAGAAATAATTCAACAGCAGCCCTCCATTATTCTGTTCTCTGCCATAACTTTCCAGTCAAAACAATCGATATTATAATTTTTTAAAATGACTTTAAAAATAATTCTTATAACATTGATAGGATCTACCTCTTCCACAAAAACCATACTCTTACTTGCAATAGAACATCTTTTTAGAAGGTCTTGCCGTAATTCATTTTACATGTCCAACCCAATAAAGATGTGATTTTACAATATCATATTTAACAAGTCAATGAACACATTTATTGATTCTATGATTCTGCCATTCTATTTTTAAAATTTTATGGAGTATTCTTAAATTGAACTTTTCTAATGATTTTATATTATTCGTTAAGAATCCAAGTTCCATTTTCTTAGAATAAATTAGATAAAGTAACAGTGTAATTATTTTCCTGTGATAAAATACCCAAAGTTTGTTTAACGTGTTAAAAGCAGCATGTTGGGGTTTGTGTTCCACCATAACATCTTAAGTCCATCTTTCTACTCATAAGACTACCGAGGAATTTAAATTGGTTTACATTCTCATGTTGATAATCATCTGAGCTAAAAATTGCTGAAAATTTTTCTTCCATCACTGAATGATAAAACAGTCGAGTGTTAATGTCTTAAAATGAAGGATTATTTTTAGATTAAACCTTTGATTCTAAAAAATTTAATTAATTACATTTAAAAAATTTGTTTCTTTTCACTTTTAAATATTTTGTTTTTATTTAATCTATTCAATTAGTTTGGATCAAATCTTCATCTTCACCCACTTTCCGGTTTCTCATCTAATTTAAATTTTGCATACATACTTAAAATTTTAAAAAAAGAATTTGTCAAAAATTAAAAATAGTAAAAATTCAAATTTTTAATTTTATATGGGACATTGATGCTAGCAGTGTAAAATTTAGCTGTAATTCTTGTAATTTAAAACTGAATGATTTCTTGAAAACTGATTTTGATAATTTAGGTTACATATGTAAAAGTAAAAAGTAGAAAATAATATATATATATAAACTTTATTTACACAAATATTCTACAAAGTAAAAAATACATTTTCTTCAGCTTTTATAAATAAAAACACTAATTTACAAGCCAAGCATTGGTGGCCGAGAGGTCAGCGACAGCTGCTTTACAAGCAGTTGTCCTAGGTTAGCGGGTTCGCTTCCCGGCTGATGCTATGACATATGAGAAAAAAACAACACTAATTTACAATTCAGATTTCCAATGAATTATTTAAATAAACTTCAAAATATGATGGAAGACTTCCCCACAACCCATTTTTAGGTGTTACAAATTTAATCCTCTTCAAAGTACTGCCCATTTAATGCAATGCACTAGCTTAAACATGTTTTTCACTTTTCAAATAATCCTGAAATTCTTGCTAAGTGACGTCTTTTAATGCTTTATCATTTTTTCTTCATCACATTCAAGGGAATAAAAAGAGGTCCCACTGAATGAGATTGGGCAAATATAGCATAAGTTGGATCATGCTAAATTTAGTATATGCTTCTTGCCCTATCTATGTTTTCATGGGTACATTCATACAGATATTGTTGCCGCTAGTTTGCTTAGTGAACTATCACATATTGATTTATTTGTGATTGAGCTATTATTCTATGTAATTTTGTATAAATATTATTTTCCTGTACAATAATCAGTATCATGTAACAATATATATCAATTCTGGGTATTTTCTAGTTAACAATATTGTGAACTGTCTCATTATCTGTTTGCAACAAAGTTGGATACCAATGGGAAAGACACAAGTTTTTTATATTGTAGTAGACGAACATCGGAGGAAATTCAGAATAATTATTCAACTACTACAATTGGTTATTTACTAAACAAACCAATTAACTGCTTACTTGTATTATTCAAAGAATCCAAATCCTAAGACGAGTTCAATTACTATATTGGGTAAACCAGGTAAATTGATTTGGATGGGCTGTTCACAACAAAATTTATTTTCAGATTCCCATTTTTAATTTTGATATATTCTCAAAGTTGATTTCATTTTATTATTTAAAAACTTTTATTTGCAATTTTAATTTCTCCTGCTCTGTATGTTGGCAGCAATTATCAATATTTTCTTCTTAAAAATTCCAATGTGATTGACAATGGCTGTATAAAAAGCTGACAGATTTGGAAGACATTTTTTTTTTTTCAATAATGTTATTTAAAATGAATCTAATTTCTAATTATTTTTCAGGAAATTATTTGAATAAATGTTAGAAAAGGAAAAAATAAAAATCATTAACATTATTAATTGTGCACAAAATATTTAAATTTCTCGATGAATATTGGTAAATGATGCGTACACAGCATATATATATTGTTTTCTAAATCTTGGAGATACAGATAGTCTTGACAATGATAAACATTTTTGTTTTTTTTTATTTAAAAAAATCAATTACGTTTTATGTAAATTAACATTTTTGTTTTATTTCGAAATCAACAAAAAAAATAATGAGAAGTTTTTTTTAAAAAAAATTAAAAGCGAAAGAATTGCTGTGCTATTAAAAATTGTTTAAAAAAGAAAATATAAACTAATTATAAATATCCGTCAAGCAGAAAAACAATAAAAAATAGGGTCATTACAGTACTTATTTAAAAAAAAAAAGTCACGTGACGACTGCTTTCGTTGCTTTGTATGAACAAATATACAGTAATGCAAAATATTAATTAAATTGATTAATTTCGATAAAAACTTAAAATATGCAGGCTATTAAAAGTAAAAATCATATTTATCGACAATAATCGTAAAATCAAAACATTTATGGTTAACTGCAATCTTTTGTTTTCTTTATTTTTAAAAACCAAATTACTCATTTATTTTAATGAGCGGTATATAAGTTTGTACAGAAATTAATTTATTTTCAGTTCGAATATACATTTCATTTTTATTTTCCGAAAATAATGTTAATAGAAATTCAGTGTAAAAAACGAAAATCGTGTTGTTGGAAAAAATATTTATTTCGGGAAAAAAAATAAAACATTACTTAAATACCAGATGCATTTCGCATAACGACCAAATCTCCTCGCACTTTGTTAATATCACTCCTTCAAGTATTTGGAGCAGAAACCGCTTATGTCCAATTTTTCCAAGATTCTACTTATAATCAAATTACAATTTATCGAAAACTATTTAAATGCAATATATGTGTTGTTCAATGGCGTACAGAATTCACAATTTATTTATTTTTTCATTAATTCTGTTTCTTTTATGTAAAAATTAATAACTTTAGAAATATAAAAAAAATCACGTAGGCGTTGGTTATACAATAATTGGATCAAACTCATTTATTTCAGGGTGGTCGATGTTATTCTGCAAATTGTTAATTTCTGAAATACTGTGATGAAAATAAATAAATGTTACAAAAATATTGATTTTTTTTTTTGTTAAATTTTTTTCAACATTTATATAAAAATTGCGAAGTGAAATTAGAAAAAATATTTCATTGGGGGGGGGGGGAGGGGAGGCAAACGTAAGATTGAATGAGAAAAAAAAATTACAGTAAATAAAATACAATATCGCAACCTAGTACGTATATATGTTTACTATATTTGCATAATTAATCGCTCCTACGCGATACAAAAAAATGAGCAAAAATAAATTTTATAAATGTGCACGCTCACACACACACACACTATCTATATATGTAACACGTCTAATGGACTCTTTATCACTCTTTATTGTTTTGATATTTCAAATAGTGTACGTGAATATTTGAATGGCCAAAATGATGTACTGCAAGGATAACAGATTTGTTGTTCTTTGTTACGAACAAGTAAATATTCTATTGGATTCATTTATATATAGAAAACTCGATCACTGGAACAAATCGGCTTACCACATTAATTAGAAAATAAGCGATAGGTTTTCGCACACTTAGATGACAGTTATGTTGGAAAAACATTGGAGAATAACGTGTTGATCGATTATTTAATCATACAACATATAATTCCAGATTAGAATGAGTGATGTTTACTAATATAGTCCTTTATCAAAATATTTATATCACATAAGTAAATTTAATATATTAATACTAATATTAAGATAAAGGAAATACAATATATATATATATACCTCTAACCCCCCCCCCCCCCCGAGAAAAAAATAATGGTTATTAAAACCGAATGAATTTCTTAATTTTAACATAATTTATTGTATGCAATTAACTTATTTTTACTCGTATTACAAGTTTTGAATTCTTATACAATAATGGGGATGATTTTATTATCGTTTTTTTACTCCTGGTAAGTATTTTTATTGTTATAACATTTGCAATTAATTGTTCATATGATGTTGTACAATCTATCTGTTTGATGGTATCACATAGAATATATCAGTGAAAAAAGTAATCAATAATGAATAAAATTATGAATTTATTATTGAATTTACTAGGCAGTCTTTAAACAAGCTAAGCTATGAAAAAAAAAAATATAATTTACAGCAAGAAAATAATCTACATTCCAGCAAGCAAAGGATTATCAATAAAATTGAAACTTATCAATACTTTCATGATCTTAAAGTATTTATAATTTCATTAAAGAATGTAATAAGTAGAGGAAAAATGAAGTATGTGCATTTCATAAAATGTGTAATTAGTTTTTTTGTTGTAAATACTATTTGGTGAATGATTATACAAATTCTGTTTTTGGTTAAGACTTACCATGATTTTAAATGTTAAAGGACAAAATATTACTATTTATATGTTTAACCCTCAACGACTACAAGCGATATGTTGATAGCGCTAGAAAATTTTGTATACCTTAATTTTATAGAATTTTATTAATTGAACAGGTGTTCATTTTAGCTCCTTTCTAGGAGTATTTGTGTATTTTGCAAAAAAAAAAAAAGTTTGAATTTTAACCAGATAGTGTTTTATATCACTTTTTTTGACATTTAGCAGTATGTTATATCACTATAATCTGAGTCTAAACATATTTTATTCATCCTTTTTTTTGTGATCAATGTTTATATTTTTTTATATTAATACTATAATCCAGTGGTCCCCAACCTTTTTGCACTTAAGAGCACATTTTATAATACCGTCCAGGTGGCGCACACTATTTATTTTTTCAATGTAAATTTATAATTGGATATTTTTAATAATAGACTCTTGTACACTGTAAAAGTATAGTATGACATACAATTTGATTACAATATAATACAACAATTTATAAGAAATCTTAAAAATTAAATTTATTTGTATCAGATAAATAATTTTTTATCATGTTCGCATAGCGGCGGGCACACATAAAATGTTTTGTGGGTGCCATGGTGGCCACGGGCATAGGGTTGGGGACCCCTGCTATAATCCTTTTTGAAAGTAATGCTAATAATTAGAAGTCACACTTATTTCATTATAATAATTGATCATAATTTTATTAAAAGAAAGCAGTCAACTCATCCCAATTAGTAGTAGTATAAATGAAAATAACTTTATTTTTCCAATTTTCGTAATCTATGGTTATATTTTGTTTACTTTTTGCAATAATTGCAAGGAAATCAAGTCATATATCATGTGACTTAATTTAATAAGCTTGTATTACAAATGTTATATAATGAGCATGCCATTATTGGCGATTTTTTATTATTAAAGCTATATGATGTATATGAACTTAGTTCAATCTCATATGATTATTTAAGTTAGATATCCAGATTTGAAGACATGTGAATGTCTGAAAGTTTCATATTTTCTACTTAATAGTTAAACATTAAATAAAGTGCTGGGCTTTAAATCTAATGCTTAAATATCCTAGTGCAGGGATGGAAAATTGTTTTGGCTCAAGGGCCACTTTGTCAAAGTGGAGGTTAGCGGAGAGCTCCATCTTTTTTTCATGACACAATAAACACACTACTTTATTCCCTGTATTACCAAAGAAATATTTGTTTGCCCATTTTTCATTAAACACACAACATTCATCACCAATTTTACATTTTTTCAGAGGGCTCATGGTTTCACTAAAGTTGGAAATTTATATATTTACTGTTGCAAAGACAAAATTGAAATTAACCAGATCAACTGGAAAAGCACTGCGCACCCTATCTACACTATGCATGTGTATTGACATGGCTGTCTTAGTGGAAAATACAAGACGAATCTTCGGTCATGCACGGGAAGGAAATCTCAGTTCAAGGTAGATTTTTCTGTCTTGGTGGGCCACATGTGGCCCGCAGGCTGCTATTTTCCCACCCCTGTCCTAGTGCCTCACTGACAAAAGCCAGAGTTAGAAAACGGTCTGGGAATAGAGATGTTCTGAACTTTGCAAATACGGGGGGGGGGATAAAAAAGTGAAAAGCTTGTTAAGAGCTGATTGGCTTTGGCTCATTATATAACATTTGTTTACTTTTATATGTAAATATTATAATACTTTTTTAAATAAGCGAGAGGTTTAAAATTTGTGGTTAAATACTACAATATAAATATGAGTATAGTATATATACTTTAAGCTATCTGTAAATAGATGGGATTTAAACCCTCACTTTCAAGCACCTTACATCTATCCACTCCATCTTGTACAGCTGATACACATAACCATACAAATAATCTCCAATATGGTCTGGATCATCATCTCCCACACACACATGTGCATATATATAATCAGTGCTGGTTTATATTAAGATATCAAATCTTCAAACTTTAATGGACAGTCTCCAATCTTCTCCATTCTCCAATTCTTTGGCCATCCATATTTATTGAAAATCTGATGATGACATGTTCAAAGCCCTCATCAGATTTTCAATGATTAATTAAGATTGTTAAATTATTTGTATAAATTAGTAATATAATATTTTATGAATGTTTTGGGATTTATTTGTTTGTATTATTGATTTTGTGTGAAGGGGTTGAGTTAAATAATTAATATATATATTAAATATTATTTATGTTAAGTAATTAATGTTTATAAAATTGTTTTTATTGATAAATTTTGTTTATATGAATTTTTATGTATTAGATTAAAATTTTTTTTAATTATTTAATAAATATTAATAGGGTGTAAATTATAAATATGTAAAATTAATATAGTTAAAATGATTATTTTATATTATATAATTGTGTATAAAGTAAAATAAATATATTATATTATTATAATATATTGAAATTGATGGGTTAATATTATATATTTTATAATATGGTAATTGGGAATGAAGTGAAATTTGGTTTGTATGTTATATGATGGTGTGGGGTGTGTATTGGGTTATGTATGGTTATTAAGATGAGTGGTAGTGTAAGTTGAAAGTGGGGTAAATTTATTAGTAATATATATATATATATATTTTATTGTATTTAATTTTAAAAAAAAAAAATAAAAAAAAAAATTTATATGGTGGCCAAAGAGTTGGAGAGTGGAGAATATTGAAGCCTGTATATTAAAGTTTGAAGATTTAATATCTTAATATAAACCGAGCACTGATTATATATATATATGTGGGAAATGATGATCCAATGCAACTGATGGGTTATAGTTTAGCATAACTTATATTGGAAATCATTTATCTTTTTTACCTGCTTATGGTCATGTGTATTGGTTGTATAAATGGAGTGGATGACTGAAGAGTTTGAAAGTCTGGGTTCAAATCCCCTCTAATTCTAATATTTATTTAAATAATGCTTATAACAAAAAAATTTGTAATCTTAATTGTACCATAAGGAGTAGTAACACATGCCATAGTAGCTATTATATTAAACAAATGATGTTGTAGCTATTGCCAATTAATGTAATACAGAGATATATCTGGTGACAGTACTATGAAGGAGAGCATTTAAATACTATCTATTAACCCATTGTGAAATAATATTTGAGATATGGTATATATATTAGCCAAATTTTAACTTGTTTAGGAACAGTTTCAAGGGAACCCCTTTCATCAGCCATAATCATCAATAAATACAAATCAGAATAAATACCCTCAAAAACTCATTCATAAAAATATTCATATTGACACTAATTTGGGTATGGGCATACATACTACTGATCAACGATTAAAGGGTTAACAAAAGTTTAACAATCTTAATGTTAAGTGCAGTGGTTTATTAATGATTTTTGAAACATGCTATATATTCTTTTATGGAGTGCTTTTAGTGTGGCCATTGTAAATATCTCAATAAAATGTATTGGATGTTTATCTACTTCACAGATATGAAATAAAGATATCACACATTCATCATGTATCTTGTAGACTCAAATCTAAACCATCAATCAGAATGTACTTTAAAGATCACAGTGTCAATTTAGAGTGGTGGTCGCTCAATCCTGTTAGATGATTTTAATGTATAACAACAGTTTTTCCCATGGAATTCTGTAAGACTATATGACTGGCATATGGTCCATATGCAAGATGAAGCATTGCTGCTTTCATATGCCCACTTTGCATTTCTTTGATAATAGAAAATGAATTCAATTAATACTGATTTATTAGCTTTAAAAAATCTGAAGAGATCAGTATTTTTTTCCTCAAAGAAACCAAAGAACTTCCCAAAAGTACTGATTAGTAGTTTTTTGGAGAGAATGGTTGGTTGCAAGGCTATTTATAAATTATTCTTTGGTTGTTAAGAATGAACAAAAAATTGCTTGTTTTTGTAATTTATTTAAATATTACTGATCATTTAAAAAATATTTGCATAGTAATTATTAAAAAAGAAATATATTTATATTTTTAAAATGTTTTATTTTTAAAGATACAAATTAAGAAATTCAAAATAAAAAAAATACAATTGCTTTGCTCTGTCCAACTATAATATTTAACTTTCATGACATTTTAGTAATTACAAATGCAATTTCAAATTTTAGAACAGAATTTCATAGTTTTATAATGACTTAATAAAAGTTTCATCCACATTAAAAAAAAAAGAAATTCAATCAACTAAGATTTTATTTTACTTTTTTCAATAGCATTAAAATAATCAGCCAATAAGAAAATAATAATTGTTCTACTTATGTATTTCACTTTTTTATCCCCCCCCCTGTATTTGCAAAGTTCAAATATGATTTTTAAAAATGTTTTTCATTTGTAAACTCATATTTCTAACAAATCCAATCCAATTTATTGACTTCTAGTATAGATTAAAGGTTTAAATATACTAAAATCAAACATTGAGCATTTGCAAAAAATCTCTACTAGGGGAATAAATGCAGTATCAACCTGTTGAATGGTTAATAATTATATCCTTAAGCTATCGGTAATATCAACATGTAGTCAAGGCCATCTTCTTCAACAATAAAGATGATACCATCTTTATGTATGGTCTGATATGTTTAGATGGATACTGAAGATTGCAACTTGTCTAAGGAGTGTGAGATTAATAATGCAAAAAAGTGTAATTAAAGCTCATTAATAAGAACAACACCTTAAGTAATCATCAATCTCAATCTGTAGTCATGGCAACCTCCTTTAACAATAACTAATTTAACATTCATTGGACAAGTTGCAATCTTTAGTGGCTATATAAACACATCAGATCAAAAATAAAAGTGGTACCACCTTTATTGTTAAAGGAGGTTGCCTTGACTACAGGTTGAGATTTCTGACAGTTTAAGGGTTGTTATCACCTACATTTATAAAACTATTAAAGCACTGAATAATTGGTTTTATTGTCTTAATAATTATACATTTGTTATATAATATTTGCAATTTCTGCCCCATAGAAAATAGCTCAACCATTAATTTATTCCAATTTGTTATTAAATCACAAACTGTTTCAAAAATGCTACATTCTGTTAACATTTTCTCACAGTTTCACAACTTTCTCTCATGAAAGCAGTTATCAAATAGAGTGTAAAGTTATGCCAGTGGTGGTATGACAACAGTTTGAAGATATTTGTAACAGTCTCATTCTGAATAATCCATTTAATATAGTACGACAAATTTACTACATTCATTTCAAGTGTTATTAAAAATACATATGCCAATAAGTGAAATTCAATCTGTCTTTCACATTATATTGGATATATTTTTGTAATATATATATATATAACTGAAAGAATTAAAAGACCAAAATAAATCTGTGTGTGAAGATATTATTAGAAGAGATGATAACAGATGGACGGTTGAAATCTTAAATTGGATCCCATGAGATTGTAAAAGACCTAAAAAGAGGCCATGTGTGAGATGAGAAGATGAAATAACGAAAGTTTTCTGGCATGTTGTGGAATCTAGAAATCAGAGAAAGTGGTTGGAACATGCAGAGGCCTTCCTCATATAGTGGATTGGTAATAATTGTTGATAATGATTTATAAAACGATTGTAATTTTAAAATGAATAAATTTATCTATAAATATTTCTATAAGTGATTCTTTATTAGTATGATTATTTGGATCCCTGAGTTTTATTTGTAAAAGAACAATAATAAAGAGAGAAAGACCAAAACCGGAAATAATAAATTTTGAAAATTGGAATCTGTACTCAGCATTTCAACAATAGCCGGTTTCAGTAGTTTAAGTAATTTGTTTAAAGCTCAAAAGAAATTTGAAACATTGTTAAGTCATCCAAAAGTGATAGTTCAAACATTTGTTTAATTTGTATTCTGATCCACAACAAAACATTGAGTTACTTCACCTTTGTCTAATCTCTCCACCACATTGAACTGCCCAGACACTACAGTAAAATGCACCCCAAATCTAGCAGTTTTTAGATTACAACATTATCAAAAATATGGCAAATCAGAAATGAAACATTCATATGTTAATATTGTATATTCTTAAGTTAAAACTATCTTAAACAGATTATTTTAAACGGACTATTCTGCATGTGTCATAATCGAATTGTGATTGCAGCAATCCCAGTTAACTCGTCTTAGAAACAATTCAGGTAGAAATAAATAGCCCGGAGTTAAATAGTTTGTCAATGATACTGTATAGAAAGGTAACCCTTATTAATTCACACTTATTACTGAACAATTTTTAGGAATAAGGTCTTTGGTAGTTATTTTATGGTTGGCCAAGATATCACTCACTTGTTTATTTATCTTAGCAATTCTTTAGTAGGCAACTTAATTTAATCTTTTATTTTGCACAAGAGTTCTAGTTTTAAAACCCCTGAGATTGTTTGCTCTTGTTAGGTTTACATTTAATGTGATAGTCCTTCCAATCAAAGTATCATTTATTCTTATTCAGAGAGTGTGGTTTGATGAACTGGCTGGAACTACTTAAGAGTAAAACAAGTACTTTGCACACAGATTTCTTAATACTAGTATATTCTACTGATAAATATTGTCACCCTATTTGGAGAAAAAGCAACTGTATTAAGAAACAGATATTACCATGATAAATATTACTGGTACATTCAATGCTACTTCTTTGCCTTTGTTTCCAATTCTTTCAGTATTTCTTCACTAGAAGCTGCCTTACAGAAAATTTATAAAAAGCTGTTAAATACACCAGAACTTGGCGAGAACTCAATGTAAATCTTCAACATCTAAGAATCGATTCAGGATTTCCTTTGTGGATGTCCGACCAAGAATCTTTTCAAAGAACTGAAAAATTATGCCACAAAAAAAATAAGAATTTCTTATGAGATTCCAAATATATTTTGTCAGATTCAACCATTAAGACAATTGATTCAAATCTTTCCAAATGTTTTCATCAACATATTCAGGGTAATCCACTGTCATTTTGTTTATCTGCTTCATAAGTTGAATCTAATAGCTACTGGCTTTTGTAGATGCATGCAAATACAAACCATAAAGCATACAGCTAATGTCTGTCAAATATATGGCTATGAGGAAGAATTGTAAGATTTAATAACCACTAGTGAATCTATCTTCTGTTTGGAATCCACTGGTTCCTCTATAATATTTGGTTAATAGTCGCTGTCAAAAAATCCATATGCTAAATACACTGAACAATTACACAATATTTAATATTAACTCAAAACTATCAAAATTTATCTTTATTCATAAAACATCACCACATTCAATATAAAACATTTATTAACATTTCAGATACAGTAGAAAATCAAATGTATATATTTTGAAAATTTGACAGCAACAAACTTTTAAATAAGTAATTAGGATTGTAATTTAAGTGTCTATTCAATTATTATTTTATACAAATTAACAGATACAGAACTTGAAGAATTATAATGTCAAAGTAATTCTCCACTTTGGAGAGCGTGTTATTCTAAAAAAATTGTACGGTCATTAGCTGGGGAGGGGAGAATCATGGGAATCTCAAGACAGATTGAACATAATGTAGCAAGCTCAATTTCATTTGACTAAAACATTTTTTTTACATTCTTTAGCCACATATTGACCCACTGTCCTTTATCACAACTTCCATTACGATGAACAAGAGATATAATAATGGTTGCCAACCTGTACACGATGAGAAAACAATAGTTTTTATAAAATTTTATTTGAAATTATCAGAAGACTTATTTGCCAGTAATTTTGGAAACCGTTTTGTTTAATAATTTAATTTACAATTACAATTTTAAATGAAGCCTGCCATGCCCTCTATTGTTTGGAACAGGAATAGAGTAGTGTCTGGAATTCAAAGTCCATGCATCATGTCACTAGATCTGTTATCAAACATCTTATGAACTTCCAAGCAATAATCGTTTGATTATTTTTGTATCAATTTTTGAAATGGAGTTACGATGTTGGAAATTGCTGACATGTTGCATTAAGTGATTAAAATGTAACTTTTATATTTATTAGTGAATTAGGTTCTAGGGTGGGTTTTTTTATCAAATGTATTCTAATGTAACTCAATACATAAAACAAACTACTTGGAGTATCCAAGAAGAATTTGTTTGTAACCATTGGGAATGAATAACATTTGTTGAATTGTAATGTTGCCTTGTATGGTTTGGTGCAGTGGTCGAGAGTCAGATCCTGGAGTATAAGGTTTTCAAACCAATTACAATGCTGAAACTTCTGCTCTCAAACTTCTTACGAACACTGGAGCAATAAATCATTTGACTATTTTTTTAAGAAATAATGCAAAAAATTACCGCCAGAGGGAAAGCCATTTAGAATAAATTAGACCAGAAGGCTCAAAATGGAGAAACGTATCCATGAAGAAACTTATCCTTTGATTGATTTTTTTTACACTGCTGCTAGTTTTAATATATATATATTTAAAAAAGATATAAATACACCGAGTTCCTATTGCATGACACCATTTACATTTAACATATGCTTAAGAAGTCATAATACTTTCTATTTACTCTACTATAAAGCCATGTACTGTAATTAATGAATACTAAATGGTGATCTCCAAATTAAATTCTGGTGAATGTGTTTAGTGAGACTTATGATTGCACTTAGAATCTTAGTAATTATCTTTAATACTGTTATACTATCTAACTATTAGGTCTAAAATTTAAACGTAGCTTAAAGTTTTGAATCCAAGCAAACTTGTTCCTTTACTTATAGAGATATAATATTAACCCAATTATTGTATATTTTAATGACCTTAGTTTTATATTAACTGTAGATATCTTTTAACTTTTACCTAGGCTAATATTCAGGCTATCGACTCAATAATATAAAAGAGTTAAAAATGTTGGGCATATTATATTTGCAATCCTGCTCCTCATTAAAGATTATAAATGACCAGTAAATTAGTTTGGAACTATTAGTATCCAATGATAACTCAAGCTTCTAATAGATGTCTCTGAAGTAAAACAATTAGATGAAACTACTGCTCTTAAAAATTGGTAGAAAAATGTTAATTACAATTGTAACCAATTTGCATTAGGTTTTAATATATAATGAAGTGATACTGGGTAGGATATGTTCAAATTCAGGTTTTTATAGATCCAAACTATCTCTGCAATCTTTATTTTAATTTGTAATTTTTGCTAATTTATTTTGCTGTAAACATAATTTATTTAATTGTATAATTTTTTTATGAAACAATTAATAACTGTATTGAAGTTCTTATAAATTTATCTAATTATATAGTTTTTAATTACTTATTTAATTGCATAGTTCACTGATGAGATTGCAAACTGAAAAACATTTTAAAGTTTATACAGAACTCTCCATACAGTAGTGCCACATAGTGCAAGCCTTAGTAATCAAAGAATGCAGTAAGGTTTGTGCATCAAAATCCCTAACTAGTGCTTATTCATCCAACATCCCCAGAATAGTTTCTAACTTGTGGCTTTCAGCAGTAAGGAGCCTTGGACTGAGAGCACTGCATCTAATCTGGGTATATTGGATGAATAGGCACTAGATGGGGATTATGTGCACAAACCTTTCTGCATCCATTGATTATTCTGGCTTGCACTGAGTGGCACTACTGTATGGAGTTTTGTCTCTGTGTAAACTGCTTGTGTAAGCATAAAAAATGGTGATCATGTGATGTTTAGTGGTTTAATATTTTAATGTGTGATATAAGCTACTTGAATTTTTATATAATTTAATTATTTTGCATAATGATGTTTACATATCAATAAATGGCATTAAACTTTCTAGATATTATATTGATTTTAATAGTTAAATAAATAAACTAAAATATTGTACAATTATTAATTATTTTATAAGAACCAGTAATTGTTTTAAAATATTTATTTATAGATTTTATTATAAATTGAATTATTTTTTTCCTACTATTGTTCTATTCATTATTTTACAAATGATAACTTGAAGTGATATTTTGAAATGCTCGATTAAATACATATCAATAACTTATTCCTTTTGGCACAACATGGTTTGTTCAATCTATGTTTCCATGAAAATAAGACCTAACCAGAACATAAGTGCAAGCATGATTTTTCAGGATGCTCATAATATAAGCCCTCCCCATATATAAGGTCTACTTAAGATTGTCAGCAAGAGGAGACAAATTTCGTTCATCCATTAGAACATACATAACACACATGTACTCAATTATACAAGGGGGGGGGACAAAAATAATCAGGATTTTGTAATAAAAATTATATATTTATTTTTAAGTCGCAAATTGAATCTCTTTCAAAGTATAATCTCTTTAATGCAACGCAGGCGTTTTTCACTTTTCAAAGTAGTCCAGAAATACTTACAAAATGATGCCTTTTAATGTCTTCATCATTTTTTCTTCACCATTTCTAAATCCACATACAAAAAAAACATTTTTTTTTTCATTTGAGAGATTAAAAAGAAGTTGCACAGAATGGGATCGAACGAATGTAGTGGATGGACAAGCTGGGTCATTTTGATTTTAATTAAAAATTATTTCACACTCAAGTTTTATAGCACTGTCATGATGAAACATGCACTCCTCACTTCACCACAAAATGGGACATTTACATTTTACCACATCATGCAAAAGTTTCAGAATTCATAGATTTTAAATGCCTGATTGCCATGAATGGATTCTGAATGATTGTTGCTATTTGCATTTAAAAAAATATGTTTTGACATTTGACTTCATTCACCATTCCATTAAACCATTTGTAATCTTGTGCTTTTCCAAAACAACTTGCTTGTAAGTTGTTTCAAGCACTACGACTATTTTCTCTGCCATTTTTCCTCAAAGAAAACAGAATTTCACATTGTTCCAACTTCTCGCCTATAAAATAATGTATGTATAAATAATATAAATGTCGATTTTTAATAATAAAAAAATATAATGGTAATTAACTATTATATACAGTCTTTCAATCTGCAGAAGTACTTTTGATTAATTCCTTAACCTTCCCCAACTGCCATTAAATTAAAAAAACATAATGGAAGCAAATGTCATTAATTCAAATCCCATGAATCCCAAATTTTAACATTAGCAGCTTGTCTATTAATTATATTAATTTTATTTTTATTTATTAAAATTGCCCCCTTAATTTTTCTTTTATTATGGTTTCTTTCTTATTTTAATATCAAATTTATATTTATATGTAGATTTTTGTACATGAAAAAATAAGACAAACCTTGAAAATAAGCCCTAAAGCATCCTTTGGAGCAAAAAGTAATATAAGATCCAGTCTTATTTTTGGCAAAACATGGTATTTTCTTTATCTGTAATTATTTGACCTATTTCAGTGAGATAATTATGATTTTTAGTGATGTCAAAATTATTAAAAATTTGTTAGATCTAAAATTTAAGTTCATCTTAATATTTTTATTGTTGTTCTATAACTGTTTCATTCTTAGTTGTATTTATGTTTTGCTTAATTGATAAAGTTATTAAAATATGTATTTAAAATATAAGTTATCAGAAGCTTTTAGAAATAAAGCAAAAGCCTAACAAAAATGCATATTTAAGTATTTGTCAATAGATGGAAGTTATATTTAGACAAAACTTGCTTGCATTAGAAAGGATGAATTTAGATAAATAAATGAAGCTAAAAAAACATTTTTAAAAATTTCATAATAATAAAATAATTACTATTTAATAAGCAAAACATTATATATACACATATAGTCTGAATTTTCTATGAAATTTTAGAAGGGAATCATGTGACTAGAGTGATATCTTTATTTCATATCTATACATTAACATTTTTTACACGTAACTTTTAAAAAATATTTATGAATTTTTTATTATTTTTAAAGATATATATATATAATAAAAATATGCTATAAAATATATTTTTATTTATCACATAATCTTTAAAATCACTTTGTTTAAGCCACAACATCATCAAACTATTATCAATCCACTGCAGGATGAAGGTCTCTCCAAGTTCAATCCATCTCTAGCATCTCTTCCCCACATTGCACCTGCACACTTTCTTATTTCATCCATCCATCTCACATGTGGTCTCTTTCTGGGGAAAAAAATAGGAAGGAGAAAGAAAGCTTTAAATACATAGTAAGCAAGAGATGGATTAGGTAACTTTTAAAAGTGATTTTGTTACGAGAAAGTTTGGGGAACTGTTACAGCAAAACTAAAGTCAATTAATAAAACTTATAGATAAAAGAAGCATAAATTATTAATATGAACTCAAAAGAATGTTATAAAAATAAGTTATTTAATTAAATACTACTATGTTATTATATAGTTGCTTTAAAGTTCATATATCTAATTAGTTTGCTTAAATTTTTTGAACGTTAGCCAAGTAAAGATTTATTCTCTGTTGATTTTAATTGTGCCTGAGCACATAACAAGTCAAAAATTTTATTCGTATCACATCTACAAATCTTATTTACTATAAATGCTTTCTACACATAAATCAGATAAAACTCCATTTGTCAGATGATTTAGATGTTTGAAAAATGTACACAGAAAGTTATTAAAACATGCCATGCTTTAGTCATATAAATAGAAAATTGAAATACTGAAATCTTAACGGATTTTCAGATATTTCAAATCTACAGGGACCTGATGAATGGAGGTTTTCTGTAAAATGCATGTAATGTGAAGGAGACTAATCAGGGCAAGTTTATACTGAATAGTTGCTCATGATTTAATAATAAGAATTTGGAGGAGTATACTGCAAAGCTAAAGATTTGATTGGTTACAGTATAATTATGGATTTGCATAAAAGCCAATTTTTGCTTATGCTTCCTTTCTCGACTAAAAATTTCTTATAATCAAGATTACATTATTATTGCAAGGAAGTGAGACTTGACTATCGTATCAATGTAATATGCTCTTTAAATTTTAAAAATATAATTGCAAGATCATAAAACTTGTCAACATATACAACATTCTGGATGTGATATAGGATTCACTATTGAAAAATCATGCCATCATTGTGTTGGATATGTAAAACAAACATGGCTTCTTAAAAAGGATCTTTTATGGTAAACTTGAGGATGTTTTTCGCATGAAAGATAGACCCCATTTATATTATAAAGATTATCTGAAAGACATTGCAAAGAAATACCATGTTGGTGGTTTCGTTAGGAAGATATGGAAGAGAATGGAAAACATTGTGTAACTCCAATTAGAAATGGTTTTGAAGTATTTCAGAGAGATTTATGCAGAAATTAATAGTCAGCAAAAGAAAATATCAAATAAAAAAATAATGGATTAGCTTGTTAATGTGTGTGCTGATGATTGTAGACATTAAATGTAATGAAAATTTGCTTTAAAAAGTAATTCACTAAATCACTTATTATTCAACTGCTAACCTAATTTAAATAATATTGCAGCGCCATCTATTATAAATTTTTTTGATTATTTATATTAAATGTTTATACAAACTATGCTGCATGATAATGCTATTTACCAGACTTACAATCAAGAATATTTTGGCAGTAAATATAAACATACGATTGTATATATACACATACATACTCATTTTTACATGGACAAAGCTGATCATATCAAGAATTACACTGATTTTTCAGTAAGTTGGTTCATAACATTATTAGATTTTACTTTTATTCATACAATATATACAACATATCTTTGTAAATGTTTACTAATAAAAATTTGCCCAGCTATATCTTTTTTAATAGTTTCAGTCTCAGTAGTGTTTAACCATTATTTTTGGTGCAGTGGAAATCTATTTAACTTTATTGGGTGCTAAGCAGTCTTTTTGACTTTAAGATGTGCCCTTTAGCCAATATTACTTTTATTCAATATAATTAGATGGACTTGAACTCAATACTTTTAAGCTTCTTTTAGCCATTCACTCGATCTTATATAACCTGATACACTTAACCACATACATGTAAAAAAGATAAATGATCTCTATAATATACATATTTCATGCTGAACCAACACTCGTTAGTATTTTACAGCCAATAGGAAATTAGAGAAGTTTGAACCCATACTTTCAAGCTCCCTTGGGACATCCACACCATTTTATCCAACAGTTTCACATGATCATATACATGTAAAAAAGATGTGATCTCCAATGTACGTATTTCATGCTGAACCTGCACTCATCAGTTGGTCCAGATCACCATCCTCCAAAAGTATATACAATTATATATTTAATACATATAATAAAACAAACAGTAATGTTATCAGTAAGGTTACTTGTAAATAGTTTTATATAATAATTTAAATATTTTATTTATACATAAAGTACTTGCAAATATTGTACATCTTTTTTCTTAACGAATTAAACTAATATTTCTTTTTTTATGAAGAAAAAGATTAAAACAAACTGAAGCAAATTCGTTATTATTAATTTTGTGAAATCACTCCCTCACCCCATTATTGAATTCTTCCTTAAGCTTCAGAACAATGTAGTTCCCCCCCCCCCCCATTATTATATTTTCTTAATTTTCAGTTTTCAACAGATATCTGCAGATAGTAATGTAATTTTCTACTTCTTCTTTTCCTATGTATTAATTTTATTCCTCCCCCATAAATCCGTAGGGTTAAATTTAGGTATTGTCTTAATATAACAGCTTGCATTTGGTTTGCGGTAAATTGAAGAATAATATAGATTAGTGTATCTGTGGGATTATGCAATTCCAAGATCATTAGAATGACAAACATCCAAAAAGAAACTGTAAGTTTTCATATGATTACCATTTCCTATACATAGACAAGCTGTTAAAAACAGTAATGTAATGTGATGCACTATGGTTTCTCCTTTTTCAGTCAGGAATCTCTCAGTCACTATGCCCAGGGAAACCTGTTAGCCATCTTCCCTTTCCATTTCCCACTCTTAAGTTTTTTCTCCATATTCTTCTCTATCCTGCTCCATCTCATTTCCATAACATTATCTTTGTCAACTCTAAAGCCTTTATATCTATGCTATGTTCGAGTTCAGATTTCATAACTACAATCTAGTTACTTATTACATACCCAAAAAAGCATATGTGAATTGATAAAATAAAAAATTCTCAAAAGCATAGTATGGTTAAATTATTTTAATAAAAAGGTTAAACCGAGCTATCTATAAGTAATTATTGTACACAGATTATTATATGCAAATACATAAGAAGTTTTATCATACATCAAATTATGCCCTAAGGCATACTGACAAATAATAATATAGACCGGGTTGGCCTTTATGTTTACCTAGATCCCTCTTTACACCTTCAGCGGGGATTAACTGGGTACGAAGGCCAATTCAGGGTCCTTTCATATGAGTTTATATGGTGAGCCTTTTTTATATGCAGTTCATCTGCTAGACTGTAAGCATTCAGATCCAGTGAACATCCTCCCCTATTGGTCATTTATCTCATTGGATGTTTGTTATCTATCCCTCTGCTTATTGGTCTGTGGTGATTTGATACATGCTCAATCCGATTTGAATCAGTTCGGGATCTGGGCAAGTCTCTATAAATTTGTGCAGCACACAGCACTATCCCCCCATACTCCTGAGAAGTGCACACTTCTCTGGAGTCACATATATAGATTTAATATATCAGCAAATTTCTGTAATTTTAGTTCTCTTTTAAGAAAAATCAGTTCAGTAATCACTTGAAGAGTCTATAGGTGGCAACAAATACATACATATATATATAAACAACTCATACATATATATAAACAACTCATACACATAAATATTTCATGTATGTAATTTTATCAAATGAGATACTGCTGCATGTCTCTCAGGAGTCATATATATAATCCTGTAAATAAGCAAGCAGGCCATGTTTATGGCAAAGTCTGTTTTCCTCCTGTTCATCAGTCGCATTCATTTTAGGAAACTGTATCCTAACTTCATCTAAAAATATCCACTGCTTCATTCCCTAATTCTGTATGAGCGTCTTCTGCACCATATTTATTAACTAAGCTGTGATTCTCAGGTAGTTCCCCATTTCGAGTTTCCATATTATAGTCAAAGTTTTCTTCTGTCCAGTTTTTTTGGACTTGGTTTATGTGCCACTGGTAACTTGCCCCTGATGTGGTTTGTATTTCAACTATTTGGTTGAAATAAATCCTAATTATTCGACCCCCTATCCAAGATTTTTGTAGTGTGTTACATACCCATATGTTTTTCCCAGCAGAGATAGTCTGGCATCAGAATGGACAATGTATTGTGTAATCTTCTGCCCATCAATATCTCCAAGGTGATTTCCGGTGGATGTGGTAGGGGTGATATGTTGGTGCAGCATTACAATGTTTAGCGCATCAGCTAGGTTTGTGTTGTTTAATTTATTTAATAACAGTTTTAAATAATGGACTGTCTTTTCTGCAATTCTATTGGATTCTGGGTGATATGGGGAGAACACATGTGATTTATTCCCCATTCTTGTAAAAATGATTCAAACTCTTCAGAAAATAAATAGTCCCATTATTTGAAACTAAAACTTCTGGTGACTTGTGGTATGAAAGTATTTCATTTAAAATACGAATGGTTTCTGCTGAACTAGAATTTTTGCTAGTTTGTATTCTTCCCAATTGGAGGTGTCATTTATCAACACCAAAAGTTTGCCATTTATTGGCTCTGCATAGCCTAGGTGTTTCTGGCTTCAAGGTTTATCTGTTTTGGATCACAGCACATGAGTGTTTGATATCCTGCTGTTTCTTGAGCCCAGCTGGCAATACTTTTGCTGTTTATAATTTCTGGCCTCCAACGATCCAAATAATTTACGTCAACTTCAGTGTTGGTTTTCTCCATTATATAAGGTACTCATGATAGAGCATCCGCATGCTTGATTTGACTGCCCTTCTGATATACTAATTCGTAGTTGTATGAAGACAGTAAATTGTACCAGCATATCATCTGAGAGCTCAAGTGGTCAGAAGCAGCTTTTTTATTGTCGAATATTCCCAACAATGGGCAGTGGTCTGTTACTATTTTAACTGGTTGGCCAAAAATATATTGGTAGAATTTGCAAACTGCTATGAGAGCCAATGCCTCCTTATCCAGTTGGCTGTAATTTTTCTCAGCTTTTGATAAGGTTCTAGACATGTACGTTATTGGTCGTTCACTATTCTGCGGATGACTGAGTACCATGCCAATTCCATATTCAGATGTGTCAGTTGTTAATGTTACATTATGATTATTATTTTAATGCTTAACAATTTGTTTGACGTAAGCAATGTTTTCATTTTCTTAAAAGCGCTCTTTTGTGGCTCTTTCCAACACCATCACTGATTTTTTCAAAGCAGTTTGTACAATGGAATGGCTACGTGAGATTTTTCCTTAAGAAAGTTTTTGAAAAAATTAACCAATCTCAAAAAGGCTTGAAGTTCTTTGATATTTTTGGGGATCGGCACTTTCATGATAGCTTTAATCTTCCTGGGATCAGATCTAACTCCTGTGCTTGAAATGATATGTCCTAAGAACTTTATTTCTTTAACACTCCAAATATATTTTTGCATGTTTAGTTTTGCTCCATATTTTTCTAGGCATTCACAAAACTTTGTTTAATTTATTTTGCATGCTGCTTCAGAGTCAGCTGTTACTACTATGTCATCAAAATATGGCATTGTTCCTTCCAATCCTTCCAACAGTGTGCCTATTTTAGCTTGAAATGCATTAGGGGTAATTGTTATGCTGAAAGGCAGGTGATTATAGCTATACAGTCCTTTGTGAGATGTTATAGTCAGAAGCACTACAGTTTCCTTTGTCACCAGAATTGGATGAAATGTGGCATTTAAGTCCAGTTTTGCAAAGTAGTTTGCTCCAATCCTGCTAGTATTTCTCTAACATTTGGAGCTGGGTATGGGCTTTTAGCAATACTTTTGTTTATAGGCACCCTGTAGTCCCCACATATATGGATTTGTCCATTTTGTTTTGTTATGACAACTATAGGAGTAGCCTATTTTGCATCTTTAACTGGGATGAATACACCTTTCTTTACCATATTATCTAAAGCCTCTTCTACTCATGATTTCAGAGCAAAAGATATCTTCCTAGGTTTGCAGTGAACTGCTTTGTGCCTTCGTGAAGCTTCTTTTCCACAGCAGTACTATTGATTTTTCCCTGCCTTCGGTAAACAGTTTAGGGAACTTAGTCTTTATTTCTCTTTCAATGTTAAATTTTGTTTATCATGCAGATTTTGATACCTAATGGAGTGAAACATTCCCTGCTTAATAGGTGTGCTATGCTGCCTTGGACTACATATGCTAAGTTTTTTCTGGTGACTATTTATGGCTACCATAACTCCTAGTGCCCCAACTATTTGAATAAGATTACCATTTGCATCATTTGCCTTGAGCTCCATTTTTACTACTTTTGTTTTTCTGTCATTTTTGATTAGCTCAGACCAGTCCCTTTGTAATATCGAACACCCTGGCTCTACTGTATATCTCCATTTCTAGAGATTTGTTGCATATCTCTATTCCCAACATTATTTGCTGAACGCTTTTGATTTCTGCCTTGTTTATTTCAGTAAAACATTCTGATTTGCTATACTTATCTGCTGGCAATTTGTCATTGGCCTTTGTTTTATTTTTAGTATGGCAAACTTTGGCTAGGTGGCCAATCTTCCTGCATTTGTTACATTTCACATTTTTGCATTTGCGTGCAATGTGTCCAATTTTTTTGCAGCGATAACATGCCGGTTTTGGTAGCTCTTTTGCTTTGCTTGTTTTGCAAATTGATGTTTGTTTTGTAGCTTCCAGGTTAGCTTGTTGGAACTCCTTGGAGCCTACTTAGTACCAGTTCGTAAGTCTTCCCTCTTTTTATGGCCTCAGGATATGTAAGTTTTGGGATAGCCAATAGCTGTTGATAGAGCTTGTCATCATTCATACTCCATAAAAATTGTTCTAATAAAGCTTCCTCTAGGTAGTCTCCATAAACACAGTTTCACGCTAAATCCTGTAAGATAGTATCAAAATCTCTACAACTTTTCCCCCTTCAACTGGCATCTATTATGTAAATGAAGGTGAGAAATGTGCTTTGATGGCTCCAGGCTAAAATGATTGTTCAACTGCCTAACTATATGAGGGTATGGTAGTCTTTCCAGTTTTTCGGGTCCGCATAACTGGTTTGCGACCTCAATAACTCCTGGCCCTCCAAAAAGTAGTAGTGTGGCATTTTTCATCACATCATCTTTGATTTTATTAACGATAAAATAATATTTTAAATGCTTTGTATATTGCGGCCACTTGGAGGGACTATTAACATCGAATTTGCTAATCCTTAGCTGTGTTGTAACCATCTTCTTTGGCGACTCACTAATCAGTTAAACCTTTCTTTCTAGGTTTTAACGCACCATGTTTGTACTCTGGTAGTATAATGAGAGTTTTTACTATGGTTCATTCTTCCTTCGACTGTCAACTGCATCCAATTGTATGCCATGTTTGAGATCGATTTGATCACTACAATCTAATTACTTATTACGTACCCAAAATAGCATATGTGAATTGGATAAAATACACTCTCAAAAGCACATTATGATTAAACTATTGTAATAAAAAGGTTAAAACAAACTAATGTAAGCAATTCTTTTGTACACAGATTATTATAAGTAACTACATAAGTAGTTTTACCATATGTCGAATTATGCTCTAAGGTATACTGACAAATAATAATATAGACCGGGTTGGCCTTTATGTTTGCCTAGATCCCTCTTTTACATGTTCAACAGGGATTAACTGGGTACAAAGGCCACTCCAGGTCCTTCTATTCCTTGAGCTTACATGATGGGCCTATTTATATGCAGTTCACTTTCCAGACTGTGAGCATTCAGATGCAGTAGACATCCCTCCCTGTTGGTCATTTATCTCATTGGACATTTGTTACCTATCCCTCTGCTTATTGGTCTGTGGTGATACATAATCTGATTTAAATCAGCTCGGGATCCAGGCAAGTCTCTGTAAATTTGTGTGTGCATATATTTCACGCAGCATACCACAATCTAAATAATTATAAATGATTAACTTCACACATTAAATATTTCCATATATATAATATTGGTCAATTATCTTTATTGCAAAACATGAATAAACAAATGATATATTTCAACAAATAGCTGATCTTCCTGCAAAACAAAACAACAAACAAATAATGAACTATAAATACACACAAAATATATACAGAAAGAAAACTAGAAACAATGTTGCTATACTACAGAGACTAGATAAATTGAAATAAAAAATCAGGTGAAAAATATTTCTTTTTCTTAATAAAATATATTTTTAATAATTCTTATTAGTCATTCATTAGACTAGAGATAATCTTTTGTCTCAAAATTTTTGTTTTATGAATAAACAAATTAAAAGATAAACTGATAAAAATATAGTTTGATATTAAGAGTAAGCCTTATTTTCCTAAAAATTAAAATAGACATATTTCTTAATATTAAAATTTATATAATTTTCTAAATATTAAAAATTGTCTATTCACTTTTTTTTTTCAATTTGATTCATAAATAATTATAGACAATTTTCTTCCCCTCCCCCCATTTTTATTTTAAAACATTTATTTTATGAAATCATGTTATTTTCTACTGACACAACATTCAACCGTTTCATAGGATCTTCATCGGTGGTTGTACAACATTAAAAAATATTATTTAACAAAAAAGTTAATGTACTTTGATTAGTTGGAAATAAATTAAAATATATTTTTTAACCAAATTCACCACTTGCTTTATTTTTCTATAATATCTTATAAATTTATTTAATGCCCATTGATTACGTAAGTAATATTTAACTAAGGCAATAAACCAAAAGCATGTGTGGTTGAAAATACGAAGGTAGGGACCTCTACAGGTCTTAACAAAAAGAGGGGAACCCTTCTTTACTTCAACCTACTTTCTATATAAATAGGTGAACCTGAAGCGGTTAGATCTGAGAGCGTGAAGCTATTCAATACTTCACTGATTAAGTCCACAGTTAGTACTTGCAAAATCTTTCGATTTACAACGAGTCAATGGAAAGATCTTATAGTTAGAAATCTATTACGATAATTTAAAGTTGTAATTATAAATTTGTTTAAGCTTCAACCTACTTTCTATATAAATAGGTGAACCTGAAGCGGTTAGATCTGAGAGCGTGAAGCTATTCAATACTTCACTGATTAAGTCCACAGTTAGTACTTGCAAAATCTTTCGATTTACAACGAGTCAATGGAAAGATCTTATAGTTAGAAATCTATTACGATAATTTAAAGTTGTAATTATAAATTTGTTTAACGCACATTGATTATGTAAGTAATATTTAACTAAGGCATATAAATGCAATTTATTCACTGTGCTTTAAACACTTTTTAGAAAAAAACCTTTCATTGTACATATATGCATATGCAGTCTTGTTTCAACTGTCCTAGCTCTGAAGAAGACTGCAGGACAGTCGAAAAGTAAGATTGTGTATGCACATGTGTACAGTAAAAGGTTTTTGCTAAAAAGTGATTAAAGTACAGTGAATAATTGCATTTATATATTTTTTTACTGTAGCTGCT
Source organism: Epiperipatus broadwayi (assembly GCA_028023455.1). Classification (NCBI taxonomy): domain Eukaryota; kingdom Metazoa; phylum Onychophora; class Udeonychophora; order Euonychophora; family Peripatidae; genus Epiperipatus; species Epiperipatus broadwayi. The sequence goes on from JAQFVV010000045.1 coordinate 844,640, forward strand.
GTATGGTATTAATATGTCATGTAGCTATTATATTTTTGTAGATTGTCAATAGAACTTGCAATGCAATGGATAAAGAAACTTATTTCTGAAGTTAATGTTCTACTACAGAGCAATTTGCCAATTCTTCTATGTACCATGGTAGCCATAGTAAAAAAAAAGTATTAAATTCAATGTTTGACGCTAACGTCAGTTTGATTTTATTTAAAAGAAAATATTACAAATATTTTATTCTTTCACTAATTTTTATTACACAAATTTATTCTATAAACAGCTTATTTTTAGTAAGCAATTGATTACAATAATGATCTTTTGATTAAATACATAAATAATTACAGTATTAATCATTCTTATTAGATTAGAAATTGTATTTATTTTAAAAATACATTAAATTTTAATCTTTCATATTTTTTTCTTCATTTATCACAAAGTATACAGATGTATTTAAATTTTAGCAAATTTAAAGTTTATATGAAAGTTAAAAAAAAAAAAAAGATTAATTTTTATTCTAATAAAAGATGATTATAAATAATTGATATATTAATTGAAAAGTGATTGTTATGAATAAGTGTTTGCTAAAAAATATGGCATTTATAAAGTAAATTTGTGTTACGTAAATAAATAAATACAGAACTGTAGAATGGCACATGAGGCTTGGTCTACTTGAAGAGACTTGGTCGGGTTAAAATGAATTTCAGGGTCAGTATCTGTAATCATACGCTTAAAATTTAAGTGTGAATTATACATATATATTTCTAGAAATACAGGTAATACACTTTTCTTTATTTACTTTTTACAGTACAATAAATTTTATTTATTCTTTGATAATATTTCCATTCAGTTTTGACTTTCCGACAGTCTTCATCAACATTCAAATATATATATAACCATATCATCAGTTTAAGTATGTAACTACATATAATTAAATATATAATACATTATATAATACTCTATATATCTTCTTGATAGATAATACAATTATATTTTAATAAATCCAATAATATGGTTATATACATTTTTAAAAATAACTTTATAAATATTAACTTATTCTTGTTTTATTTTTATCGACAGCTTTAGATGGAATATTTTATCCATTTCAGGAAACAAACATGTCTGAATATGTTACTGGGACACATTTGAAGCTAGATTCTAAAGAAATGTTTTAAAAATAAGATCATAAATATGCCATCTTTTTATTATATTAATGGCAATCTATGTTGTCAAAGAAGAGGAGATCTTCTATCTGATTTATTGTTTGTATGACTTTATAATTCAATAAATATTGTACCAATCTTGCATGATTTTCTTCCTTTTTTTTGTATAGAATTTTATTAGCATATACATTTTTGCTTTAATTATTTTTAAAAAATTTGTAATTTGCAATATAAAAAGGTGTATGAGTGGGAAATCTATATCATAATTGTTTTCAAGTGACATCATAAAAAATAAAAAAAGAGGGCAGCACTGACAGAGATGGAACATTTTTAAAATGAAAAATAATTTTTGCTAAAGCAGCATAAATATATTTTAAATTAATTAAATTGTGTTTGTACCAAGTATTTCATTTCTTATTTGACTAATGACAATTTATATCAGTTATATTAATGAATTTTATAAACTTTTAAGATTTTAGTTTAAATATATATTTTACATGTGTTTAAGTAAAATTTAAAATGGAAAATGTCCACTTACAAAAAAAAAAAAAGGTAACTTCTGTAGTAACTTTAAAAAATTTATTTTTCTTCTTCATCCATTACTTATCTATTATCTACCCATCCTTTATATATACTTTGGATTTTTGCTTTATGATATTTAGCTCAATTTAAGCAATAAATCAATAAAAATAGGGATAAGCTGTAGTCTCCCATTATTTATATTAAAAAAAATGTCGACTTAAGAATAATTTAAAAAGAGTGGATTTTTCTACAGTGTTTTATAACTTACCTGAAACAATATTAAAAATTATCAAATAGAATAAATTATTTATTTTAAAAAATAATAGCAGTATGCATAATAAGTTAACCTTTTATTAAGTTTTATAAATTATGTACTGTAAGCAATATTAAAAATTTATCCCATATTTTAAAGAATTCTTAAAATATATTTTTATTATCCTTTATGTATACCATACATGTTAATATCTTGCAATTTTTGGGGTGAATAGCTCAAATATGTTATTACACAATACATGTGCTGATTCAGAGATAGACCTTCAGGTTGTTTGGAGAGCATCTACTTGGACACACATATTACAATTACTGCCATTGTTAATAAAAGTTTATTAATCAAATCATACAGAGGAATAAAAACAAATAAATAGTTAGGCACTTATGTCAATGCATACAGAAATCCACTTTGTCTCATAAATTTATAATATTTTAGCCAGGAACAGGAATATCGTCAGGTGATTCGGAGATTAAATGTCTTATGTCCTCTCTCCATATGACAATACAATGATATTTGTTAGTTAAATTAGGAATGCATGATTATATTCAAGAGATAGATAAATAAATATATATATTGAAAAATACATAAATATGTATGTATTTAAAATGGGCAAAAGCTCACTATACGTATTGCTGCAATGGTGATTATGTGATGTTTATAAATATGTATTACAAATAGAATGCTAATTATATCTTTAAAACTTAATTACCATATATAAATAAATATTATATGCAATTATTCAAATTAGAAATGCATGATTCACCAGCAGAATACAATTTAATGATAACAAAATGTATATTTAAATATATTATTCTAAATAGCATGTCAGGAAGAAATTCCACGGAACTAACTATTGTTTACAATTGATTATTATTTGTAATTAAGCAATTTTGTTACAAGTTTTTGTATTTTGATATGTCTTGGATACATTAGGTATATCAGACTGGTATGCTTAATAATTAATAATACTAATTGGTTTATAATATGAGAAACATATTTAAAACAAAATACTAAAAGTTTACACAGAGGCAAAACTTTCCATACAGTAGTGCCACTCAGTGCAAGCCAGAGTAATCAATGGTTGCAGGAAGATTTGTGCTTAAAATCCCTATCTAGTGCCTACTCATCATGGTTTAATACTAAAAGTTGATTATTCAGAAGTATAATGACCATAAAAAGTTACATTTTTTGTGTTATTGCTGATGGTAACTCATATTATTATTTAATTTAAAATAATATGTAAATATGGCAGCCACAGATATATCTACATATTGTACTGTACTATTAATATGAGTGAAGGTGGGGATACAACTAATTATAAATAAATGAAGTATGAATATACTGAAAAGATAGGCCTATTTACATGTTTAGTTTAAAAATGTTTCTTTAACATCTGACTCGTAATGTAAACAGAGCAAACTCTCCATACAGTATTGCCACCTGTGCTAAACAGAGTAATCAATGGATGCCAGAAGGCTTGCGCATAAAATCCCTATCTAATGCCTACTCATCCAATATCCCCAGACTAGTTTCTGGCTTGTGGCCTTTGTCAGTGAGGAGCTTTGGATCTGAGAGCACTGCATCTAGATCTTAGGATCTAATGCAACCCTCTAGCAACCACCTTTTATCTCTACTTAACTACAAAACTATGAGAATTGAATTGAAAACACAAAAAATATTTTCAATCTAAGCTCAATAGCTTATATAGTCATATGGGTCTGAACTCAGTTCAGCACCCATACATTTGGTGTCTTTGGCTCTTTTACAACCATAGCCACCACTATCCTATTAGGCAGGATTGGTGTTAAACCATTAAGCATCACATGATCACATTTCCTATACTAGCACATTAATTGTTGATAAACAGAGCAAAACTCTCCATATAGTATTTCCACCTGTGCTAAACAGAGTAATCAATGGATGCCAGAAGGCTTGTGCATAAAATCCCTATCTAATGCCCACTCATCCAATATCCCAGACTAGTTTCTGGCTTGTGGCCTTCGTCAGTGAGGAGCTTTGGATCTGAGAGCACCGCATCTAGATCTTAGTATCTAATGCAACACTAATCCTGCCTAATGGGATAGTGGTGGCTATGGTTGTAAAAGAGCCAAAGACACCAAAATGTATGGGTGCTGAACTGAGTTCAGACCCATATGACTATATAAGCTATTGAGTTTTAGATTGAAAATATTTTTTGTGTTTTCAATTTCATTCTCATAGTTTTGTAGTTAAGTAGAGATAAAAGATGGTTGCTAGAGGGTTGCATTAGATCCTAAGATCTAGATGCAGTGCTCTCAGATCCAAAGCTCCTCACTGATGAAGGCCACAAGCCAGAAACTAGTCTGGGGATATTGGATGAGTAGGCATTAGATAGGGATTTTATGCACAAGCCTTCTGGCATCCATTGATTACTCTGTTTAACACAGGTGGCAATACTGTATGGAGAGTTTTGCTCTGTTTATCAACAATTAATGTGCTAGTATAGGAAATGTGATCATGTGATTCTTAATGGTTTGACTTGTAATGTGTTCTAGTAACATATCCAGATGTTTGTTCCATAAAATAGGTTTATGTTTCTAACATTGTATTTGATCAGCCATAAAATCATCTATGGTTGAATAAAATCATTAGTATTAAACCACTAAACATCACAATCACATGATCACCATTCTGTATGCTTGTACAAGCTGTTTACACAGCAAAACTCTCCATATGGTAGTGTCACTCAGTGCAAACAATAGACGCAGTGGCGCTACTGTATAGAGAGTTTCACCTCTGTACAAATAGCTTGTATAAGCATAAAGGATGGTGATCATGTGATGTTTAGTGGTTTAATACCAATCTTGATCAATAGGATTATGGTAACAGTGGCTATTAAAAAAACAATGACACCAAAAATATGGATGCTGAACTAAGTTCAGATCTATATGACTACATAAGCTAGTGAACTTGAATTGAAAGCATTATTGTGTTTTAATTTTGGACTCAAAGCTTTATAGTTCGATAATATGATAAAAGATGGCTGCTGGAGGGTTGCTTTTGATCCTAAGATTTAGGTGCAGTGCTCTCATCCAATGCTCCACACTGATGAAAGCTACAAACTAGAAACTAGTCTGGGGGATATTGGATAAATAGGCACCAGATAGAGATTTTATGCACAAACCTTCCTGCATCCATTGATTACTCTGGCTTGCACTGAGTAGTGCTACTGTATGGAGAGATTAGACTCTGTGTAAAATCATTAGTATTATATCTAAATTAATATTTGAAATGGTAAGTATGTTTGACATATAAAAACAAAAATGGTGGCCAATTTGAAATTTTAGTCTTTTCATTTATCAATATTTAGTTTATTTATAATATAATGAACTGAAGGTCAGCTAGAATAGCATTTTCCTTTATTGGATAAAATAAATTGGCACTGATATAAGGTAGGCATTTTTACAAGTTTATTTAAAAAAGGTTATCTTAGAATCTGGTTTGTAATGTATTGTGGAAATTTTGTAGAATGTGTTGGTTTCACGACATAGATTTATATACCTAATGATACATTTTATCAGCTATAAAATTATTTACATGTTGATTAAAATCATTAAAATACTTTATATTTATATCTTTTTTCCATATACTTCACATGTATATTATACCTTTAACCATATTATCAACACATTTCTATCACTTTAACTATTCTTACAATCATTCACAGACAAAGTCTGACAATCCTCTTATTATACATGCATTTCATAAACAATTGGTATTTTTTAGGTGATCTAGAGTTATCCGTATCTTCACATCCATGTTAACAGTTAGATAACTTTGAGTATGCCATCCTTATGCAAGATAGGGCCTGATTTGCATTACATATATGTGCAAACATAATTTTGAATAAATAATTTGCTTATTCTTAGCATAATAGTACCTGATTCTCACCTAAAACATAGAAAAGATGGCTCAGTAATGATAATTGAAGCAATAACTACAGATGATTGTGAATGCCAGTTAAAACTTTCCTACAATGATGATGAAATCCTGTTAAAACTTGGTGCTATTTCAATAATAACAAATGATCAATGAATTTAAAGACGATTTTTCATTATGTAAAAACTTATAACGTCATCTAATTTAAACTCTTGATACCATCAATGATAAATCATGGCAAGATATCTATGGTTTTAGTCAAAATACATAAAAACAAAGTTAGAATTATTGTAGGAACATCTGGTTAAATTGTCAGTTGAAATCAACATACGTATCATGAGATACTAACCAAATAAATAATAATTTTGGGAATATTAAAGTGCAGAAATTAATGATTTATAAATAAATAAAATTTAATTTATAGATTTTTAGTCTTATGTCATTTGACACAGTGGTAGAAGGATGGAATTATAGATTTTTAGTCTTATGTCATTTGACACAGTGGTAGAAGGATGGAATTATAGATTTTTAGTCTTATGTCATTTGACACAGTGGTAGAAGGATGGAATTATAGATTTTTAGTCTTATGTCATTTGACACAGTGGTAGAAGAATGGAATTAACAGTAAAAGTTAATGGATAGATTCCTTATTGAGAAAAGTGAAAAAAACATCAGTTAAGCTAGTTAGGTAAAGCTATTGGGTGTTCTAGCCAATTTATAATCAAATGTTATTAATATACTTATTAAAGTTTATACTATTTATTTTGTAGCAAATAGTCCCGAATAGATTGGCTATTAAAATGATAAATTTTTATTTTTTAAATTGAATTTATGTGGTCATCTTATCGATTTTTTAAATCAATAATATACTGCATAAGAGTTATCCGATAGAATGGTATTTGGAAATTCACAGAGACTTCACTACAGTATTACAGTGCTGTACAGTAAAGATGGATTGCACTTAGCAAAATGAGAAAGTTAAGCACTAGGGGATTTGATTTATCAAAAATATTATAGTGCGGGAAACTTATAAAGGGGAGTAGGGTTTAAAGTTCAGTATTATCAAAAAGAAGGCTAAGAATTAATGGAATGTAAGAAGTAAACAAAGAGTAGCTGATTCAGATATAAATGTAGATGTGGAGAGGGAATGAGTCTGCAAAACTAATGATGAACAAACTAATTACAAATGTAATAGAGAAGAAAAAATCAAAAGAATTTATAAAAGAGTAGTAAGAAAGAAAGAAATTATTAAAATGTGGATATTTGACTATGCAAGATGGTAGGAGACCAGAAAAGTGGTTGGAATTAAACAAAACAGCTAAAAACGAAGGGTTGAGGTATTAGCAGTAGTGGAAACCTATCTAAAAAGAGATGAAAAATCTACATGGGAAGATTTGGGATTGCAGGGTCTAAATAGAAAAGAAAAAAGATGTAGTGTAGAAGTTATGTTAAAGAAATATGTAAATATTGTAAAATGTCAAGAACATTTGTGATTTGAGATTAGGTTAGGAAGACAAGAATGGATGATGGATATAGTGTATACGGCCACTAAAAATAGTCAAACTATAATCGAATGGAACAGTAGCATATATGGATGTTTAGTTAAGGATATACAGAGTTTTAAAAAGGGAAAGAAAATAATGGTTATAGGGGATAAGAATAAGCATATTGAAGAAATTGATGCTGTGGATAACAAGAATGGACAGCTTTTGAAATTTTTTTTGTCAGAGAGTGAATTTGAGCATTGGAAATTTATCAAATATTGATGAGAGGCAATACACATGGTCTAGAAATAATATATTTCACATAATAGGTTATGTATTAGGAGAGGAAGAAGGAATGAATAAAGTATATACAGAAAAATAAAGTGTTTGATACTGAAGAGAGAGTATGTAATAGCGATCCTAATTTCTTTTCAATAGAAATGGTTAGTAATGTGATGGAAAATAGTAATAAATGTAGAAAAGATAGTGAAAAATGTGAATGAAGAATGAATGATAAGAATAAGTTAGAAAAATATAAAATCAAAGAAGAAAAAACCATGGAAGAGTTTGTTGTGGATTTATAAGGACTGGTGTGATGAAGTAGAAAAAGTGGCAAATAGGGTTTTAGGTGATAGTATTCAGAAGAATAAAAGTAATAGAAAAGTGAGAATTAGTAAAAGTGTAAAAAGGAGAAAAAAGCATGCAGAGAATATAAATGTGCTATTAAAAACAAAGAAAGTGAAAAAGATGTTAATATTAAATGGGAAAACTATTTTTTAAAAAAGAAAGTTGGCTAAAATAGATAATTAGAGAGAATAAAATTAAATAGTAAATTATTGAAGGATATTAATAAAGTGGAAGAGATGGTAGTAAAAAAAAAATGGAAATATATTAAAAGAAGGAATGTAGGGAAGAGAGAAATATTATTATTAAATGATGAGGAAAAAGAGAGTAGCTCTAGAGAAGCATTAGAGACAATCTTAAATAAGTATTTAATGAATATTAAAAAGATGTTAGATGTGAAGGACAGAGTGATAACAAACATAAAAGAACATAGTAATGAAAATATTAGTTTTACACAAAATGAATTGAATGAGGCAGGGAAGAAATTGAAAAGTGGAAAGGCAAGAGATTTAGATGGATGGTCAGCAGAGATGGTGATTAATTTGGGAAATAGGGCAAAATTAAATCTATTATCATGTTTTAATAAGATGGCACAGAAGACAGAATTTTTAGATAGCTGGAATAATGTAAAAGTACCTTAAAGGGAAGAGTAATGACAAAAAAAATAAAACAATTATAGACCGATAGTGGTAACATCAGTGTTATATAAACTTTCTTCCATATATGTTGGCTAGAAGGGTGACTAAATGAATGGGAAAAAATAATATAGTGGGAGAAATGCAAGAAGGTTTTAGAATGGATAGGCATATAGGAGATAGTTTATTTCTAGTCACACAACTTACAGATATGAGTAGAAATGTAGGCAGACAGTTATATATAGTCTTTATAGATACAGAGAAGGCATATGATAGAGTAAGTAGAAATAGTTTATGGGTAAGTTTAGTAAATTTGGAAATGAATGGAGCTTTAGTGGATCTTATTTAGAGATTGTATGAAAAAAATTACAATATGTATCAATTAGGAAATACAGAATCAGAGTTAAAAATAGGGTTGGATTAAGGCACAGATGCCCTATGACATCTATTTTGTTTTTGTTATATTTTGAGAGAAATGAGAGAGTAGTAGAAAGAGTATGAAGAGGGGTAGAGATACAATTAATAGGTGATAAGGGAGTGTATACATTATCAGGTCTTTCATTTGCTGATATCTTCTTGTGCCCAAAAATTAAGGAAGATATGGAAGTTATGCTAAAGACATGCACAAGAGTGGTAAGTAATGATGATAAATGCTGAGGAAAGAAAAGAGAAATAATTTTTATTGGGGGATATAAAGTTAAATGTGATGAATAGCTATAATTAATTGGGAATTGTCTTAAGTAATCAGAAAAATTACTTGGATGATTGGGAGAAAAGAATGATAAATGAAGCAAAGAAAAGAAAGTGACTGATAAATTGACAGTGTTTTCATATAACAAATATGATGTAGCAAGAATTGTATGAAAGGGAGTGGCAATAGCAGGTCTAATGATATGTTATGTGTTAGTAAAGAGGTGTTAGATTACCTAGAAAAAGTACAAAGAGAAATAGGAAGATATGCATTAGATGCAAATGTGTGGATGGCAAAGGAGGCAATTCAAAGAAAAATGAGATGGCCAAGATTTTATATGAGCAATGCAAAAAGTAAAATGAAAAAGTTTGGTAGATTGCGATTTATGGATAGTAAGATGATAGCCAAAATCGTATTTAATTGGATTACGGGTAAAGGAAGGCAACAAGATTGGTAAAAAAGGTAGTATGGTATGCAGAAGATTTGGATAAAGACTTTATATCATATACCTAAACAAAAGGTGGAAGGATTGTGTTAGAAGAATTATTGAGTGTTATAGTAGCAAAGAATGAGATAAAAGATGCATTAATAAAGAATAGGAAGTTGGAAAACGAATATGGAGAATAAAAAGTGTTTAACAGAATATTGGGTGTGAATTAATTTACGACAGTAGCAAGGAAAGTAGTTTACTGTTTAAGGCTCGAATAGGATTGTTAGCAACAAGGAAATATACACATAAATGAGAAATGTGGGTGATTTAGTCTGCAAGTTATGTAAGGAAGGTAAAATATTGGCATCTGTTAATTGAATGTAAATGCTTAAAAGCAGAAAGGGTACAAATAATGAAGTTGCTAAACAAAGGGATTATATAGAAGGTGGGTTCTTGATTTTTATGCAGGGTTTGTAAAAAGTTAAGGGGATCTATATACAAAGACCATAGAGTGGATAAAGATAATGCTGTGGAACTGGGATGAAACATGATAGAGAAAAATAGGGAAAAAACTTAGGGTGGAGAATGGAAAGGGAAGGTAAGATAGCTGTCAGGTTACCCTGGGCATAGTGGCTGAGAGATTTTCGATAAAGGAGTAGCCATAACCCAACACATCACACGTATACGGACAAACGATTGCTGGTTATGTGAGCAATACCTTTGACTTCACCCACGGAGAAGCCATTTTACATCATAACACTCTTTCGAAATATTCATTTAGCTATTTAAGCATGAAAAGGGAATTACATTTTTACAAACTTATATTCCCAAAATTTCCCGTCATTGTTTTAATTAGCTATTGATTTTAATAAATAATTACCTATTGTATGTGACTTTTAAAAAATATATATAATTTTAATGTATTTTAAATATAATTCTTTTTCAAAATTTATATCTTGGAATAAAAAACTACTATATTGTATATGTAATTATCATAAATGACTATATATATACGATCAATCTCTAACCGTAGATTACCGTTTTCATTATTTGCAGTCCTCTTATTTTTTGTTTCATATTGCACATTACACTGTAGGAATTATTTAACTCGATATTCTTTTAATGATTAATTTAATCTATATAGAAATGAATATATATATTTTGACGTTTTGTTGGAGAAACTTAAGATTAATTTTGCTGCTCCGCAAACTCATTTAGAAAAAGCTGTTTAAAGTGTATGGAGAACGACGTTTACGTTTGACCATACTCATTATTAGTAAGGGGTGAACACGCAGTAAAATTACCGTGCAGCATTGTAAAATGAAGATGCGCCGAAATTGAGCGTTCTTTGTGTGTTAAGTAAAAAGTACCGTAAATAATTTCTCTCTTTTCGCTTTTTAATTCTTTTTACAATAAAGAGGTGGTGGTCATGTGATGTTTATTGGCTAATAAACTGTTTTGTTAGGCTTGAATAATTAATATGTTATTGCTGATACCTGTTTGTATTTATTTTAATTTTTATATTTTCAGCGTTTAATAAAAAGGACGTGCTAAAAAAAATTGTTTTCATAAATTTGTCTTAATTATTTTTTTTAAAAAACTCGTAGATAAAAAATAAATCTGAATTTTGTTAATGCCTTATTATTTATTACCAATAACGTTCAAGTCGATATTTGTACATTTTCTCACTTTCATTTCATACTTTCATACTCTATCTCCAGCTTTTACGTCTTCGATTTGTTTTTCCTATTTATTTGTAATTTTATTTATTATCGCAACCTTTGCATCTTTTCAAATTTTTCCCTTCTGTAACTTTCAGCAAATTCCCCCTGCCCTATTATTCTATTATTTTTCACTGATATTTATATTTCTTTTTTCATTTTTTTTATACAATAATTTTTTAAGATTATTTTTTTATAAACATAATTTTCGTCATGTTGAGATAGTTGAAAGAAATTTGTTTTGAAGGCAATAAGCAACAGCGATTTATCCCCAATGATGGATGATCAAATGTTAGCTCTAAGTTGTATTGCAGCTTTATCTGTTTTACCTTTAGCAGGAGAACTTAATATTGTTAAAAGCAGATTATCCCCCCCCCCCCATGATTTAAATTTCATTTTTCTATTTTGTTTGTTTTCTTTCATTACAAATTATTATTAGTATGTCTCTATTTTAATTTTTATTGCTTTAAAATTTATTTTTTATTATTTTTTCTGCCTTTTCATTTTGTTAATCAACATTTTCTTATCTTCTTTTTCACTAATAAATTTTTATTTTATTTTTTTTCATACCTTTAATATAATTCAATTTTTAAATTTTACTTCATTTTTGGTTTTCCTTTTTTTCAATTTATCATTTCTACTTTGTTCAATTCTTTTGTTCTTATTTTATACTTTTATTTCTATAAACATTTTTTGTTTTTTAACATTTTAATCCATTGTTTTACTATTTTGAAAATTACTTTATTGATTTTATTATTTCTATTTTTTTTTTGTTTTGTTTTGTCATATTTTATTTATGCTAATTTTACTTTTTGTTATATTTATCTATTTTTTAGTTCATTTTCTAGATTTTTTTTGTTTATTTTTTTATATTATTTTTGTTTTCTCTTTTATTATTTTATATTTTCAATTTTTGTTTTATTAATTGCTTTTTTATAATATTGAATTTCAAAAATCTTACACTTTCACTTTTCAGTAAAAAAACTTTTATTATTACTTTTTTCATATATTTTTTAACTCTCCTGTGCTTATTATTATTATTCTTGCATTTTTCTTTTTGTTATTTTTTTCTTTATATTACTTTATTTTTTTTACTTCTTTTCACCAATATTAACTAATTTTGCTCTCTGATTTTTTTTTCTGCCTTGAATTTATTGTTCCAGCTATGTTTCACTAATTTTACTCTAGTTTAATAAATTTCTTTTTATTTAAGTATTATTCCATGAAAAAATTGAAAAAGTTCTGTAAGCAACTAAATTCTAAATGATATCATAATTTTGAAATTATAATAATGTTAGATTCAATATTAATATAATTATGATGCTCCGTATTTCATTTCATATCAATAAATACTATCCATACATTTTTTAAATAGCGGAATAAACAATCTTTATTTAGAAACACTTTAAGATTGTTTAAGATTGTGAATTTTTACAAGTACAATCTGTTATAAAATGTCATAGTAAACTTGTAATAGAAATTAATAGTTATTTTAAGTGAATTATTCCACCAAATATTAGCACCAGATTACCTATGATTATTTCTTGTTTTTTTTTTTTTGGGGGGGGAGTAGTTTTTAAAAAAAATATTTCTATAAATTATTTACTCCATTATTTTATTACAATTATAAATTTTTATTTATAATTTAAGATTTTGAAATAATAATTATTAAAATATTTTCAAATAATAAAAAACGTAAGTACTGTCAGTCAATTGGTCATCACATATAAATCATATCACCACAGACTTTATGCTTAAATAAATCAATAGAATATCAGCAATCTATTGTCAAGACAAGCCTATAATTCCATTTACTATTTAATTGTATTGTTACCATGTCAACAGATTGCTGATATTCTATTGGTTTATTTTAAGCGCAAGAGTTGTGATGATGTGATTCAAATAGTAAAGTATAAATTATTTAGTAAGCTTCGTCTTGAAAGATTATAAAAAAAGTGGGAAAGAATTAAAGCAGAACAATGACTTTCCCAAATTACTTTCTGGAGAAATAACAAAAAAAGACCTTACTTGGTTGGTAAAGATTGTTAATGATTTTCATTTTATATTTATCTTTTAACTAAGACTACCTAAATACCAATTTACCAACCAATAATAAGATAACTAGAAATTAGTAGCCAATTACATGATAAAAAAAACTTTCTTTGAAAAATCTTCAATTGTCTGAAAAAGAAAATTTTCAAGCTTCATCCAGTTTTGAACTTGTTCCTTGTTTTCTTAACAGCATTTGAACAAAAATATCAGTAGTTAATATACTGAAGAACAAAGTCCCTAAAATTTAAAAAAGAATAGTCTACGTAATTCATAGAAAAAAATAAAATAATGCAATATGAATGATTTTTTTTTTTTGTATATTTAAAATTAATTTAAATTATATAATTCTTCCAATTTACATTCAAAGTATTTCTATCATATATACATATAAGGTAAAAATAGTATAATGGATTAAATTTCTTTCTATTTTTGATGATGGTCTAATAACATATAGAAAAATATTTAAAATGCAGTGCAGCTTTCAGGCAGTATAACAATTTTCTGATCATAACTGTTAGTTGACCTCGTAGCTTTAAAAAAGTAGAAGAAAATGTTAGTCTTACATTCTGCTTTCATTGTTCACTCTTAATTTTATTGTCTATTTGCTCTTTATGCCTATCATTTACTTTATTGAATTTTTCTTTTCATTTATTTTCATCACATTTTTTTGTTTTTTATTTTTTTTGCACAGTTTTTTTAATGTTTTACATCAATCTTGTTTTTTTGTTTCATTATTTTCTATTTTATTTTTATTACTATGCTTTGATTACTTATTGGATTGTTATTTATCTTTGTTTTATTAATCTGTATGTATTCAGTTTTTATAATTTACTTTAGTGTTTTATTTTTTATTCAAATGATTTTCTAACATCTGTTTTGTAATTTTTATCATTTTATTGTATTAAAGCATACATTTTTATTATTATCATATTTGTCTCTTTTTATATTCTAAATTTATTTATTTGTTTTTTGCTAAAAACATTATTTGATTTTTTTTCTTTTGTTTTAGACGGCACTTTTTATTTTATGTATCTTTTACATTTTTTTCTGTTCTTATTTTTGTAATTTTGATTGTCTTTCATTTTCTTTTTTAATTTTTAAGAAACAAAAATTCTATTTTTTTTCCTTTAATTAAATTTTTGGTAGTTCCTCTTTTTTTTTTTTTGTAATCGTATTTTTAACTTATGACTTTTTATTTTTGTAAATTGTATTATCTTTGAATTTATTTCATTAATTTTTTTGCTTATGATTATATTTTTTATTTTATTTTATTAGGCTATTTTATAATTTGTTCATTTATTTCCTTGTTTTTTTTTTGTGTATATTTATTTTCTCTAAATATCTTTTTGCTATTGACTTTTACATTTTTTTCTGATTTTATTTTATTTTTTAAACTACTTTATTATTTTTTAATTTATACTCTTCCTTTTTCACATAATATATATTTTTGTTCATGTATGTCTCATTTTCATCAATCTGTTTATTTTTTCATTTAATTTTTTTGAATTTTATTTTTTAATTTATCTTCTGTATTTTTTCTACCCTTTAATTATTATTATTATTATTATTATTATTATTATTATTATTATTATTATTATAATAATAATAATAATAATAATAATAATAATAATAATAATAATTTATCTTATAATCTTTTATGTTTTTTTATGTATTGTAATATATAAATTATCTATTAAATTTAAAACTTGTCACTCAAGATTTTTCTTGTATGGAATTTATATTACAATGTTATTTATTTGTTGTTTCCAAAATAAATACATTATTATTGTTATTAATTTTTATTTTTGCTTATTATTCTTTTCAGGATTTAATCTGTGTATTTTATCAGTTCTACAGTTTTGTTATGTATTTTTTTTATTTATCTGTTTTCTTTTTTTAAAAATCATTATTTAAATTTTCAAATATATATTTTTTGTCTCTACATTATTATTTTTTTATTCAAATTTTCTCTTATTTGTTTATTCTTTTATTATTTCTACATATCAATTTACTTTTAGTTAATTTTTAGTTGTTCAAATTATTGTGTTATTTTATATTATGTTTTACTTTTTTAAATTAATTTTTTAAAATTTATAAAGTGTTTTCATTTTCAACACTATTTTTTAAATTCATTTTAGAGCAGTTCTCTATTTACATCACCTTGATCATACATAAATCTGGATTTATCTGTATAGTTTGCAGTATTTATAAATGGCAGAAAATTAAAAACATTTGATAGATAAATGAATGCAGTCTCAGTTCTTATTTGTTTCATACTTTGTGATAATCTTATCATATATTGTAATGCTTATTTTCATTTGTTAAATTATTTCGTATTCTGGGACATGGTTTAATGCCGAATATAATCATTCAACTTGAATGAAATTTAACTTAGTCCATAGGTCATGGAATGAATACTCATGTAAGTTGAAGACTGCTTACATTGTAATGTTTATACTACTGTCATTTTTATCTGAATCATCACAACTCTAAAATTTTTGAAATATACATTCTTCATGAACTGTATACTAATGAATTGTATATTCACATTTGATTATTTGCTTCAAAATATAGCATAGGAATAATATCATTTTTCATAATGTTTTGGTTATTTGCAATTCATTTTCTAAATTAAATCTTCATATTTCAAAATTATTAGTAATAATTTTGCTTAAATTACCACAACATCAGGTAATCACCATTGCTTATGTGTACACAGTCTGTTATCAAATTAGCAACATTCTCCATACAATGTTGCCACCTAGTTCAAGCCATAGTAATGGATGGATGCTAGAATATTAGTGCATCAACTCCCTATCTAGTGCCTACTCATACAATATTCCCAGAATAGTTTCTAGTTTATTAGTTTGATGCACCAACCTTCTAGCATTCATTGTTTAATATGGGTTTCCCTAGTTAACAGTACTGTAAAGAGAATGTTGCTGCGGTGCTAATAGATTGTGTAAGCATAAAAAAATGATATCACGCTGTTGTAGTGGTTTAATATCAATTCTAATCAAAGGGGGTTGGTAATTATGGTTATCAAAAACCAAGGGTACTAAAATAAATAGATATTAAATAGGTTCGGGATTGCATTATTATATAAGTGAGTTACCTTGGATTGACAACAGTTGTCAATCTGGGCTTATACCTTTATGGTTAATTAAAACGGTGACAGATGGCTGCTGAAAGGATGCATTTAGATCCAAAGATTTAGATACAGTGCTCTCATATCCATGCCTCCTCCCTGATGAAATTCGTAAGCTAGAAACTATTCTGGAGATACTGGATGAATAGGCATTTTAAAACACAAACCTTCTAGCATCTTTTGATTACTACGGCTTGCACTAGGTGGCAATGTTATATGGAGACTGTTACTAGTATGTCAATAAGCTTGCTTACAGTAATTCCATTGCTATTCAAAATTTGTGTAAAATGGGTATTTTAATGATTTTCTCAATTATTTGATTTGTTTTTCTTTCATTTCCTTTATCTTCTATGCTTTGATTAGAAGCAAATATAATTAATAATTCCTTTCTTTACATTTTTCTTAATGCTAACATATTGTTTCTGCAAATAATTTTATTTATTTTCTTACAGTTTTGACTGTCTCATAGTCTTTATCAGTGATACAGAATATTTAAATATGTAGGAACTATATATTAAACTATAAATATATCCAAACATTCATAATTCATATTTTAAATATAACTATGAAAACAAAACATTTATTTTATATAGCGCTATGTTTTTATAAACTAATATTAATAAGCCAATAAGCTATTGCACATATACTTTGTAGATGTAACTATATAAATGAATACTCTCACTTTTCAAACACCAGATAATGTCTCTGTGAAAAGATAGAATGAATCCATCTATCTTTTTGACCCAAACCTTTATGTATGGGCAAATCTTAAGTATTTAGAAATGAGAGCGCTATATAAAATAAATGTCTTATTTACATATGTTTAATTTAATAAGAATGACATATCATAAATTCTAGAAATTTCACAAGCATCATTTATTCAGGCATAGTAAAAAGTAATTTAAAGTGATCGTTTAACATTTTTATGCTCTCACTTCCAAATACTTAAGATTTGCCCATACATAAATGTTTGGGTCAAAAAGATAGATAGATTCATTCTATCTTTTCACAAAGACATTATCTTATGTTTGAAAAGTGAGAGTTCATTTATATAGTTAAATCTACAAAGAGCATGTGCATTAACTTATTAATATTACAGTTTATAAAATCCTAGCATTATATAAAATAAATGTTTTTTTTAAAAATGTTTTTTTTAAAAAAAATGGTGTGTTTAAAATTTAAAAAATTTTAAAAAGCCATTTATTCAGGAATAGTAAAAAAAAATTTAAAGATATTAATTAACATCTTCACACTCTCTTTTCTAAATACTTAATAATTCTCATATAAAAATAATGGGTGAAAAAAAAAAAGAAGGGATTTATTTTTTTTTTAAAAAATTTTTTTTTTTTTAAAAGTGAGAGTATTCATTTATATAGTTAAATCTACAAAGCACATGTGCATTAGATTATTGGCTTATTAATATTACAAAAAATATAACTATATGTGATATTTTAACTATTAGAAACCAATCAATACTTAGTCAATCCCAATGCAGATAATAATCAACAATCTCAAACTGTTGTCAAGCAACCTCTTCTTAACAATAAAGGATCAATATATTTATGTAATATTTTGTATAATTGTACTTAAAATATGAAATATTATGTTTTTCAATATAATTAGAGTATAATACATCATTTCTATGTGGTCATATGTATTTAAATATTTTGTAACTCTGATGAAGTCAGCTGCACAGTCGAAACTATAAGGAAAAATGCAATTATTTATATAAATATTATGTTTGTATTGAGTAATGTATAAAGAAAAGAGTTATCAACTACTGATTCGACTTCTAGAATCCCAATTTGTTTGAATATTTTTTTTGCAATTCTTCTTTTTATAAAGTATTTTTTTCTCTATGTAAATTATAATTTTTTCTTGGAAAACTTAGTTTTTTAAATATATGTATGGTATTATATTTCTATCTGATAAATGTATTGAGTTTCTGTTTTTTTTAAAAAAATTTACTTTGATTTTTTGAAGTAAAAAGTTC
Source organism: Epiperipatus broadwayi (assembly GCA_028023455.1). NCBI lineage: Eukaryota > Metazoa > Onychophora > Udeonychophora > Euonychophora > Peripatidae > Epiperipatus > Epiperipatus broadwayi. Next base: position 863,280 of record JAQFVV010000045.1, read on the forward strand.
TACATCTGGGTCAAATTTTAAAAACAAATTTCCGCTCACTTCCCAATTTCTGTTCTAACTGAAAGTTTGCAAACATGTATTCCCAATGGCAATACATTTTTTTAGAGTTTGTAAATAATTTTAACAGAAAAAGTAGTGAAAAATTAAAAATTGTAATTTTTATGTGTGATTCAGTATCTTTATGGTATTTCTATCTAACAGTATCAAATTATGTCTAAACTTTCTTCATTCCTAATTTCTGGAACCATATTAAACTAAAACATCAAAAATTAATGTATATATATATATATGTTTTAAAGAAATGCAATGCCTTAAAAAGGAAAAAAAATACATTCGAATGTAAAAAATAAGTTTTATTCAGGTTTTACAAAAGCATTAATGTTTAGAAATGGATAAATTGATACAAATATCCGCTTTCTTGTATAAATGTCAATGTATTGGTTAAATAAAAAATGAACTTTTTTTATCTGATGACTAGATTAGCGCCACCTTTTGTGGTTTGTCATAGTTGATAGAGCGTTCGATGTGGGATTGGGAGATCCCAGGATCGATTCTGGTTACTTGTAGGTCTGGCGCTCGAACTTCTTCCAAACTCCTGAGCAATTAAACCATATATCTTTTTTTTATTGTACTGATATGGATGTTAATCATAAGTTTATTTAAATCATTCTTGGTGAATCTGACTTACAAATTTCTGAATATGATTTTCTCACTTTTTATTTGCGAAAACTAAAAAAGATTTATTTTTTTACTTTTTAACATATTAATGTGAATCAAGTGTTTTTCCAATTTTTAAAATTTTTTAATTGTTTTAATTCACTTTTTTAATCCTTGATTTTATTCTATGTTGTGTTTCATTCATTTTTATATCTGTTGATTTTGTTTTCAGTTTTATTCTTTGTTAATTTTTGCTTATCTTTTTTTCCTTTTTGACTTTTAAATCATTATCGGTACTTTTTATTTTTGTTTTATATATTTAAACTGATTTTTTTATCACATTTAAAAATTCAAGTTGATCATCTCTGATGTTGTAAAAAAGTTATTGTTTACAATATTAAAAAAAATACATCTGTTAGCATTTTTTTAAAGCTCTATGTTCATTATTCTATGATTCTGATAGTTTTCAATGCCATATTATATCATATGATTTTGCATTTATTATTTTCCTATTTTTATTTCCGCAAATATATCTTTTATCTCATTTTAATTTCCATTTCATTTCTTGCATTTTATTTTGTTTTATATAATTTTCCTTTCCTACTTTATCTAACTTGTTTCTATCTCTTCTATTATTTTTTACTCTTTTAATTTTCTGTGTCATTTTTTGGATTTTTTTTTCCAGCTAATTTCACTTGATTATTTCTCTCCATATCTCTCTGTTTTTATTATTTTTTTGAAAAATCATTTCTTGATTGCTTTTATCTTCCTTCAAACTTTCACATTAAAATTTGTGCTTCTTTTATCTTTTTTTTTTTTTTAAAAAAAATTAATTTTCATTTTTGCATCTTATTCTAATTTTTAATTTAAGTTTTTTTTTTTTTACTTACTGTTTTTTATATGACACTTAATAGAAGAGCAATACAGAGACTTCAGACCACTCAAAGAAGTATGGAGAGATACATGTATGTTAGGAGTAACAAGAAGAGATCGGAAATGCAATATATGAATAAGAGAACAAACTTACTGACCTCATTGAAAAAATTAAATGACTGAAGTGGAGTTGGGTTGGACATATTGCTAGAAGAGATGATAATAGATGGACAATTGAAATCTTAAACTGGATTCCAAGAGATTGTAAAAGACCCAGAAAGAGACCACATGTGAGATGGATGGATGAAATAAGAAAATATGCAGGGGTGATGTGGAGAAGAGAAGCTAACGATCGGAGAAGATGGATTGAACTTGGAGAGACCTTCATCCTGCAATGGATTGATAATGGTTGATGATGATGATTGATATATAGATATAATGGTATCTCATTTTATTTTTTTAGAAATAAATTATATCTGAACTGTTACATAAGCAGAGGGGAAGACTGATTTTCTATAAATACACAGATCAAGACTGTCACACCCACTCTAAGACTACTAGAAACAAAATGGGCACCAACTGAATATCCACAAGAAAATATTTTAAATGCTTCTAACACTTGATTCTTCAGCTATCTCAATAAATCAAGGAAATTCCCCTCATTTTGGCTATAAGATAATGCATATCTTAAAACACAACAATATAATTAACAAAATTTGTCTTAACTAAATTTTATATGGTGAGATTTGGAGAGGATTCAGGCCAAATTAATAATCAAAACAACATATTTACACATATATCAAATTATAACAACAACAACAACAACAACAAATTAAATTAATTGCAAAGTTATTTTAAGATAAATAATTTCATCTTAAAGTATGAAGTAAGAGTTCACACATTTTCTAGTTTTAGCAAAGTTTATAAGAAAAATATAAATTTTATCCCTCACATTTCAGTTTAAATCTAAACTTGATTTTTGCTTACCCTGACCTAGGTTTTGGTTAGAGATTTTGTTGAGGCGATCATTACTATCTTTTTGACAGTGCATAGAGTTCATGAACAGTGTTCTGTTGGCTTCTAGTTTCCCTAGCAGTATGTAGCTTCTTTTTGGGGCATCATCTATCTTCATTTAATTGTCCAGCAATAGTCTTGGACAAATGACCAGCACTTATCTCAGCAATGGGAGGTCAGGGTTGTTTTGGGTTATATCTCAGGCTATCGACAATTTATAGGAACTGCATGGTGAAAAATCGAATGAATACCCCTTTTACAAGTCTAACAGAATGGCGGTATTAGGGTACCTGCAGAGATTCCTATCCATCACTAGAAGTCCACAAATTGTGAAGACCACAAAACTCAGCAATATGACAGCAAAATTATTGCAGTAGAATAACTTGAATAGACTGAATAATTATGTTGAATAACTCTGTTGAATAAATAACTAATAAAAATTTATTAGCTTAGGCACCTTTGGCCAGCCATTGCCTTGAGCAATCCCACACATTAATCAGTTTTTAATCTTCTTTTATTTTTCTAATTAATTAATCTTTTTAATCATAACATTAATTATCTAATCAGTTGGTTGGCTTACTGATTTTCAGTAAAACAACCTAATCCCTTCTTGATTAGAAAATACTTTACAAAAATTATTTTATTGACCGGATAAAAATTATTTTATAATTAATTAGATAACATTCCGTTCCATTTTTCTTTTTAAATCAATACATTAACTTATCGAATACAATGTTAAGCTACTCTTTTTGCTTTCTTTTTTGCAGTTTTACAGATAACATTTTGGAATTTGTACTTTTTTTAAAAGAGAAGATAAGCCATTTTTTTACTGCCGTTATTTGGTTGTGATTACCTGCATTAGCTTTTCTTTCAAATAAAAAATCTAATTAAATTCTTAACTTACCATATATTTTTCTTTATACTACTTTTCTTTTGTTTTAAATCATTTATTTTAAATCAAGTTTCATATAATATGATTGGAGTTTTGTTCCCCTTTTTTAATTCATTGTAGCTGGTCTTTTGCTCCTTTTAAAATATCTTCTCTTTCTACTTGCTATTTTATTGACTACTTAAATGTTAGCCCTTTTCAGTTTAACAAATTATCTTTATTTTTAATATATCTTTTAAATATTTTATGTAATACATATATTTTACATATTTGTTACATTGCACCCCTTCCAATTTAGGAGTAAAATGTATCAATTTCTTTCCTTAGGTATTGACTAATGTGTGGGAGATAATGATTTGACTAATCGATGAGTGCTGTTTCAGCATGAAATATGTATATTGGAGATCATTTATCTTTGTCACATGTGTGCTCGTGCATATTGGTTATAAGAGATAGAGTGGATAGCTGAAGGGAACTTGAAAGTCTAGGTTCAAATCCCATATAGCATCTCTTATAATTTTCATCATTTTTTTTGTATTAAAGCATACATTTTTTTCTTTATCACATTTGTTTCTTTTTATATTTTACATTTATTTATTTTTGTTTTTTTTCACAGCATTATTTGAATTTTTATTTTTGTGTGCACTCTTTATTTTATGTATTTTTACATTTTTTTGTCTTAATTTTTGTAATTTTAGATTGTCTATTTTTTTTCATTAATTAAATTTTTAGCAGTTTTTTTTTTTTTGTAATTATATTTTTAACTTATGATTTTTTTATTATTATTGTAAATAAAATTATCTTTTAATTTATTTTATTAATTTATTTGATTATGCTTATATTTTTTATCTTATTTTATTAAGTTATTCTATACTTTTTTACATTTATTTTTCAATTATTTCCTTGTTTTTTTCCTGTATGTTTATTTCCTCTAAATATTATTATTATTATTGTTTAATTTTATTAATTTTTTTTCTTCTGATTTTGACTTTTTTAAAGACTAATCTTTTTATTTTATACTTTTTATTTTTCACATAATATATTTTTTTGTTAATGTATGTCTTATTTTCATTAATTTGTTTATTTTATTCCCCCCCCCCCCTTTTATTTTTTTAATTTATCTTCTGTATTTTTTTCTGCCTTTTAATTTTCATTATTATTATATTTTATCTGCTCAAATCTTTTGTGTTTTTTATATACTATATTTTATATTTTATCTAATATATTTTGAACTTCTCACTCAAGATTTTTTTTTTATAAAGTTTATATTTCAGTATTATTTATTTGTTATTTAAATTATTATTATTATTATTATTTTATACGTCAAATGCGTTGACTGGGAAGTGAACCCGGGCCAGCTGCTTGGAGGGCAGCTATGCTAACTACTAGGCCACCAATGCTTGACAATTATTATTGATTTATATTAATGGTATTTTTGCATTGCCTTTGAATTCAGTGATTTATGGTTTTGATGATGGTATTGCACTGTCTTTTGGTGCTGTTTTATATAGTCTTCTTAAGCAAATGATGAATAAGGATTTGACTTTAATTAGTAATTGGCTTATGTTAAATTGTTTGACAGTCTATTGTAATAAAACAAGAGCTATTCCTTTTTCTTATAAATTTTTTTTTTTTATTCTTTGAATATTTATATTTGTAGCCAATATAGAGTTCATTGTGGTAGTATTGTTTTTGTTGATAATTATTGTTATTTGGGAGTTTTATTGATTCTAGATTATCTTAGTTAAGTCGTATTGTTTATTTGTGTTGGAGGTTACATAAGATTAATTATTTATCTTATTATTTAGTCAAGTTTTTGCCTAGATCTGTTTTGTTAATTATTTATGAGTCTTGTTATCAAAGTATGTTGTCTTATAATATTTCTATTTGGGGTGGTTGTACTGCTTACATTTTGTAATCATTATGTGTTTTTCATGGCATCAGCATGGGATTTAGGCATTCCATCATCAGATTTTCAATGGTATGGATGGCTGAAAAGTTGGAGTAGATTGAAGCCTGTCCGTTAAAGTATAGATTTGCTATCTTAATATAAATTGAGCACCGATTAAATATATGTGTGGGAGATGATAATCTAGACCAACTGATGAGTGCTGGTTCAGCACGAAACATGCATATTGGTGATTATTTAACTTTTCTACATATATGTGGTCATGTGTATCAGTAGTATGAGATAGTGTGGATAGTTGAAGGTTGCTTGAAAGTCTGAGTTCAAATTCCCTATATTTAAAATTACCTGTGCGTATTATTTTCAGAAAGTCTAAATCAACTTTAGTGCTGAATATCTATGATAATGGCTTTGTTTTACCTATTAATAATCTTTATATATATATAGGGTAATTATTGATATATTTCTTTGTCGTTCTCTTTTATATGAAGAATTTTTAAAATAAATACTCGATTAGCTAAAAACTTTCAATTGACATTGACTGCTTTTAATTTGGAATATAGTCATAGGCAATTGAAATATAGGTTGTTTAATTCTTTTGTCTCTGCTTATTGGTTGGATATTGACCACATTTGATTTGCTATGTTTAAAAAAAATTGCGATTTTGGTTATATTCTATGTAATTATTTTGACTAATATTTTGTAATTTATTATACTGTTTATATTGTATCTTTGTAATTAAATATAAATTGTTATTATTATTATTTTGTATATATATGACTCTGCACACAAGTATTTCCTTGTTTGGAGTTAGTTATATTAATTTTGTATTGTTTATATATTATTATAAATAAATTATTAATTTTTATTTTGCTTTTGCCTTTTATTTTATCAGGGTTTATTTTGTATGTTTGTTAGTTCTACAACTTTTTTGTATTTTTTCCTTCTTTATTTGCTTTATTGTTTTTTTTATTATTATTATCATTATCTAATTTTTAAAATATTTTTCTTTTTTGTCTATACACGAATTTTTTTTTATTTTTTATTTTTTTATCATTTTAAAATAAGAATCTATTTCTAGTTATTTTTTTTGTTGTTCAAATTATTTTTTTATATTATATTATTACATTACACTTTTTTTGATTTAAAATAGTTCTCTACGTATATTATCTTAATCATACATAAATCTGTATTTGTATATATAATTTGCAGCATTTATAAATGGGTAGAAAATTAAAAACATTTGATGGATAAATGAATACCACCCCAGTTCCTATTTGCTTTATAATTTGCCAAAGTCTTATGATATATTGTAATGCTTACTTTCATTTATTAAATTATTTCTTATTGTGCTCTATGGATAATGGTGAAGCAAAAGGTCATGGAATGGATTCACACATACTTTAAAAATTGCTCTGTATTTTAACATCTATACTATTATCAGTTTTATCTGAATCACCATAACTCTCTAAAATTTTTAATATATATTTTTTTAAAATATGAATTTTATTCCTACAGTGTAGGCTTTTTCACACCTGCACTTACATATGTAAGATATAGGGGGTTTGAACTCAGACTTTCACATGACCATCAACCATCCATGTTATCTCATACCAGTGAAACACTTGATCACACACATCTTGTGGTCAACATGGATAGGATAAGAAAGTTGGTACTAAGGTGAGCTTTGAGCATTTCACCTTCAGATTTTTATTGAAATAGATGGTTGAAGAGTTGTGTGGTGGAGTGGTTTGAACCCTGTCCATGAAAGTATGAAGATTAGCTATCTTAATATAAGATGAGCTTTGAATGTATATATGTGTGGATATGATAATCTGGACCAACTGATGAGTGCTAGTTTAGCACAAAATCCGTATATTTGTGATTATTTATCTTTTTGATATGTGTGTGATCAAGTGTTTCAGCAGTATGAGATAGCATAGATGGTTGAGGTTCATGTGAAAGTCTCAGTTTAAACCCCCAATATATATTCTTTGTTAACTGTATATTCACATCTGATCATTTGCTTTTATGTATAGCATGGGATTAATATTATTTTTCACAATGTTTTAGTTTTTTTACAATTCATTTTCTAAATCAATTCATTTTTATATTTAATATTTCAAAATTATTAATAGTAATCTTGCTTAAACCTCTAGAACATCACATGATCATCATTTCTTAAGCATACACAATCTGTTAATACAATATTATTCTCCATAAATATTACCACCTGGTGCAAGCCATAGTAATCAATGGATGCTAGAAGATTAGTACATCAAATCCCTATCTAGTGCTTACTCGTCCAATATGCCCCAGATTAATTTCTAGCTTATGGCACTAGTTAGGGATTTTGATGCACTAACCTAGCATCCATTGATTACTATGGCTTGCACAAGGTGGCAGTACTACATGGAGAATGGTGCTATTGCTTTAACAGATTTAAGCATAAATGGTGATTATGTGTTGTTATAGTCATGTGATACCAATCCTAGTCAAAGGATATTGGTGATTATGCTTATTAAAAACCAAAGACACCTAAATATATAGATACTGAACTGGATTCAGGGCTACAAGTGAATTTTTTTGGATTGAAAAGCATAGTTTTATAGTTAACTAAAAATGCAAAAGGAAGCTGCTGGAGGGATGTATTAAATCCAAAGATTTAAATGCAGTGCTCTCAGATTCAAGACACCTCACTGATGAAAGCCATAAACTAGAAACTATTCTGGGGATATTGGAAGAGAAAGCACTAGGTAGGGATTTAATGCCCTAACCATCTAGCATCCATTGATTACTATGGCTTACACTAGGTGGCAATATTATGTTGTTACTGTGTTAATAATCTTGCTTACAACAATTAAATTGCTATTCAAAATTTGTATAAAATGATTATTCTAATGATTCTCTTAACTACCTGATTATTTTTATTTCATCTCTTCTATTTTCTATGGTTTGATCATGAACAAATGCAATTAATAACTCATTTCTTTACACTTAATGCAATTGTATTTTTTCTTCCAGTTTCGACTGTCCAGTAGTCTTCATCAGTGCTACGAAATATTTAAATATATAGAAACTATATATTAAATTACAAACATATATAAATTATGTATAATTTATATTTTAGTTACAATTGTAAAAAATATATTAATATTTTGCATAATTGTAATTAAAATATGAATTATATATGTTTAGATGTAATTATAGTACATTATATCATTTCTACTTTATCTTTCTTATTGCATTGCCAAATCTAATATCACCTATGCTCTTTATTATTTTTTACAATGCTTCTTTACAATCCATTATGATGGTTTCAATTGCCCCAGCTATATTCTTCAGAACTGTAATGAACACAATACAAATACATGAACACAAATATAACTTTACATTATATATATATTATTTTAAAATCATATAAGGTGTAAAGTTATATGCTCATGTGTATTTGCATTCATGTATTTGCATTGTGTTTGTTATAGTTCTGAAAAAGATTGCTGGGGCAATCAAAACCGTCATAGTGGATTGTAAAGAAGCTTTGTAAAATGTAATAAAGAACATAGATGATATTAATATTATATCATTTCTATATAGTCATATGTATTTAAATATTTTGTAGCTCTGATGAAGTTTGCTGGGCAGTTGAAACTGTAAAAAAAATACAATTATTTATTTAAGCAGTATGTTTGAATCAAGTAAAGTATAATGAAAAGAGTTATTAATTAACCACTGATTACTGAGTCAACTTCAAGAATCTTAATTTGTTTGGATAACAATTATTATGTTTTTAATTATTCTTTTTACAGTTTTTTTTGGTCTATGTAATTTTTAAAAAAATATATATATATGGTATTATATTTATATCTGATAAATATATTGAGTTTCTGTTTTTTTTTTTTAAATTTACATTTATTTTTTTTTTAAGCAAAAATTTCTGTCTGGATCAAATCTTATAACCGAATTTTCATTCACTTCGCAATTTCTGTTCTAATTGAAATTTGCAAACATGTATTCCCAACGACAATACATTTTTTTAAGAATTTGCAAACAATTTTAACAGAAAAATTAATGAAAAAGTAATTTTATGTGGGATTCTGTAATCTTTATGGTACTTCCATCTAATGGTATCAAATTGTGTCTAAACGTTCTACGTTCTTAATTTCTGGAACCATATTAAACTAAAAAGTAGAAAATAAAAAATATTTTTTTTTAAAGAAATGCAATGCATTAAGAAGTAAAAAAATAAGTCTTCTTCAGCTTCACAGAGGCCACCATGTTTAGAAATTGATAAATGCCAATCTATTGGTTGAATAAAAAGTCAGTGTTTCCTATCTGGTGAATAAAAAAATTTCTAAGATTTTGAATGTAAGCTAATTTCATAGTTATAAAGATATGACACCAGATCTGCTTGAATAGGCTGCTTCTTTCCTTTGGTTAGCAATGTTAATAATAACAATATCATGTGACTTTTTTCATATCGTACTTTTAGTAGATGGATCTAAGCAGGGTGAAGCTATCTTGGTGCATATGAGAAAAGCCCTTCGATATTGTTATCTTCTTTATGAAGTATTATAACTTCATCTTTCTTATTGCATTGCCAAATTCACATAATATTAATATCATTTATGTTCTTTATTACTTTTTACAATGCCTTTTTACAACCCACTATTGACAGTTTCAATTGCCTCAGCAATCTTCTTCAGAACTTCTACTTATATTCTGAGAAGATTTGAGAATAGAAGTTCTGAAGAAGATTGCTGGGGCAATCGAAAACGTCAATACTGGGTTGTAACAAAAAAGCATTGTAAAAAGTAATAAAAAACATAAATGATATTGATATTGTTATCTTTAAAAAGACAACTAATCAATTGCCTATCCTTTTTATCAGTAAGATTAGTTTTTCGTTAGACAGTGGATGATGTACTTCATTTAATGATTAATTGCTGTTGATATATAAGAGATCAAAATGTAATGGATAATTTAAGTATGTTTTCATTCTCGGAAATTGTGCCAGTTATCAATCATTCCAAATTAAGCAGTTATGGTCAATCAAATTTTTTCCTACTGCCATATTTCTTGTGGCTTAGAGTAGTGGTAATCTGGTGGACTTTCAAGTTTGATGGATCATGGTTCAGATCTGCTACTTTTGGTGGTAAAATTCTTGAGCAGTAAATTATTTGATTATTTATTTAACAAATCTAAGATATAAATGTATTAAATTATCTTTCAAACTACCCCCCCCCCCCCATGTATTTCATTCAGAACCAACATCATCAGTTGGCCCAAAGTACCATTTCTCATACATATTTTTGACAAACTAAATTGTTACATTTTGGTTTACAAGTGTCAAACTTACACCACCCACAACTTTGACACTATCCACTCTAGATAAATACAATAATGTTTATTACTAATCATTTATTAAATTAGAGATTATCTTAGGTCAAATATAAACCTTAAGCTTCAGTTAACGTTTCAATATATCTAATTTTTTAAATTAATTACACACACAGAATTATTCATATTTCTCTTTCCCATGTGTAATATCTTTTATAAATATATTAAATAACCTTCACCCCACCACCCATTCTTTTGAAAACATCAATAAAGGCACAATAGAAGACAAATGGCCCTAAGATGTATTTTATGCTGATCCAATAATCATTAGTTGATCCAGGTCACTAACACCCATATATATTCCTATGTACAGTACTGTATTTATGAGTAGTAAATTGTTACATTTTGATTTAAAAGTGTCACACTTACTCCACCCACAACTTTGACCCTATCCACTCTAGATAAATACAGCAATGGATATCATTAATTGTTTATTCAATTATAAATTATCACTAGCCCAGATATAAACTTTAAGCCTCAGTTAAAGATTAATCACACAAATCTAAAATAATGTGTCTACTTACAATATTATTTTAACAGAGCCATTTTTTTAATTAGGCACTCCAGTGCACAAATAAAGTATTTATTTGATTTTGTATTTATGATTAGTTGCTCTGTAGATCATATAAATTTGATAACTTAAGCGACAGGTAGAGGTCAACACTTTTGTTTATTTAACCAAAATAAAAAAAATTAGTCAGCCAAGAATAAACTCAGGATCCTTTAACTCTTGAACCTACCATTCTTTCCACTGAGCTAAATCGACAAGGAAATACAATAGTAAATTGAAATGGTAAAAGTGCAATTTTAAATAAATTGGACCATATTTATCATATAAAACTATAGAGACAAACTGTACTTCTGTTATGAGCCATTTCCCCAATGCATTGAAATGAAACAGCTCTCAATTATAATTCCATAATCAGAATTCTAAAAATATCCATTCTTGAAGTCCAGAAATTGGAGATTATTTTTAAAATTATAAAATTTCAAAAAATACCTGAAAATACAAAAACAAAATTGCAGAAAGTCTGTGAAGAAGCTCCGAGGAAGACTGTTGAACGATCGAAACTGTAAGATATTTTGTGTGAAAAATTAAGTGCTGCATTGTATAAACTAGATAGAACGGTTTTCATTATTTATATTATAAGTATAGGAGATTTAAACTCAGATTTTCAAGCACCCTTCAACTTTCCACTCTTTCTCATACAACCGATAGACATGACCCTACACATCTAGAAAAGATAAATAATCACCAATATATGTATTTTGTGCTAAACCAGCACTCATCCGTTGGTCCAGATTATCATCTCCCACACAAATATATAATCAGTGCTCAGTTTATATTAAGATAGCAAATCTTCACACTTTAATGAATAGGTTTCAATCTACTCCAACCATTAACTTTTTAGCCATCCATATCATTGAAAAATCTGATGATGAAAAACCAAATCCCATGCTGATGTCAATATTATTGCCATGCCCATGTTGACCTCAAGTCACTGACCCTCATGTATAGAGCCTTATCCATTTAAATACATAGAAGAGGAATGAGCAGGATATAAGCTTGACATGTAAATATTTGAAAACCAGGCACTCTTCACAAACCTGGAGCTTAATTGTAAGTATAGGGGATTTGAACGAAGATATGATGAAACTATATCAGAAAAAATGGCATTGTCAATAAGAGATATAAACAAACATATTATAAAAAGCATCCGATATCACTTGGATTAACAGAAGGAAAAAATATCAGCTTGATTACAATTATATGTAATTAATATCTACTAAGGCTGTAACCTCAAGAGTGTGCGCATAAAAATGCGATAGTAGGGACCTTTACAGGTCTTAACCACAAATGATAATGATATAATGCACTGTGACTTCTCCTTATACGGAGTCAGGAATCTCTCACCAACTATGTCCAGAGAAACCTGTTAGCCACTTTACCTTCCCTTTCCATTCCCCACCCTAAGTTTCCTCATATCCTGCTCCATCCCATTTCTGCAATATAATCTTTGTCAACTCCATGGTCTTCATATCTAAATCCCCCCTTATCTGTTCCCAAACCCAGCATAAAAACCAATAATCCACTTCTCTGTATAATCACTTTGTTTATATTTAGTCTTCCATAACTTCATTATTTGTACCCTTTCTGATTTCAAGCATTTACATTGAATCAACAGATGCCCAATATTTTCTATGGCTTTCTTACACAACTTGCAGACTAAATGACCCATATTTTTCCATTTACATGTATATCCCCTTGTTGCTAAAGATCTCATTCGAGCCTTAAACAATAAACTACTTTCTTTGTTATCATAAATTAACTTGCACCCAATGTTCTGTTTACTTCTATATATATTTAAACTTTTTAATCTCCATATTAGTTCTTTATCTCTCCAACTTTCTATTATTATTGAGGCATCTATTCTTCTATCCATTCATTACCACTATAACACTCAACAATCCTCCTAACACAGTAAACCCACCTTTTATACAAGTATACTGATATAAATACTTTATCCAAATCTTCTATATACTGCATTACCTTTCTCACCCATCTTGTTGTTTTTCCCTTTACTCATAACCCAATTAAATACTATTTTGGATATTCTCTTGTCATCCGTAAACTGCAATCTACTGAACATTTTCATTTTGCTTTTTGCATCTCTCATATAAAAACTTAACCATCCCATTTCTCCTTGAATTGCCTCCTTTGCTGTCCACACATTTGCATTTAATGCATGTCTTCCTACTTCCCTTTGTATTTTTTCTAAGTAATCTAATACCTCTTTACTAACATATAATGTATCATTGCCATATGTTAACTCTGCTACTGCCATTCCCTTCCATACAATTCTAGTTACATCATATTTATTATATGAAAACACTTAATTTCTTTATCAATCCCTTTCTTTTATTTCCTTCATTTATCAATTTCTTTCTCCCATTCATCCAAGCAATTTTTCTGATTATTCAAGATGATGCCCAAATAACTATATTTATTCACCACACTTAACTTTATATCCCCCAATAAAAATTCTTTGTCTTCTCTTTCCCCAGTATTAACCATCATTATATTTGATTTTTCTTCACAAAATTTAATCACCATCTCTTTACCTACTCTTGCACATGTCCTCAGCATAACTTCCATATCTTTTCTTCTTTCTGTAGTAACTCTTTCCACACAACAGTGCTATCTAGTGCAAGCTATAGCAATCAATAGATAGTGGTCATATAGCACTATATGAAGTTTGAAGAAAAGGTAATGAGATAACTGATTTGGAATGTGAACATTCACTTTATTATAAAATTCAAATATTGGAAGCATACGTGGAATAGGATCTACCTAATATGATAATAAAATGGCATATTGCCTAGGAATTTATAAAAAAAAGTTTGAGCACATACCAAAAGTGATAGACTGGCTCATGATCTATGGATCTTAAGGTCTGGAGCTTGCCATTCACCACAGCATCAAACCAGGCAGAAGATGAGATTTATTATTGGTAAAATATGGATGAACAAAATTGTAGAGACTGATCCAATTTTAAACAGAATGGCAAGAATAATTATTCAATTTATATATGATTTCAAACAGAAATATCGGATTGGTGGCACAAATTCTTATTGAGATGAAGTAGAGGATTTATGTAGATGTACTGAATTCTTTGGGTTGAACCAAACAACAGTTTAAAATATAACTTTTAGTTCTAATGTAACAACTTAAGTGAATTTTGCTATCATTATCATTGTCAACCATTACCAATCCACTGCAGGATGAATGTCTCCAAGTTCAATCCATCTTCTCCAATCTCTACCTCTCTTTTCCATGTCACCCCTGTACACTTTTTTATTTCATCTATCCATCTCATATGTGGTCTCTTTCTGGGTCTTGTTATTATATGATTATTAAAATCATACTCTGTATTGAAAAGAGCAGTGCTAAAGTGACAGATGCATATTCCAAGGTCTTTGAATTACAGATCAAATCAGTATTTGCTAGTGGTCAAACCTTGTGTGAATTTTATATGAGCTATAGAGCAATAAACAATTAGATTATTATTATTTTTATATTAAAACCATAATTTAAAATTATTAACATTTTTCTTCAAACACTGTTATTTAATTTAGAAATTCAGTTTGTTTTTTATTTGGATCATATTTTATAATACTTCTGTCAAATGAAATTTCTTCAGATTTTATGTACGTTAGGTATTGATTACAATGCAATACGATAATGTAATATTACAGAGCTGACCAGCCAATTTTCCAGTCTAAGGGTGATGGTGAGCTGAATTTCAAATTGCATTGATTTTGATTCAGTAAGTTTTCAGTGATGCACAATAGATGGCGCTATATATATATATTAAAAAAAAATGCTTTCGTTGAATTTCATGACTAATTCATTAAAAAGGATTTACAGCTAATTAAAATAGAAAAAAATTAAGGATGAAATTTTAATTTATATTGTTTGTTTAGCTAAAAAAAATTTTTTTTAAAACACTGCCTTCATAAACAAAAAAATCTTGCAAGCCATTTTTAACGGCCACAAATCTCCTTTCAAATATGTCAAATATAGTGATATTGATTAGAAAATATCCAAATACAAAAATAAATAAATAAAAAAAAACCCCGAAATAATATATATAAAAAATAGACATCACATGACCACCGCTTCTTATGCTTGTGTATAACTGTTTTAAAACAGGCAAAACTCACTATACGTATTGCTACACACAACAAGCTAGAGTAATCAATGGATACCAAAAGGCTAGGGCATAAAATCCCCATCTAGTGCCACAAGCCAGAAACTAGTCTGGGGATATTGGATGAGTAGGCACTAGATGGGGATTTTATGCACAAGCCTTCTGGCATCCATTGATTACTCTACCTTGCTGTGTGTGGCAATACGTACAAGCCAGAAACTAGTCTGGGGATATTGGATGAGTAGGCACTAGATGGGGATTTTATGCACAAGCCTTCTGGCATCCATTGATTACTCTAGCTTGCTGTCTGTGGCAATACGTATAGTGTGTTTTGCCTGTTTTAAAATATATAAAAAAAATTTATAAAAATGTTTTAAAAAAGCAGTATAACACACACAAAAAATATTTTTTCTTCAACCACAATTTGGGTTGTTATATTTAACTGGAAATAAGTGTAAATTAATTAATTCGTAAATTAATTAATTCAATCGGTACTTTACTAGTATTTAAATGAATGCCGCATACTATTAATATTGTATTTGCATTGAAAGGATTTCTACGACTATTTTTATATAAACAGTCTTTGATAATATATCAGAGAAACAATACACATACACTACTTCTGATGGGGGAGAGGGGTACAATTGTTTTAACACTATGTGAAATTTTTGTGATTTTCTTTTATAATAATATAGAGATATATTTTTAAAATGTAATAAAATATATTTGTAATATAATTTCAATTCACTGGGGCTTTGATGTTAATGTTGATGGAAGATTTCAAAGTAATGAGTTGTTTTATATATATAATAAGGAAATCAAGTCATATATCATGTGACTTGTTTTAAGCTTGTATTCCAGATGTAATATAGTGAGCATGCTAATAGCTCTAACAAGCTTTTATCGATAAGTCCTGCAAGAGAAAGCATTTAAAAATCTCTATCTAGTATTATTCCTATCCCCAAACTAGTTTCGAGCTAATGGCTGTCTTCAATGAGGCTGAAGGGTGTTCAGACTCATATAGCTATTTAAGTTAGATAACTGGATTTGAAAATATATAGATGACTGAAAATTTTAGATTTTCTGCTTAATAGTTAGGTATTAGATAAGTACTGTTTTTAAGTTGGTATTTTAGATCTAGTGTCTGAATATCCTAGTATCTCACTGATGAGAACCATTAGCTCGAAACCGATTTGGGATAGAGATAATTCTAGAAATTTTTAAATACTTTCTGTTGCAGCACATATTGATAAAAGCTTGTTAGAGCTATTAGGATGCTCACTATATATATTATTATTGATCTGTTTTGTTCTTAGGAAAAATTCTAGAATTCTTTTAACAAGATTTTTTATCAAGTAGTTTTCTAATGAAAAGTATTTATATATGGTAAGCAATTCATAAGTGAGGGAAGGGTTTTGGAGCTTAAGATCCATGGATTGCAAACTAACTCCATCATTTCCAATGCAAAAACTTCTTACAAAAGCTTGAGAAATAATGTTGTTCACTTATTATTAATAGTAAAGTGTGATTAAAGATATAATATATTATTTTTCCTACTTGAATTTTGTTATTCTTATACTTTTTAATTAAAATAATTTACTATATATTGTTATTACTTCTAATAATTCTAACAAACCTGTAAAAAATAAACCATGACTTATCAAAAATATAATCTCCATCAATATAAACATATTCACCAAATAACCAAGTCCAAAGAATGTTACTATGATAATTCATGAGACATATTCACAAAGAATTATTTAGATTGGCAAAGATATAAAAAGGGGGAATTAGTTACAAGTATATTGAAATCAGATGTGGGGAACTTTTTTCTGCCAAGGGTCATTTGGATATTTATAATATCATTCATGGGCCACACAAAATTAAATTAGCCTATTATATTTGATTAAACATTTAATTAATTTACCTCTAAACATTAAGAGTGGACAATGTTTTCTACTGGCAGACCAATTTCATCTTTCTCTATTTAAATGAGGGCCATAATGTTTTTTGTGAATTAAACTTCAATTATTATTATTATTATTATTATTATTATTATTATTATTATTATTATTATTATTATTATTATTATTATTATTATTATTATTATTATTATTATTATTATTATTATTATTATTATAATAATAATAATAATAATAATAATAATAATAATAATAATTGAAGTTTAATTCCTCCTAATTCTAATAGATTGATCAACAACTCAAAAGATCATATTGATCGTTCATTCACCCCACATGTAGTTTATTCCATTTCATGTCCTCAAGAAAAATGTCTTGCTGCATATTATGGTGAAACTAAAGCTACTGTTAATACTAGGCTTGCTCAACATGTACACTTACAAGAGAGCTCAGAAGAACAACAATATATCTTCTGTATTTTTGGAGCATTCCATGAAATCTGGACACAATTTTATTCCTTCCAATCCTGTAATTTTATGCACTGAATCAAATGATCATAAGAGGAAAAATAAAAGAAGCATTCTATATTAATGGAAATATTAATGCTATAAATAGAAAAGACCCTTGCTTTGATATATATCGAAGAAATGGTCCACTTAACACGTGCTAATTTTATATATCTTTGTATATATTTTATTATGTATTTTTAAGAAAGCTATGGTTATGAGGCATGGATCCTCGAAAACGTTTAGCTTATTTTTATTATATTTATTTACAACTTCTCTTTTTTAACTTCATTTTTAAGTTAATATTTTTTATTTATATTTTACGGGAAGTAATATATTATTATTATTATTATTATTATTATTATTATTATTATTATTATTATTATTATTATTATTATTATTATTATTATTATTATTATTATTATTATTATTATTATTATTATTATTATTATTATTATTATTATTATTATTATTATTATTATTATTATTATTATTATTATTATTATTATTATTATTATTATTATTATTATTATTATTATTATTATTATTATTATTAGTAGTAGTAGTAGTAGTAGTAGTAGTAGTAGTAGTGGTAGTGGTGGTGATAGTGATAGTTGGTGTGGTAGTGGTTAATGGTAGTGGTAATGGTGGCAGTGGTGTGGTGATGGTAGTGGTGGTGATGGGGTTGTTGATGATGATAATAATAATAATAATAATAAAATAAATGCAAAATAATAATAAAATAAAGTAAAATTTGAGTTTTATTTTTGCTAGTTATACATTTATCTGTGAAAATCACTATAAAAACAAATAAAATTCTCTTAGCACATAGATTAAATCTGTAGTGAGATAGACCACACAGTATAGATAATTTTTGGAACATTTTACCTTTAGAATATAAGAGAACTATTCTAGAGGTTGAAAATAGAAAAAGATAAATTTGAGAATATTTGAACTATGTGTATGTTTAAATAGAACTTTTATACATATCCATTTTACATATGTTTAGAAAAAGGTCTGGGGGGTGGGGGTGAATTGAGAGTTTTTGATGGCCAAAGTTTCCTGATCCAAATGGTTTTTGTGGAATCAGGCTTACGAATTATCATATTAACATTTTCAGATTTGTTTTATCCATGAATAGGTTTTTTAATCATTATTATCTACTTGTCAAAAGGTAAATCACATATATGAGACTATACCTTTCTATATATCCTGTTATGTTTTTTAAAACTTTATGCTATTAACCCCCACAGGGATCATTAATTAGTTTTATTCTATTTTTATCTACCCCTTTTACAATCTCTTCTAATATTAATAATCAGCCATTAAGCTAATGTACATGCGCTTTGTGGATTTTTAACTATAAATGAATACTCTCACTTTTTCTCTGTCTCTAAATAGTATAAATGCCTCCTTCATCTTTGAGATTTCCTAAAGCAAATTTTTTGTAAACCTTCTATAAGCAATTTATTTTACTGATTTATCTTTTCCATTTTCTACCGAATCCATATTTTTAAAGCGCTTCCTTCCTTTTTTCCTCATTTTTCTTTGTCTTTTTATTTTATATGAAACTACAGTGAATCTTTGAACTATGCTATATCGATATATATATATATAACTTTTAATTATACACTAACCAATACAAATTTAAGAAATCAAAAAAATGTAAAAGAACAAAAAAAAAAAATTAAAAGTCTTAAATTTAATATATTTTACAATACACAAGCAGCTATTTTTTCTTTCTGAGCATTATACATGATAATGTTTAATAAAATAAAATTAAATTTGCAAAATAAATTTTACAGTATGCCTGAAGCCATTTTTCTATCTCAGAGCATCGTACGTGATCATGTTTTTAAATAAGATTTCTCTCGTTCATGTTGAAAGCACACATTTTATTTTTCCTTTATTACCCTTTACAAATGTAATGTATAGTATGGAAAGTCATATAACCAATCAATATGTTCTTCAATTTTTTGGATGTGATGCTTCAAATACTGCTATTGAGTCCACTATTGTGAAATCATACCTTTGTTGGATTGGCAATGAGTAAAACCTTCATAAAAGGTGTTTTGTGGTCTATTTGAGCATGGTTTCATGGGAGAGGTAAACATCATTCTTATTATAAGAATATTTTAAAGAAGTGTGACATAGATTCTAACCATTGGGAAGATATGTCAGAAAATAGAATACATTGAAGAACTGCAATTAGACATGGTCTTATTATTTTAGAAAGGAAAGCTTTCTGCTGAAGAAATTAAAAGTCTGCATATAAAGCAAACATAAAGTGGACCATCATGTTCCACGTGAAAATATTTGTGGTCCAGAGATTGGATAGTATAGTCATCACAAAACTCATTTCTAGGGCAGATTTTTTCTCTTTCCATTCTTTTTTTTCTTATTTCTTTGAAGTTGTGGTGACCATACTCATTTATGAAAATATATTTATTATTATTACCAGATGTACCTGGCCTAAATAGGTTTTTTTTTTAATTGATTGCTATAACATTTTTTTAAAAAATATTTTATGTTAATTAAGCAAAAGATTTTAATATTATATAAATTATGATAAGAAATTTACAATTGAAAAAAAAGTTTGGAATGTATCTGGCAAGCTATTAATAAAGTTAAATTAAAATTAAAAATTTTAAATATACCTGTGAATTTGACAGCATTATGGATAACTCTAAACCTTCACACTTTAAATACTATACCTATTCATTTCTGTTCTGTAGTTAAAAGCACATATGCTGATTTTTATTCCATATGAGTTTTATTCCATATGACTTTTATAAAATACCACAGGCTTTGAATAAAATACTCGTAATCAAATCAAGCCTCTTACATATAAGGAAGGGATTAGTCCCTTTGCATAAAATGCTTTGTAAAAACATTATGGTTTATTAATGGTCAACAAATAATTATTTTTTCCCTTGGAAAATACACCCTCTAACAAAGAAATGTTTAACTTGAAAATGATGTCACAGTGTTATGGACAAACATATTTTCTAAAATTATGCTAAACATTTTACCAAAAAGTTATTGAAAAAAAATAACATCAACCAGAATATATTTAATTGCTATAAAACTCAAACATTTTTCTATTATTTTTAAAAAAAATAAAAACACTGTACAATAAGTTTTTTTCTTATTCTTATTGCTTCAATGAGTGAGTGAATAAGCAGTAAAATATATGTAAATGTGACTTCTCAATGTATTATTAATAACCATATTACTATATAATTTAATATACGTGTTCTTTATTACTTTTACAATGCTTTTTTACAACCTAATATGAGAGCTTCAATTGTACCAGCAAACTTCAGAAGTTCTGAAGAAGATTGCTAGGGCAATTGAAACTGTCATATTAGGTTGTAAAAAAAGCATTGTGAAAGTAATAAAGAACATAGATGATATTAATATTATGTGGATTTGGCAAGGCAATAGGAAAGATAAAGTTATAATACTTCATAAACTATATTATTATTTTTTAAAAATTCTTTTTAATTTATATATGCATACTATACATATAAAAACAACCATGCTATATACGTGCATATTAAAAAATATTGTATACTTGCAATTTAGTAAACAATATATATTCTAACCTAAATCAAGCTTATCAACAAAATGTGAGCTATTATACATGATATACAGTACATATATAGCAGGTATCACAGTTCCACTGTAACATTTAGCAAGCTTAATTTTTAGAGCTAATTTCATTGATCCATAGAATAGCCTCCAACTCATAGTAATATCTGCTTAGTGAATACAATTCCCACTCATTTCTTTCTGCTGCTTCCATCACTAGATCAACAACTTTCCAAATCGTGCATTTAATAATTATTGACCTGTTCTATAACTTTCTGCCTATGTTAGTCTTTTCTTCTTTTTATTTGCCCTTATTACCCTCAGTGTTACTTTCATTTATTTTTATTTGAAATTTCTTCAAATTAATCATGAAATTTGATACGATGAATCCTGTTTTGATAATTCCATTACTACCAAAATAACATTCATTTAACGACTTGTCTAAATGCACAGAGCCTTAGTCAAATGCTTAAAATCAACCATTAGAATATCAACAATATGTTATTAAGGCTGTTCCAATAATAAATGGATTTTTATTTATCTGAATGTATTACTGACATTGTATCGTTGGTTTTAAAGATCTGGCATGATGTGATTTACATATGATGATCATATTAGTTTTGTTCTCGTATGGTTTAATATATTATCCCAGTAAAACTATTTAAGGTAAAATGGATTGAACTTACCCATTTGTATTTTCTTTAGTTCCCAGTCATAGTCCTTGGGATCCTTGTGATCCAGAGCTAATTCAGGAACAATAATGGCTAATTTATATAGATGTTGGGTGTGTATTTGGACATACAGATAGTTCTCTGGATGGTGTAAAGATAAAAATTATCTTTAAAGTCTATTTAAGATAAAATGTCTTAAACTTGTGCATTTGTATTTTCATTAGATCCAAGACATAGTCCCTGGATCCTTGTGATCCAGAGCTAATTCAGGAGCAATAATGGCTAATTTATATAGATGTTGGGTATGTATTTGTATTTGGACATACAGATAGTTCTCTGGGTGGTGTGAAGGTAAAAATCACCTTAAAGTGTATTCACTGCTCTTTAGATTGGAAATTAATTTATAAATGGTCAGTACATTTATTATACTACATGGCTAGAGCATTGATGATGATCAGCTGGTATCAGAATCTTATTTTATTATGATTGATACTTAACCACTTAAATATGGACATGCAAATTATTACTAAATCCAATCACAAAGATGACTGTTGCCGATTATTTATGTTTAATACTGGTGAGGTATATACTATCTATTGTAAATTTATAACTTATAATTATTATAACTGCTTATTTCATACTATGCTGATTCTTTCATGCTCCTTTTATATTTGTTGATGACTATTCAGTGGGGATGATAATATTTTCCCATCACCTCACTATGTCCTTTACCTTCTATACCATTACAATATATATATATTATAACGGGACGATCCTTTTCAGGACTCGAGGAAGTCGCATCTACCTATAGTCAGACTTTGAGTCTTCTTATAGAATACCATGGATGATGTAATTTAAAATATAATCCAATCCACTCCTCTACTAATAACCTCGTTACTCTCGGAATTCGAGCTCAGAGTAGAAATTGCAATCGACTCTCTTCAGGTATTTCCACAAATATCCCATAGTAATGATAAATTTAGTATAAGCTATATATAACTTCTTTATAAATATTAAATCACTAAGTTGATTCAACATATATATGCATGAGTATGTATATTTATAATTATTGGTTTTATAAAACGACTAAATAAAATAAACAAACAAGACCTGTTTAATTTTAAAATCAAGTTTAACACATTTTAATCCGTAATAGAAACAAAAATATTATCCCGTAAATAATAATATTAAAATTTAGAATCATAATCTGTGCTTATATTTTAATACAATAATAAACTGTTTAACATTCAGAAAAAAAACCATAATGTAATCATTTACATATATATAATTTAAAATCGTGTGTATAATAAATAATACACATGATACATTATAAATCTATCTATTGTGTCATTAAAATGATTCAGTGTTATATGCCTATATAAGATAACATCCATTCACACTAGATTAATAATAGAATGTATTCTGATATTAATTATGTATGTTTAAAAAGAAATTATGATAATTGTCAGGTAAGAATCAATTTGGAATATAATAAAACTTATTTCCAAATTGAAATAATTTAAAAACTTTTACCTTTGTCAGCCGTCATTTTCATCAGAGTATATATCAAAATATCAACATCTAAATTTTATTAAATAAATAAAAAAAATAAAGTGTTCATCTTATCAGTTCTCCACTTTAATATACGAAGTAATTTTTCTAAGTAAGTATAATTATCCACAAAGGAAATAAAGTTTAAGGGTTATTAAAATACACAATGAAGTAATCCAAGACAAGAAAGAATAATGGTTTTATATCCCTCCTTAGACGAAATAAGATGAAGATGAATGTTGAAACATAAAGTTCATTGATCATTCTTCAAAGAGGCAATCTAGATATTCATTCTTTAAATATTTGCATAAAATATTTAACATCTTCTTCAATATAATACTCCAATATTAAGGCAGCTTTTTAAATGAGAATTACGACGATTATATTTTAGGCATTGATTAAGTAGGAATAAATTTACATGTTCAGGTTTAAAACATCAGCAGAAATCCTTGGCATAAATTGTCTAGCCAGAGAAAATTTTTGTCTTCTTAAATATATATTTTGTAAACTCATTTCGAAGACGTTGATAACTCTTATAACCTTGTCAATTTCAATGATTATTTTTTTATAGTTTTTTACAATATTAAAAGGCAGTAAATTAATTACTTGAAGCAGGTTTTAAAATATTGAATGTTCTTATTTTTCTTAAATGTGTTCTAAATTCGAACACATTTAAATTTACAGACGTAGTCCTTGCCTTGATAACTAAATAGAATATTATTGTTATAACAATATTAGTTCATTTTTATACTGGATTAATTTCTGTAAGCATATCACATAATCATGCTCACGCTCTATTGTTTAAAATATACAATTTGTAATGAACCCCAAACGTTTATTTCCTTTGTTTCAACTGTTAAAAATGCAATGTTGACTTAAGGCTTTGTCAAATGTCAAGTTTTGGTTAATAAAAAAAATACTATTAGTTGGAAACATTTATGTGTGTGTATAAACAAATTAGAATTATTCATTTTTAGAATTATTCTTTTAATACTAACTAGTTTATGTATATAGCTGATATATATAAAGCTTAAGATAGGTGTTATTTATATCTGTTGATTTGATATAGGCACAGTTAAATTCACAAAGAAACACAAATTGTTTTAGGTGAGGCTCATATGGTACTCTCACAATATATATATAGTAATGTTTTTCACATTTTAATAGATCTGGTAGGCCATCTTTTACACACTTTAAAGTGAAAGTTAATCAAGCTATGGCCAAGAAAATATCTTGTTCATATTTCCAAAAATATTTCCTGATTAACTGGCCTACTAATTATTATGACAGGAATTGCCGATGAAGTTAGTTTTAATTTGTAAGAGGACCCCATAGTCATTAGACTCCTAACTTCTTCATATCCCATAATTTTGACATAACTAACAGATCTGGGTTATGATTTCATGTAACTTTATTTTTTTTAGAGAATATTATTCCCAGGGTTTAATCAACAAATATCAGCAAAGGTTAATTACATACTCAAATCTTAATAAACTAATATTAATAAATTTGATAACTATTATTAATAATGCACAATGAATAGCTGATATTAGAAATAAATATTTTTTATTCTAACAAATTAAAATATGAAAAACATTACTAATTAATTGAAAAGATTACATGCACGCTAATCCAGATATTAAATCAACTAGCTAAAACAGTTTAATAATTAAAGTTCACTTAAGTTTCTTCCAGGAAGTTCTTTGGATGAGAAATCTGCAAATGTCTCAGTTAGTAGTAATACTATAAGCTTATAGGAAGGATCGTTTGCAAACACTTAATTTAGTCACAATCAGGATATGAATAATCTTATTGGTAAGTTTTGTAGTACACATTTTGAAGAGCTCATTGAAATTAACTAGTTTCCCTCTGTTGACATTCTTGTAGTTTCTTGGCCTGTCCTAATGGCTAGATTCGATGTTTTGATCTGAGTGACCTAGATGATGAAAGGTATCTATAAACGCATTGGTTCCACTCTGCATGACGATCCACTTCAACATATGAGTAATGGTAATCCTACTTAGAGTAGTCCAGGATACTTTTCTCTATCCCGGACCTAATGGAAGCTGCTAGTTAAGGAAGGAACAAAGGCCCAGTTTTAAGTTTTTCTGACCTTTTATAGTCACGATCCATGTTTAGACTTCTCTGCGCATCTATTTTCTTTTGTCCTTTTATCAACATACAAGATTAATAATCTACATTCTTTCTTAAATTTTAGTTATAAAGTCTTTTTTTTTAAACATAATTCTGCCATCTTTATTCAGAGTTAGAAAGATTTTACTAATCGAAATCTGCATGTGGAATTCTTTCTTTTCTTTAGTTTATCTGGATTAATAATCTGTGTGTCTTTTATTTTTTCCAATTTTAACTTTTATTTTTAATCACATAAAAAAAAAATATGAACGAAAAATGTAACTTTCATTGTATGTTTTAAAAAAATAAAAATTACACAAACAAAATAAAATTAAAACTGCGTTAATTTAAAAGATCTTTAAATCTACTTTTTTTTAGCTTTTAAATATTTTAAATGTCAATATCTTTGGGCCATCTATTTGTAGACGGTACAATATATATATATATATATAAATGAAAGAAAAGTCATCAACTCTCATGGACTTTGAAAATATATATCTATCCATCTACATTAAATTGTCAAAACAATTGAGTATAGAATAGTACATCATTTTACTTTAAGCCTCCGATTTAAATAAAATACGATTTTTCGGACAATTATAGGAATAAGCGTGTATTTCAAACTCAAGCTAGATTTAATGGTAGAAAATAAGTTTGAACTTATGCATAAATAAATAATGGATTTCTTTCATTTATATATACTTTAGTGTTGTTTATTAAAATATTTACAATTATTCGACTTCTATTTAGTATTTATGATGGTTTATAAAATGAGATGCTATCTTTTACTGTTGTATATTTACAACCATTTGGTTTTGCTCTAATTTCATATACATAAAGCTATGATTATTTATATTTAGGGGTTATTAAAAATAAAATGATGCTTTTATTCTATGATCGTTTAATATTGATTTCAGAATACTTTCAGGCTAATAGACAGAGTTCACACTTTGCATAATAATATGTCAATCAATGTATGCTCAAATACCATCAGAGATAAAGGAATTGATAGTATTATCCTATTATTTTCATTTATTGATGGATGATTATTAGTTTATAGATAGTTCACAGGAGATTACAATTATCTCCATTTTAGTTTTATATTGTGGATTTAAGTATAAGTTCCAAATATGCTTTCTGTTATTAAATCTGGCGCGAGTTTGAATTTCATCCTTATTTCCGTACTTTCCAATGATATCAAGCCTTATTTAAAACTGAGATTTAGACTAAAATGAATGGTTTTTTTTGCCAATGAACTGCAAAAAGATAAATTTTATTTTCATAGCCTATAAAAGTTTATCAGATGTCTTTCATTTACACATATTTCAGTGCTGTGAATATATATATATATAATATTTAAATAAGTGAAATAATGCTTAAAGCTAAATGGGATAATTATGTAATTAGAAACCAACCAGTAAACACCTAAACATTCACAATAAATATTGATTACTATCTTTATTGTGACTGTTTAGGTGGTTACTGGTTGGTTTCTAATTATATATATATATATATAGTAACAGTTATATTGGTAATGCCAAAGTTACATCATTATACTTTTGGAAAATAATGTGATATATCCACTTAAGTTAATTTTCCCTTTGTTAAAAATAAGATACTTTAAATTCATTATGGAGATGACTCCCAAAAGATTTATAAATATGACAAAAGCTTTGATATATAAATGAAGTTGAAAAAATATTAAAATGAGATAGATTTTTTTTCTCTCTCTCCCATATTCTTTTTTGAAGTATAGAGGAAAAAGCTAAATAAATTATCTATAAAGAAAATGAAAAAGTATACTCAAGAAGTGAAAATTTCTAATTATTATTTTAATTTACTTAAAAGAGATGTACTAAGGCTTATATGGAAGATAAAGTGCTAATTTAAAGTAAATCACTTATTGGTTCCAACCATAGTGCAATTTCCCAGTCTATTTTTTATCAATTAGTTAGAAAAACTGCTATTGGTAAGTGGAACTCTGCAAATGGATTGCCAGAGAAGAAATAAGGATACTAACACATTGTGTAATTGTCTTTAATATTGTATTCAATGATACTGAAAGAAAAAATATTTAAAGGAAGAAAAAAAGACTTTAAAGATCACAGTAAGATATTCTAAAGCCCGAACTTTTAATGCTTTGATATTGTTTTTTTTTTTCATTGAGAATATTCAGGACAAATAAATGAAAAGAATATTGAACTTTTAAAAAACTAAAGAATGAAAATTATTTTGGAACTTGTAAAAAATGACATTATTTTTTTTTATTCGTGGAGGAACTATAAGAATATAATATTTGAACTTTAATTATTTATAGCATAAACTGTACTATTTATGTTTATGACTATGAATATGAGGCAACATGACTCAAAAGCACTCAGCTGTTAATTATTTTATGGATTCATATGAGTATTTATTATATCTTCTCTTTCCAGCACCTCAACATGCTTGTAATTTTGTTGTAATAATAAAGTAAATAAAATTATTTTCAGAAAAGCTATTAGCAATAAATGATAATAATTCTTTTTTATGCATAAAGTTATCATGTAAAGTTGTAAAGAGATAAAGCATTTGAACTTTTAGTATAATTTCTGTCTACAGATTCCAGTCATTTTATTATTTATTAATTGATTTATAATTTTATTTTGTCATTAATAAATTGTTTCCTTATTTATAAACTTATTAATTGTTATTTCATGCATTCACTAAAGCAAATATAGAATGAAATACTTTGCTATTTCATAAAACACACTAATTAATTATAATATTGTTATCTTATACATAATGTTTGTTGATAAAATATACACAATTCATGCCACACACATGATTCAAAGAAGAACCCCCCACAGGTCTGAGAACATGTTCTCCAATGTCTAATGTTTGAAATGTATGATAGCCAAAGCAAATGAATATTTGTATGAAGAATGAGTTTTAGTTAATTAACTACTAGTCTTATATTATTTTACCTGTACATTTTGCTGTTTCTGCTTCTATTGACAAAAGTTACTGTTACAAAATACATAAAATGGAAAGTAGGCAAAATTAAAAAATCTTTCAATATTTATCTCCTTCATAAGGAGATATATCTGATTTGCAATAATAAAACATTTTAATGCCAATTTCACTATCACATGACTTTTATATCTTTACTCATTTGTTTTTGATCTTTATCTTCATCCTATTTTAGAGTTCCTTACTGCAATCTTGAATTATCAGTAAATATAAAATATTATAGTTCCACAAATTATCCAACTCTGGACTAGTTTCAGGATTTTACCTTCATATTCACCAACTCTGGACCAGTTTCAGAATTTTGCCTTCATCAGTGAATACTAATATTCAAAGCTGAATACAATGCATATATATATAGCAGACACCATCTGTTTTTATAAACTACCCAGAATTAAAAAACAAGACCCTAAGGTTTTGAGACGAAGCCAATTTGCCTGCATAATTATAAATCTGACAATACATCTGTTTCTAAATACTTTAGAGACCTTGGTTGTTTGACAACTGTAACTTATAGTAAATAATCTTAGAGTATATGGAAATAACTGGTCTTAGAAATTTCTTAATTAATAAATGGATTTCCTTCCAAATTTACTACATCAAATGCCTTTTCAAAATCAATAAAACTAATATTAATATTTCTTATTCTCTTTATAGACATCTCTCAGAAATATTCCTCTCCATTCTAATTCCAACTATCACTTCTTTATCTTTCCTAAGTTGAAGCTGATCTTTGAATAGCATCATGTATAATTTATTAGAAATCCACCTATTCAAGTCTGACATCAATACATTATGCTGCACAACAGTTTAAGCTAATCGTTCCATTAGGGATTGTAACTGTGGAAAAGACATCTGATCAATCACTTGACTACATTACAATCATCAAACAACCACTGACCTCTCATCATGACATTTAATATTTCAAAGAAAAGCTTACAAACTATCCATATCTTATTAAATTTTATTCCTGATGAATACTTTTAAAATTCAATCTTCATTATTATGCAATCCATTTCATTTTCATTTGCATAATTTTGTTATGAATTAATGAAGATGAAGTCTTATTATTTCTATCACATAAATCATTTATATATTAAATACATCTCTAAAAACCCCATTTCTTCTTTGCAGATTTTCACAATGCTTTTATTCAATTATTTGACATTTTCGACTATCTAGCACTCTTCTTCAGAACTGTGTAATATAATTATATTACTTTTTATTTATTTGCACAAACATGCACTAACCTTATTTTTAGATATATATATGTACACTCAATGAATATTTCTGCAATGTAATTTTCATTGCACCACCCTCATGCAATATAGGGATTGTTTTCTAGCTGCTTTTAATAGTGCAGGAGTGTAATCATAAATAAGACCAAACGCATGTGAAAAAGATGCTTGACCCCCTATCAGTCTTTATCTTGCATGAGAGTAATATAGTGAAAAATTTGCCACAGAAATATTATTCATTAAGTGGAAAATCTCAGTCTAATAAATAATTAATAAGTATTATTAATATACACATACATTTTCTATTGTTATATACACTGTATATATAAATTATTTTAAATGAATATATCATTTCTTAGTTTAATAATATCTCAAATGGCCACTTTACATTTGCCTATCTTAATATAATTTAGAATAAATCATTTTTCTATCTGTCACATGTCAGTTGGCCTGTTATAGACCTTATTAATATTAAACTTGGCTAAGTTTGCTTGACTTAACATTTTGTGTCTGTCTATTTTCTAGTCTTTGTGACTGTGCCAATCTGCTCTGCCGTGCCCATTTCCCATTAATTTCATGTACAAACAAAACCATTTTATTTACATAATAATAAATCAATACTAGTATATTGTAACTCTGAATTTAAGATGTAAGTAAAGGGGATTTGAACACAGACTTTCAAGCTTCCTTCAGCTATCCTCTCCATTTTATATGACCACACATACTTTTAAGCTTCCTTCAGCTATCCTCTTCATCTCACATAAGCAATACACATGACGACCCACATGTGTGGCGTGGGTGGTCATGTGTATTGATTATATAGGATGAAGAGGATGTCTGAAGGAAGTTTAAAAGTATGTGTGGTCATATAAGATGGAGAGGATAGCTGAAGGAAGCTTGAAAGTCTGTGTTCAAATCCCCTTCACTTACATAGAAAGATACACATTAGTAAATTATATTGTAATTATGAATTAGGCATTATATGAAAGGTATATTAGTTATATAAAATATACGTAAGAAGAAAATTCTAAGGCCTACAAAAACAATAATAAAGATTGATTATGACCTGTTATACATTTTCCTGCGCCTCTCTAAGATTCTCCATTCCAAATAAACTGCTTCTTTCAATTTAATCAATAGTTTCCACAGTTTCTAATTAAACTTCGGAATATATTAATTCATTTACATTTGCTGGGGAAGATAATAGAACAGTTCTTCTTAATTATTATCTCAGTCCTAATCTAGGATTAAGTTTAGAAAGCGTTTGCTTTGAATTCGTCACTGATTAACTAATTAATTAACCGCTTACTTAATTTAAAGCCTTAATTAATCTCGTCATTTCTAATTTAGTTTTACATTTCTTTTATTATACGTAATTGTAATAAATTGGCCGAAAATATATATATTAAATTTTTTATTAATCTGTAATGACTATTAACTGACTCTCTAGGCATAATATGTATAAATGCGCATATATATATAAACGATGTATTTTCAAAAACTTCGATAATCTTTTTCTCGGAAAATGTTAATTAAAAAAATAAATATAAAGTATCTAGAGAAAAGCTTTATTTAATCTTAATAGCACGGTATGCTTAGCATGCTTTCGACTATTGAGTAGTCCTAAACGTAGCACTGATTGTAAGAGGGGCATGTGATATTTATAAAAGAGTTACCAA
Source organism: Epiperipatus broadwayi (assembly GCA_028023455.1). Lineage (NCBI taxonomy): Eukaryota > Metazoa > Onychophora > Udeonychophora > Euonychophora > Peripatidae > Epiperipatus > Epiperipatus broadwayi. Next base: position 895,031 of record JAQFVV010000045.1, read on the forward strand.
ATCTTAAACCGGACTCCAAGAGTTGTAAAAGACCCAGAAAGAGACCACATGTGAGATGGATGGATGAAGTAAGAAAGGGTGCAGGGGTAATATGGAGAAGAGAAGATAAAGCTCGGAGATGGATTGAACTTGGAAAGACCAACATCCTGCAGTGGATTGATAATGGTTGATGATGATGATGAACCAAAATACAAGATTTGCATAATATTTGAATTATAAATACGTTTGTTCAGATAAGCCACTGTTTTGAAAGGGGGACACAGGATTCTTTTTCTGTCAATAGCGTGTCTATCCTTGACAATATGTCAGGCCTCCTTCATCTTACATTTGGTATATGATGTTGGCAGATGTAGGTTCAAAGCTGTGTCCAAGTTTGGACTCATGCTTAAAGAAAATGGATTTGGCTCAATTATATAAGTATCTGTGTTGCACAAGACAGGTGGATAAGTTGACACATGATTCACCATAATAAACTGCATAGCAGTCACTTTTGCAGCATCTAATTTTGTATACCATTTGGGATTTGAATTCAGAGGGCAGTTTGTCTTTGGCATTGTTAATCAGATGTTTCAATACAGGAGGGGTATATTATAATTTAATTATGATTTTATTAAATATTTGAAATACAGGCACTCTTCACATACCTGAGCCTCATTGTAAATATAGGAGATTTGAACTCAGACCTTGAAGCACCCTTCAACTATCCATACTATCTCATACCACTGAAACACATGACCACATACATGTAGAAAAGATAAATAATCACCAATATATGTAGTTTGTGCTAAATCAGCACTCATCAATTGGTCCAGATTATCATCTCCCATATATATTGTGCCCTTTTCTATAGGTCAGTAATAGTTTATAACAGTCAATTACTAAAAATTTTAAATTTTAGAATATGTTCTTTTAATACATTAATTATAGTAAGTCAATTATATCTGTAAAGTACAATTTGAAGCTAAAGAAAATACGTAGTATATAAAATTATAGCGAATTATTTAAAAAGTAGTTATGTAAAGTTTAAAATATTGTTTCATATGGTTGTAAAAGCTGGCCATATTAAATAACACAGCTATAAAAATTAAAAGTATATTTAATAAATTCGATTTTAATAGTTTAAAACTGATAAGTTAATAAATACAGTGTTTAAATTTATAATCATATTTAATAAACAAAAATTAATATCGTACATTTTAAAAATAAACTTTATGATGGTGAGAATTATATTTAATTCTATATTTCTAAATTGTTCTTCCAAATTTTTTATAATTATTTTATATAATATAATAAGTGTATCAATTTTATAAATCTGGGCAGAGAAATAGATTGAAAATCGTCTGTCAAAGTTATTAATCACGTGACTTTTAATGTATGCTCTCGCACACACGCTTGTTTGAAATAATAACAAAGTTTAAAATATTTTAAAAGTTATATTATAGAATTGGATGGAATTATTGCCTATCATAAAAGCAAATAATAATAAATATTAAGTTAACTGTCGTTATTGCATATTTAAATGATGTAATGTTTTAAATAGTATCATAAAGACGAATACAGTTATAATATAAAAATTAAATATTTTATTTAAATAAAAATAGATAAATTGAATATTAAGAAATGGAATAAGTTATTAAGGTTATTTTAAAAGTTATTTTAAATGTTTAAATAGTTTTAATAAAATAATAATTTATTTAAAAGTAATATTTTAAATAATATTTTAGGTTCATTACGTCACAATTTCTAATTTTGAAATTCAATTCTACTATAAACTAAAAATATGTAAATTTGTTCTCAAGCTAAAGTAAGAATTAACCAATGGGAATAGGTATTCTTACAGACGATAAATATGATTTGCATGGGGGTATAGGAGGAGATTAATAATGTATTGAAACCGGAGAGAGGTAAATTATAACTATCAAAAGATAGTATTTTAAAATTTTTTATTTTAGTCAATTTTTTTTAGTACTTTCTCATAATTTATTTGAAAAAAAAAAACTAATTGATAATTTTTAACAGTAACTTGTAAAAAAAAAGAGAGTGTAAACTAAAAAATATTTTAATAATTTTGTTTAACATGCTTTGTTAAATTTTTTAAAGTTCCTTTATCAGTCGTATTTTATCTAAAAGTTTAACCTAAACTACGCAATAAAAAATGGATATACTACGAAATAAAATGGATATAAATTGTAATACTGAAAAAATATTTGAAATATTTATTGATACAGCTTTATTTATGCATAACCGGAGAACTTTTTTGGTACATAAAAAAAACCACAGCACGGACATCATACGGAGTCTAATGAAAAAATTGGAGACGCATTATTATTTATAAGCCTATCCAAGATATATTTTTAAATGGTAATAAGATAGTTATATATTGCATGAATTATTTTATATAGTATGATATTCAAAGGAATAAAATGTTATATCCTTTCTGAAGGTAACATTTTTTAAAAATATTTTTCAAAAATTAAATAAAGAACCCAGGAAAATATGTTACAGAAGCGTTTTGATATTAAAATATCCGTTCTTCGAATTATTTAAAATGTATTTGGAAAAGATTTGTTCAAAAGTACTTGAAATTTTTATTTTAAAGTGATATATAAAAATACCAAATGAAAGTTTAAATGTATCAAGAAGGAAACATAGATAAAAAGTGAACACATAGTTGAATAAAAAGATGGATCCATGGAAATACAAATAGTACTTAAAAGTTTATCGAATATTTTAAAGTTAAATTAGATGGATTGATGCATCAGATACGCAGAGAATATTGGTAGAGAAGATTAAGAAGCTTCACGGGATTAATTAATATTATGATTTAATAATTATCATCCTAAAAACTAAATCCAAGGATTATTTTCTATAAATTTTACTAAATGGGTTAATAATTATTTTTATTTTAAACTTTAACATGCTTGGAGAAGAACATTTTTTAAAAACTCTAGAGAAAATAATAAGCATTTTGGACTTATCAGGAACTTTTGTCAAGAAAATATGTAAATATAGTTTTGATTCCTTTTATTTTGTTAACCTAGTTTAAATCTAAATTTTTTATATAAGATTAGGAAAAACATAAAAACATTAATTTATTAATATTAAAATTTTATAATATAACAATCTAATAATTTAGCTAAAAATATTTTAATATAAAGTGTATGGGTGTGATTTTTTTTTTATATCTGCAATGCTCAAGTGGATAAAGAAAAGCCTACTGAACACGATGACTAGATAAAGGTTATTGGTAATAATAATAACTATTGATAATTTATAATGTATATTTTTTGTTTTCTTTAGATCCTCCATAAATTGGAAGAATGAAGTGTAAAAGTTTTTTTTTTTTTACTTATATGTACCGCATTTTATACAACATTTTAAAAAACATTATGAGATAGGATTGATTTGAAAATATGCATACGACAATTTTTTTTGATTTTTTTTTTATTAGTAATATAATCCAACATAACAAATAATTATGTGATTCTTTTAAAATTTTTATGTTATGGGATATTCAAATCTTGTCTAAGTAGATTGTATATGATTAGACATATAGAATAATGAAGCAAGCAGACTTTTCTTGTGGAACAGCTAGATTGTTTAACTATTAATGAATTTTATTTATTGTTTTGTAAATGCAGATAGTTATTTATCGATGTAAGATGTGGAAAATCTTGAGAAATAATGTTGAGATAGTGGCTTGGAAGTACTTAGTGAACAGGAAACCAAGATGATGTTTTTAAGAAATAGGATGTTATAAGAAATGGAAATAATATTTAGTTTTAATGTGGTTATCAGCATAGTTAACATAGCCCTATGATTGATACACATTTTATTGGACAGTGTTTATATTTCTTTAAATATTTGATGTTCTAATAAAGCTGAAGAAATAGCTTTAACATCGTCCCTGTACTAGAGGATATTAGGCAGGTAAATGTCATACCTCTTCGCACTGTACCATGATTTTGAGATATGTTAAGAGTAATACTCTAGCTTTCTTCCTTAATCCTATGCATCTGTTTTCGCTATCTTTATTTCATGTAACTGCATCGTTTAGTAAGATATTTTAAAAGAAATGATAAATAATTTAGAACTAAGGTTATGCTATCGTTTTTGGATAAGATTAGTTTATTTGCTTATAAGGAGCAGAATATTATAACTTAAAATTGAAGATCCAAAGTATCCTAAGGAAAGAAAAGAATGTAGAATATATTTTGAATTTTATTTCGGAAATGAAATATAAATTTTTTTAAAATAAGGTATCTAAACAAAGATATTTTCTTTAAAGTGATAATAATTTTAAAAGCTTTAGTATTATTTTTTTTTAAGAGAAAATAAGTATTGCATATTTTTAAAATACAATAATACAAAGTAAATTATGTAAACAATATGCATAGTATATTTTTTGTTTATTGATTAACAGACAGGTATTGATGATTACACTTATATCATACTAAAGTAAGGCTTAAAGAAGAATATATTATGATTAGTAAACATTGGGTGATAAATACTAAAATCTAGTACTGAATTTTTGGATAATATTTTGTGTAACATCTTTGACTTTGCAAGATGAAATTTTTTTTAATATTTTGAGAAGTCCATACTCATTATAAAATTTTGTTTTCTATAGAATGTTTCCTAAGTATGAATTTTTTTAAAAAATAAGATAGTTTAATAATATTAAGGATAAAATGCTGTTGTTAATAAAGTAGATAAATTTATTTGTAATAAGTTAACCATAATGAGAAACCAAATAGTAACATTTTTTAAAAATTTTGTCCTAAATCTAAATAAAGATATATAATTGAAATATAATTTTTTTTTTTTTATAACCCGGTAGATCAAACTGTAAAGTAAAAAAGAGTTAAGGATATCCACTGTAAATAGTGTAAATAAATTGTTTATTTATTTGTTGTTAGTAATAAACTTTGTTAAATTTTGTTATTTCAAAAATTTTGTGTCCGAGTTATTTATTTCTCCACATCGCTGCATGAAAACACGATATATGCATAATAATCGAAACAAATATATAATTTTGCACAAAAGATAAATAGAGAATTATTTTAAGAATTTTAAATATTTTATTGGTATTCATTATAATTAGATAATCATAATCTTACATTATTTTATTGGTCATAAATCAGTTATCACAATATTATATTAAATTATATGCTATCAGTTGCCACACATATTTTGTTTGTCAGATTATTAAAATGCTACCACGTATTTATTATATCATTACATGAAGATATAAGATCATATTATATTATTTCATTATTTTATTATGGTAATAAAGTTATAGTAAAAAGAAAAGATATACAGAATTAGTTAAACAATGAAGAATATTATTACTGTTATTTATTATTATTAGTTTTAGTGTAGTAGATTATGACATAAAATCCCTTCTCATATTTTACTACCATATTTTTAAAATTAACTTAGAATAAACTTTATGAACCTGAGATTATTTTATTTGAGCTAGATTATTAAAAATAGAAGATTAAGACTTAATTATTAGTTTAATCTTAGTGAGTAGAAGTCATTAAAGTCGTAAGAATACTATGAGTTTGTTATTTAAAATAGTAATAAGGGGGATAGTGTTCTTATGCCATTGAGGTAGTATCCTATAGGATATTGGCTCAATGTAATCTATCTTGTCACCTGTATTTTCACTTCAAGTCTCATGAAAATATTAAATATTTATTTAATTTATTTTTATAAACTGAACCTTATTCGTATTGTAAATTTGAGCTAGTAGAATATTTTAATTTTAATGCTGAATATTTTATTTATTAACTATTAACTGAGCTAGAACCTATTTTATTTTATACCATATATTATCTAAAAGTGAAGATGCACAAGATGAAGGTCAGAATATATATATATATATTAGTGCTCAGTTTATATTAAGACAGCAAATTTTCATACTTTAATGGACAGGCTTCAATCCACTCCAACTTCCAACTCTTCAGCCAACCATACCATTGAAAATCTAATGTTGAAAAGCCCAAAACCCATGCTGATGCCAATATTATTGCCATGCCCATGTTGACTTCAAATCATTCTGACCCCTCATGTATAGGTACCTATCCATTTAAATACATAGAAGAGGAATGGGCAGGATACAGGCTTAATATGTAAATATTTGAAATACAGGCATTTTTCACATACCTGGAACCTAATTGTAAATATAGTGGATTTAAATTCAGACTTTCAAATACCCTTTAACTACATGTATGTGGTCATGTGTATCAGTTGTATGAGATAGTATAGAGAGTTGAAGGGTGCTTGAAAGTCTGAGGTCAAATCCCCTATATTTATCATTTTATTATTAATTTTAATCATTGATTTGCAATATAAGACATGTAATTTGTTAAATATGGCATATAAGTTTAAATATAAGCTTCCTATTTTTTACTAACTTACTATTTGTCTACGTAATTAGAACAGAAGTAACTGGACCTCTCACACCGCTATGTGAACATCAATTAACTGTGAAAGGATAGAATAACACCAATATATCCTTTAGCTTTGTTGGGATTTAAGCTTAGTTGATTGACAGTATTCTAATTTAAAGAGCTTCTTTCATACTAATTACATATAATTTAGCCTTGAATAGTTATCATTACATTAATTAAAACTGGTGTTAAAGCAGTAATACATAAGCTAATGTCATGTGATATTTTAATAGTTTATACCAAATCCTGGCCACAGGATAGATGTGCCCATAGTTGTAAAAAACCCAGGGACACTATAATTTATAGAAACTGGGCTGATTTCAGATCTATATGGCTACATGAGCAATGTGGTTAAGATTGGAAACATTTATATGCTTATTAGTTTGGATTAATAGCTTAATAATATAACAGAGAAATAAATAATGGTTGCCAGAGGAAAGGTGCATGAGATTCTAAAGGTTCAGATTTTCTATTCCAAAATCCAAAGTTTCTCCCTGATGAAAGCTGTAAGTTCGAAACTAGTTTGAGGATATTGTATAGGACAACATAGGGTGTGGTGGGGGTGCTATCATCTGGCGATCATTAGTTACTAAAGCTTACAGAAAGATGGTGAAAGAAAAGTGTACGCTGCTAAAAGACTGGGATATATAAACTAGAGTCATATGATATTTTATCAGATATTTTTATAAAAAGAACATTCAATTCTTGGTATTAATTGAAATTGGTAGACAGATAATCAAACAGCATTATTGTTCAAAAGTCATGAAAAATTCAAGTACCAATACTGAAACTGGATACAAGCCATGGATCCAAAGCTCCAGATTCTATCATTCTACCACTGCATCAAACTACACAGAATTGGAATTTATAAATAGAATAGAAAACAATTTGTCAGTACATTTCTAATTGAGAAGATAAATAGTAAGGGATTAAAGAAGTGGTCTGAAAAAATACCTTTGGTTATTGTTAGTGCCAATTTGATATTGTCTGCAATTTTAATCTAGTATCTTATAGGTAAAGGTAGATAAAATGACATTTAAAAACCCCATGGCAGAGCACTGGCCTCTTCCAAAATTTATTGCAAAGAAAGATGGCAGTATACTCACTAGGTTCATCAATTGGTATATGATAAGGCTTTTGAACAATTTTCAATCCTTATTTTACCCTCTAACCAAGAATAGCAAGATATCCATCGGCTGATCAATATTGAATAGTTATTTAGATTAGCTATGAATTCAATATCTAAAAAATGCTGCTTGCTAAAAATAAATAAATAAGTTACACAATCCAGATTCGAACCTAGACTATAAACTTGTCAGGCAAATGCACTACCTTTGCAACAGTGATCCTTCTAGGAATCTATATTTAGATATAAATAAAGTTATTTATAGCACAATGATATACTGTATTATTTAAAAAATAATGATATGAAGTTCCATATTTGTTATACAGAGGGCGATATTAGTTGCCTTTCATAGCGGTTTTTCTTTTTGATTTAATTCAAATTTTTTTTATAAGCGGTAATTAGTTTTTATTCTTTACATAGTTTTCTTTTCTTTTTATTATTAATTCAGAATTTCATTTAAATTTTCATTGTATAAATATAATAATTTTTACATTTATAATTAAGTATTTTTATGGTTTACAATTTTTTTATGAAAGCTATTATTATTTATAATAAAAAAACATTCTATAATTCAATTTTAATCTTTAATATTTTTTCTTTTTAATAAATTTGATTTTTTTTAATTATTCAAATTAATTAAACAAGTTTATAATTTAATTTTTTTTAATCCTTGATGTAAACATTAGAAACCACATAAAAAACATGACATATTTTTAAATATTAATCTTAATTAACTGATGCGCATATATGAATGCGACCGTTTATCTATATATGTAATACTTGTTACATTTTTATTTATCATTGTCAAACTCACTCCACGCACATCTTTGACACCATACATTTCAGATAAATACAATAATGATTATTGCTAATCATTTTTTAAACTAAAGAAGATTATCTCTAGTACAGATATAAACTTTAAACCTCAGTTAAAGATTAATATAATTGATTTTTTATTTTTAAACATACACATTTTTTATTTTTAAACATACACACACATGGAGTTATTAACTTTTCTCTTTCCCATATGTAAAATCTCCATACTTCCCCATTATTGTATCTTTATTTATAAAAATTTAAAAAGAATGGGTAAGTATGGAGATTGTTTAATATATCTATATGTAATACTTATAATTCCAGAATATTTATTGAATATGGCATAAGATGTTTTTTAATTGTGAGTTGCATATTTATATATAATTTAACAACTCCTTACTAATGTTTAAACAAACAATTCAATCAATTTTTCTAATAATGTATTTTTATTAGCATTAACATCGAAATATTTGAATTAATAATAAGACTGTTTAGGAGCAAAGTAAGAATTTAACTGTATATGTAATTAAAAGTAAAGAAAAAAAATTAGTTTGTGGTATAATTAAAGCAATATATATATATTAGCTTCTTTCTTAGTGCATTGCCAAATCCATATAATATTAATATCATCTATGTTTTTTATTACTTTGTACAATGCCTTTTTATAACCCACTATTGATAGTTTCAATTGCCCCAGCAATTTTCTTCAGAATTATAACAAACACAATACAAACGCATGAGTACAAATGTACATGAACATATAATTTTATATGTTATATCAATGCTTTTTTACAACCCTTTATTGACAGTTTTGATTGTCCCAGCAATCTTCAGAACTATATCAAACACAATGCAAATACATGAATACAAATTTATATTTATAAATTTGCATTGTGTTTGTTATAGTTCTGAAGAAGATTGCAGGGGCAATCGAAACTGTCAATAGTGGGTTGTAAAAAAGCATTGTAAAAATTAATAAAGAACATAGATGATATAAATATTATATATACTTTAGATAACATCAGTTATATATGTTATGTGTTCATATATATTTGTATGTTATAGTTCTGAAAAAGGTTGCTGGGCAGTCAAAACTGTAAGAAGGTTTTATCAAATTAAGAATAAATTATTGCATTGTAAAAAGTATTCAAACAAATTAGAATTTGTTTAATCGTAATAAGTTTTATTTAGATGTTAATAATCTCTCCTCAGTTGTGCTATACTATATAATATTAAATCAGCAATATTAAATGCAAGGATACTCTCGCCCCAGCCACAAAATAAAGACTTGACACTTATAAAGGCCAGTCTTAACTGTCTTAGAATGAGAGAGTGAATATATACTAAATAATTCACTTTACATTCATTTCTTTTACTAATCTTATTTATGAAATGTTATAATTTACTTTGCGATAATATTAGATGTTAAACTATGTAATGATCAATATATTTTACTAGACAGTGTTAGGCTGTCATTTTATTTAGAAGGTAAATAGTTTAACATTTAATATTAGCATAAAGTAAATTATAATATTTCATAAGTGCTAATGTCCTAGCTCCTCACTGAAGAGAGCCATAGCTTGAAACTGGTCTGGGGATGGGGACAACCATAGATAAATATTATTAAAATAAATGAATGTAAAGTGAATGAATTAATATATATTTATGCTCTCATTCCAAGATTCTTAAGATTGGCCTATATAAGAGCATTTAGGTTTGAAAATAAGAGGGTCATTTTTATTTTCTCAAAATCTTTAGCTTGTGGCTGAAATGAGAGTATAATTCCATTTAACAGCACTGATTTAATATTATATAGTTCAGTGCAAGTGAGGAGGAATTATTACCTTCTAAATAAAATCACCATCTGACACTGCACTAGTAAAATTCATTGATTAAAAATATTGCAGAAATGAAAAGAACTTAATTACTGCACAGTTCAGCAAACTTTTATATGTAATTAATTAAATTTTGTTGAAGTTAGATGTGAGCAGATTAAATTTGCTAATCTGCTTTCGATATTTGCATTTGTTCCATTGGATTGAATACTCCAGAAAAAACAAAAGAGCTAGGCAGATGTCTTCAAGACCTTCAGAGACTTGCAAGGCATATAATATTTAAAGCAGTGGAAGAAATCATCAAAAGTCAATCTGTCCTTGTAGGTGAAAAAGGTACTTATGGGTTTTAACAGGTTGCCTCATCATTCATTGTGATTTTCTTATGCCTCAAAAGCTGTATGGTCAGTGTGTGAAGACAAAATCTAAAATAAAATATTAACCTATAATTAGCTTAAAGACATTTTGAGTGTAGAATAGTAGACGTATTTTTTTTGATATATGTTTAAATGAGCAAACAGTTTAAACTTTGTGGCTAATTGTTCTAAAGTGTAAAATATAAAATGAGTTAACATGCACGAGCACACAAAGCTGAAGATATGTTTAAATGATGTTATAATAAACTAATATCTCTCTCTCTATATAGTTTTTTTAAATATATATATCATCTGACTGTGATTTTTCTTAAATAAAATAAAAGATATTTCCATGTTCTAAATATATATATATATAATCATTTTTTGCTATGTATCTGCCTGCCTATCTTTCTGTCTGTCTATCTGTTTGTCTGTCTGTCCATCCATCTATCTACCTACTTACCTATCCACCTACCCACCCACCTACCTATTTACCTATATATCAATCAATCAATCAATCAATCAACCAATCGATCAATTGATTGACCAATTTACTGATCTACCTACCTACTTACATATCTACCTACTTATCTATGTCTTTCTGCCTGCCTGCCTATCTGTCTGTCTACTTTTTGCCTATCTATCTATCTATCTATCTATCTGTCTATCTGTCTGTCTGTCTGTCTGTTGTCTGTCTGTCTGTCTGTCTGTCTGTCTGTCTGTCTGTCTGTCTATCTATCTATCTATCTATCTATCTATCTATCTATCTATCTATCTATCTATCTATCTATCTATCTATCTATCTATCTATCTATCTATCTATCTATCTATCTATCTATCTATCTATCTATCTATCTATCTATCTATCTATCTATCTATCTATCTATCTATCTA